>SJYV01039606.1:4436526-4464431 GCA_006410875.1 Neotragus pygmaeus | reverse complement strand
CATCAGCCTTAAGTACACATACATCCCTTCCCTCTTGAACCTCCACCTTGAATCACCGTCCCATGCCAAGCCGCCCCTCTAGGTTGTCACAGAGCCCCGGTTTGAGCTCCCTGAATCATACAGCAAATTCCCACTGGCTATCTGTTTTACATATTTGTTGTTCAGTCACTCAGTCATGTCCGACTCCTTGCAGATCTTTGTCAGCAAAGTGATGTCTCTGCTTTTTAAAACACTGTCTAGGTCTGTCGTAGCTTTTCTTCCAAGGAGCAAGCGTCTTTTCGTTTCACGGCTGCAGTCACTGTCCCCAGTGATTTTGGAGCCCAAGGAAATAAAATCTGTCCTGTTTCCATTTTTTCCCCCATCTATTTGCTATCAAGTGATGGGCCCGGATACCATGATCTTAGCATATGTTTCCACATCAACTGTATCAGCGCTTCTCCACCCTGGTGGCACTGTATAATCTTCTGGGGGCTATCAGTAATACCCAGGCCCCACCGCTGGGGCTCTCATTCAACTGGTCCAGAGTGGGGCTGGGGCCCTGGCAGAGTTAAGGAGCAGAACTGGTGATCATAGCAAGCAGCCCATGGGTGCAGCCCACTGAGGCTGCAGGGGCCCAGGGCACCTTAGTCCAGGCTGCGGGGAGGGAACTCCTGGGCGGGTAATGACAGGGTGGAAAACAGGAGGCCCTGGCCACTCTGCAGTGGCCTGACCCTGAATTCCCTCTGCAGAGCACAGCGTGGCAGTGAGCCAGCATCTCTACCCAAACCAGGTCAGGATGGTGGGTGGAGTCCAGGCTGGGTGCCCACAGCCACCGTCACCCGTGGCATGCTCAGTGTCTGCCAGGGTCTGGGCACTTTACCCATGTCTCAACAGTGGCATCATCTACACTCCATGGTGATGACAGTGAGGACCACGTGGCTGAGCTGAGGCTCTAGTACTTTGGCCGCCTGATGCCAAGAGCTGACTCGTTGGAAATGACCCTGACGCTGGGGAAGATTGAGGGCAGGAGAAGAAGGGAACGACAGAGGGTGAGATGGTTGGATGACATCATCGACTCAATGGACATGAATGTAAGCAAACTCCAGGAGCTAGTAGTGATGGGCAGGGAAGCCTGGCGTGCTGCTGTCCATGAGGTCGCAAAACGTCATACATGACTTAGTGACTTACCAACAACATGGGTGAGGAACATCCCCACACCGAGGCCTGCGTGAGTCTCCCTGAGCCCTCCTCCTGGAGAGGCCTGTGAGCACAGAAGTCAGACAATGAGGCCCCTCCCCTGGGCTGCCCTTGGAGGGTGAGGAGAGGGGAGTGAAGGGGCAAGGGCGAGGAGAGGGGAGTGAAGGCTGCCCCTCTGACCCTCAGTTTCTGGAAGCCCAAACGCCATCTGGTCCTCCTGCAAAAACTATTTCTGCAAAATCCTGCCCAGTGAGAGCAGAGTTTTCCAGCCTCACCTCTGGACATTTACATATTCATGAACACATGTCTACCATTAAAAGAAAATGGTGGTCATTTGACGCTCATATGTTCCCTTTCAAAACGACAGACTGATATTTATCCTCTGAAAAGAGTAAATTCTTAAACAGACGGCTGAACACACATCCTTCTGATTAGCAGAGAAAGGGTCCTCTAAATCAAACAGTTCTCTACGCAGCCCACTGACCAGTGGGTCATCGCTCCCTGAGTTGGGTGAAGGCTCCCACTCAGATTCAGGTACACTGAACATCGTGAAGTTTGCTTTCTTTTAATCTTTTGTTTGGTGGCACCATGTGGCATGCAGGACCTCCCCAAGTGGGGACGGAACCCATGCCCCCCGCAGTGGAAGCATGGAGTCTTAACTACGGGACTGCCAGGGAAATCCCTGCTTTCAATACACTGTGTTTAAATATATGGACAGGAAATGCACTAGTCTACCTTCTGGGCTTAAAAAACAGGCTTCAAAGACATGAGGCATTCTCTGTTGGTTTTCCCATGTGGCCTCTCGGCTGCCGGGAGCCCTCGCGGGAAAGGAGAGACCTGGGACTCTGAGGACAGGATCGCAGCCCCATCCTGGCCACCGGGCGGCCCTGCCTTGTCCTTCCCCCCTTGTCCCCCGGCTGGGAAGGGAGGGGATTGCATTTGTAATCCACGAGCTTGGCCACCCATCAGGAGCACCTGGGGAGCATGTGGGTCTGTGGGCCTTTTAAGCTCTGCAGTCTCGTCTGATCTCCCGGCCAGTTGACCAGCAAGGCCCTCTAGCTCCAACATTCTGCGTCTGGAGGGTCAGTGAGGCAATCCGGGCTGCAAAGTACCCTGACCTGAAATCTGTGCCCCCTTCAGAGCCTGCCCTGCTGTGATGACAACAGGTCTGGCCAGTCCCGGGTGCATGCTCCAGATGATAACCACAGCTAACATCTGTTAAGCCCTTATGGAGAGTTGGATGCGGGCTGCACGTGGTTTTCTCACTTAACCCTCAGAACAGCCGAAGAGGTAACTACTGTTACTGGCTTTGTGTGTGTGTGTGTGGTCCCATGGACTGTAGCCTGCCAGGCTCCTCTGTCCATGGGGTTTCCCAGGCAAGAATACTGGAGTGGGTTGCCATGCCCTCCTCCAGGGGCTTTTCCTGCCCCAGGGATCAAACCCGCATTTCTGGCATCTCCTGCATTGGCAGGTGGGTTCTTTACCACTGAGCCACCTGGGAAGCCCATCCTTAGCTCTCTGTACAGCTAAGGAAACCGAGAGNCAGGCTCCTCTGTCCATGGGGTTTCCCAGGCAAGAATACTGGAGTGGGTTGCCATGCCCTCCTCCAGGGGCTTTTCCTGCCCCAGGGATCAAACCCGCATTTCTGGCATCTCCTGCATTGGCAGGTGGGTTCTTTACCACTGAGCCACCTGGGAAGCCCATCCTTAGCTCTCTGTACAGCTAAGGAAACCGAGAGATTAGGTAACTGGTGTGAATTCAGGCTACAGGACTTCTAAGTGGAGGGTGGAGTCAGGACTTGAACTTGACAGCTTGGCTCTAAGCCTGTGTCATTAATCACTCTGTTGTTCAATCCAAATCATGGGGCCGCCCTGAGAAACACAAGGTGATCCAAGCTGGGAAATGACCTTCCCCAGAGCAGCACACTGTCCCCTCCCCAGGCCAGGTGTCCCCCGAGTCCTGTTTCCCTGCCTTCCTGAAAGGTGTGCCCCGAGCCTCCAGTTCCTTCTTAAATGGGTGCGTCACCCACACACTGTCCTTCTCCTTGTGACGCTGAAGGAGACTTTTCTGAAAAATGCCTGGTGCCTGGATGGCAAGTGTGAGTGATGGGATCATGAGTACATCGCTGGCGTCAGCAGCGTGGATGTATGGCTGCCGCCTCCTATCCCTTGGCCGGGCCCTTGTTGCTGAGCTGTATCCCTGCCCTTGGCCCTGCCCATGCACTTGAGGGCACCCCTCCCCTGCCAGCCTCGTGAGAGAACTTGTCTGGCATCCAAGGCCCCTTCAGTGCTTCTATCAGCTCCAGAAAGTTCAAGGAGTCTTTGTACACATTACCACTCTTATTTTCTCCTTGGATCTTTCCGAATCCCAATCTGGTCCCATCACTTCAGGGCAAAATGATGGGGGTGGAAATGGAAACAGTGGCAGATTTTATTTTCTTGGGCTCCAAAATCACTGTGAAGGGTGACTGCAGACATGAAATTAAAAGACACTTGCTCCTTAGAAGAAGAGCTCTGACAGACCTAGACAGCATATTAAAAAGCAGAAACATCACTTTACCGAAAAAGGTCTGTCTAATCAAAGCTATGGTTTTTCCAGTAGTCATGTACGGATGTGAGATTTGGATAATAAAGAAGGCTGAGTGCCGAAGAACTGATGCTTTTGAACTGTGGTGTTGGAGAAGACTCTTGAGAGTCNAGCCATGGTCCCCCGCAGCGGCTGCAGGATGCTGGGGCAAACCGGCTCAGAAATGCCTCCGTGCCCTTGATCTTCCGGGCTCCTCTGCCAAGCTGGGGCTGGCCTGGGACCCCAGGGTTGCAAAGCCCGGCCGATAAACGTGGGCCCCAGGGACTAGGGGCTCCCCCACAAGCCCGCAGGGGTGCACAGAGCCCACGTGGGGGTGGGGGCAGGGTGCGTGTGATGGAGGCCGGGTCGGAACCGGGCCAGATGGAGGCTGGAGCCTGACGGCCTGAGGGGACGCCCTGTGACTGCACATCCCAGGGGCGATTTTCTGCCTTCTTCACTGGGCAGCTGGGAGATCAAAAAGTGAAGGTGTGGGAAAGCGCTTTCCAGCCTGTAGCGTTCCTCTTCCTCCCTTCCCTCCTCCCCCCTTCCTTCCTCTCTCCCAGAAGCCCCCCAGACCTCGCAGCTCTTGCCTGCTTGGTCCTCCCGAGAGCGAGGCCCCTGAGGACTCCACTGGGGGTGGCGGCTGCTTCTCCCCCTTTCTCGCCAGCCCTGCAGAGCCCGCTGGTCGGCACCCACCCACCATCTCCCCTTCCTGCCTGGGGACAACCCCCCTGCCCCCAGCCTTCAGAGTCCAGGCCGGCAGGTGAGGGCAGGTGAGGCGGGGCCACCGCAAACTCAAGCTGGCAGTGCCGCTGGGGGTGTTCTTTCTGACTGCATGTCAGCCAAGGCTGGCCCTGGTGAATCCCATGGGTGGGGGGGGCGCCCGTGTGCTTGACGACCTAGATCACAGAGCCACCACCCTGGCCTCAGTTTCCCCACGTTTCAGAGACTCCCCCCGAAGGCCCCTCCCTGGTCTGGAATTGGTTCTCTTGGTTGGCTGCCACGGCAAATCCCAGGTTGAGGGGAGGAGACCCTCCCCCCAATCAGGGCCTTTCTGCCCCTCCCCAGGGCGCACTGCCTCAGCCCCAGAGGAGGGATCTGGCCTCATCTTCAGTCTGCAAGGGAGCTTCAAGGACCACCTCCCCACCCTGCTGGTCCAGAACCTCACTGACCCTGCCAGGCAGAGGCCCCACTCTGTGCTAGGCTCTGCCTCACTCCCCAACCTCCCCCAGAAGTGGGTGGTGCTTCGGGCAGGTTGTGTCAGAAGCAGACCCAGGACAGGGTCAGACCTGCAAAAATTTACTGCAAGGATGAGGGGGAGGAAGCCTGCCGCCTTGAGCACGGAGAGGGGCTGGGAGGAAGGTTGGGTGGCATCTTGGTCTGCTCAGGCTGCCCAGACCAAATGCCACAGACCGGGGCTCGGCAGCAGATCTCTGCTCCCAGTTCTGGAGGCTACAAGTCCACGCTCAGTGTGCTGGCAGTCTGGGTTCCTTCTGGGTCCCTTCTCCTTGGCTTCCAGGTGGCCCCCTTTTGCTCTGTCCTAAGAGTCGGACACGACTGAAGCAGCAGCAGCAGCAGCAGCACAGGGTTTTCCTGTGTGCGTGAGAGTCTGTGTCCTAGTCTCCTCTTCTTATGAATGTACCAGGCAGATCGGATTAGAGTCCAGGTTAATAACCTTATTTTAACTTAATCACCTCTTGAAAGGCCCCGTCGCCAAATACAGTCACATTCTGGGGTACAAGGGTCAGGACTCCAATGTACGGATTTGAGGGACGCAGTGAAGCCCATAAAAGCTCAGAAAAGCCTCGGACTTTGGTGCGGCTTTAGAAGAGGCTGGGCCAGGCTGAAGGGGAGTCCCTGAACCCCAGGGCCTGGGGGAGCCCCACACCCTGCAGGAATGGGCAGACAAGAATCACCCCTCTCCTGGGCTTGGTCGCTGGCTGGGAGCAGCTTGGGGAGGTGGGTTCAGAGGGCAGCGCTGGGGTGTTGGCTGTCTGGGCCCCCAGCAGCGTGTTCTCTCACAGGAGGGATGAGCAGCATGCATCACCTGGGTGTTTACACGACAGAAAAGGAAATACGTATCCTCTCAAACTTCAACATAATCCCCACCAAGAAACAACGCAGGGGTCCATAGTTGGGCAAATGGGTGTATATGGGTGGTATGTTCTCACGATAGGGCTGATGCATGCAACGTGGATGAAACTGGAAAATGTGTTATGCTGAAAGAATCCAGACACAAAAGAGTACATATTACATGATTCCATTAATAGGAAGTCCAAGAAGGCACTAGGGGGTTGAGCGTCAAGGAACTGACTGAGAGAATTCTCTGCAGTGATGGAAATGTCCTGTATCTCGATTCAAGGTTTTGATTCTACTTTATCAAAACTCACTGAACTGTGCTGAAAAGTCTGTGCATTTCCTAGTTTGTAAAAAATTTTTAACTTCTTATTTTGTACTGGAGTATAGCCGGTTAACTGTGTTGTGATAGTTTCCGGTGGACGGCAAAGGGACTGAGCCATATATATACACTAATCCATTCTTCTCAAAACGCCCCTCCCATCCAGGCTGCCATGTAACACTGAGCAGAGTTCCTGTGCTATACGGTAATCCTAGCGGGTCATCCATTTTAAATGTACCAGTGTGTATATGTTGCTCCCAAACTCCCCAACTATCCCTTCCCCCCAGGGCCCTCCAGCCAGTAACCATAAGTTCTGAGTCTAACCATAAGTTTTCTAAGTCTCAACAGTTTGTAAATTTTACCTCAATAAAGGAAAACATCCCCATCGTGTAGATGAGGCTCAGAGAGGGTGAAGGCTTGCTTGAGATGCACAGCAGTTGGGCTTGGGTTAGAACCCCACCTGCCGAGCCCTAGTCCATGCCCATGGGAGACCTAGTGTCTTGTGACTCCCAGAACTGACTCATGAGATTTCTATGCAGCCACAGACCTGCCTGCTGATGCAGGAGATGTAAGGGATGCGGGTACAATCCCTGGGTCGGGAAGATCCCCTGGAGGAGGGCATGGCAACCTTCTCCAAGATTCTTGCCTGGAGAATCCCATAGACAGAGGAACCTAGCGGGCTATAGTCCATAGTGTCGCAAAGAGCTGGAGACGACCGAAGTGACTTGGCATGCACACACGCCTAGGGCATGGCCGCTACTCCCCTTGAAGGCTGGGGCCTCAGGCTCCTGGGTGAGGATCCAGTCCCTATCAGCAGAGTTTGCCCAAGTCACACTCTGCAGCAGGGGAGGCAGCAGCTTCGGAGGTGGGGCCTGCTTGCTGTGCCTGCTCAGTCCTGTCTGACTCTGCGCAACCCCATCGACGGTAGCCCGCCAGGCTCCTCCATCCAAGGGATTCTCCAGGCAAGAATACTGGAGTGGGTTGCCATTTCCTCCTCCAGGGGATCATCCCCACCCAGCAGAGACTGAACTGGAATCCCCTGTGTCTCCTGCATTGCAGGCAGATTCTTTACTATTGAGCCATCAGGGAAGTCCTTAGAGGTATGGACCCAGCCCCAAACAGGCCCTGGCTTTAGTTAGGCCTGGGCCAGGCTAGCAGAAGCCACAGGTGAGGCCTCTCCACGGCTCTGGAGAGCTTGGTGGGCGATCAATCAAGCCCAAATCTTAGCTTCACCCTTCATTACCAGCTGAGTCTCCTGGCCCAACAATTCTGAGCCTATTTGCTCAGGAGCAGATGTGAGAGTTGGACTGTGAAGAAGGCTGAGCGCTGAAGAATTGATGCTTTTGAACTGTGGTGTTGNTATTCCTGTTTTACAAATACAAAGTGGAGGATTACCCATGACAAATGACAGATCTGAAAATATCAAGGCAAGCAGAAAAACGTCAAAGGCTACCTCCTCAACTGGGCTACCCAGCCCCTAAGTACCTTATGACCTGGAAAAAAGATCATTATCCATCCAACATGCATCATGCATTTCTACTTCAACAGCCTTGCATGTGTAAGTGGAATATTATTCCTCATTCTTCTCTGATGGATAGACATCCATACTTCAAAGATCATGGCAGGAAAAAAGAAAACTATCCACACTATGGTACCTCCACCAAAAGAATGGCCTGCATGTGATACTCGACTCTGTCCTCTTCCCTTCTTCCTGCATGTAATCTATCAGTCCTCTCCCCCACATCTCCACTGCCACTGTCTTCATTTAGCCCTCACCAACCCTTGGGACTATTAACCTTTCCTCTATATAGAAGTCCCCTACCTAGAAGCCTTCATGTTGCAAACTTTCAAAGATGCGAATGTGCGTGCACATGTCCAATCACGTAAGTTAGTTCATGCGTCTGATGTACACTGTCACGTGCCTGCCTTCTCTACAAGTGGTTGTGCTTGCACGTGCTTTACAGTACTGCATAGAGCAGGGCTTTCAAAGTGGCACAGTGGTAAGGCATCTGCCTGCCAATGCAGGAGGTTCAACATCCGTGGGTCAGGAAGATCCCCTGGAGTAGGAAGTGGCAATGCACTCCAGTATTCTTACCTGGCAAATCCCATGGACAGAGGAGCCTGGTGGGGTACAGTCCATGGGGTCATAAGAGTCAGATCCAACTGAGCACCCCCACACACACACACACTGTACAGAGCACAGCAGTACATTATCTTTATTTCAAGTTTTTTTAAAATATATTATTTGTATGAAAAGAATTATAAACCTATTATAGTATAGCACTATATATAGTTGGGTACCTAGGCTAAGTTTGTTGGACTTACAAACACGTTCTTGAAACAGAATTCATTCACATGTAGAGTTCTTACTGTACTTACTTTTGCCTCCCTCAAATGTATTCTCCAGTCTCAAAGAGCTTTTTCCAAAATACAAACTCTCATCATAAACTCCTTTTGCTTAATTTTCTTTAATGGTCAGTCCACATCCCTGGGGCCTAGATTGAAAATTCAGAGGCCCGGGACCTCCCATGGAGATGCTGACTCTGTGTGGCTGTGGTCTGCCTGGGACTCTGTATGGACAAGCCCCTTAGGAGCTACTTATCTCCAGGAAAGTTTGGTAAACAGTGCTCTACAGGATTAAGTATAAGCTTCTTAGCCTGGTAAACAAGGATCTTCACAGACAGCCCCTACTTGCCTCACCAGCCACCCTCTTCCCAAGCAGCCTCTCTCACAAACGGCAGTTATCAACCTGGTTGTTGCCCTGAATATACCATGCTGTTTCACACTTCTGGGCCTCTGCACCGGCTCCTCCGTCTGCTCCCCAAACATCCCCTACCTTGTTGACCTGTAAACACCCACTGAAGGCCATTAAAGCCTTTTAAAGCCTCCCCAATTTTGTGGTGCCTTCCACAGATATTTCAGATATTTCACTCCCTCATCTGCTCCCTCATCTGAAATACCTTACAACCTGAATGTTGCACGTGATATCAGAAGCATGTGCATTTATCTGTTTACATTTCTGAGTTACTTAAGAAAGAGTATAAAGAGGAATGATATCACATCTTAGGAGTCATGTATCTCTAGCATCTAGGATAGTGATTCCCATCAATTACATGATCAATAAATGTTGAATGAAGAGAATATTTGGGCAGTTCCACGTTAGTTACCAAGTGAGACTTAAAAAAAACAACTAATGTTTATTTAATCCTAGCAATTACCCTATGAAATGGTTGTGCTGTGCTTAGTCACTTAGTCATGTTCAACTCTACAGTCCCATGGAGTGCATCATGCCAGGCACCTCTGTCCATGGGGAGTCTCCAGGCAAGAATACTGGAGTGGGTTGCCATGCCCTCCTCCAGGGGACTATCCCAACCCAGGGATCAAACCCAGGGCCTCCTGCTTTGCTGGTGGGTCTCCTGCATTGCGGGTGGATTCTTTACCCCACTGGAGTCATTAGAGAAGCCCGATGAGACGATTATTGTTCCCATTTCACAGCTGAAGAAACTAACATTCAGAAAGATCATTGTTTAGAAGCAGCGGGGCAAGGATGAGTGTTCAGAGCCATCTGACTCCAAAGCTCCATCCTTTGTACACTCCACTCTCTCTGGGTCAACAAGTCTTCCTCCATCCATTACCTAGCACTGAATATTTGCCTCACATAAAAGTTACCAGCATACTCACCATGGTGCCCGGCAGGGACCCTTGTAATTTTTATATTTTTATTTCCAGAGTGCCTTGTTCAATGAATATCTGTGTGTACTGAATTTAAGCAACATAGACTCAGAAGAGGTCTTGAGAGATCGAGAGCGTCCTGCCTCCAGAAAAGTTTATGTACATATCAGCTCTGGTGTGTGTCACTGAAAGACACTCAACAGGTAGATTCCATAAGCTTTCAGTAATCCATGAGTTATCAACTTTTCTCCATCATTCACATTTAGTACACGGAAATTTTGGAGGTTTTATTTAAGCAAGTGGCATTTGTTACAAATGTTAGCTCNGCCTGGCGTGCTGCGATTCATGGGGTCGCGAAGAGTCGGACACGACTGAGTGACTGAACTGAACTGAACCGAAGACTGGCAACAACAACAAAAAAAGGGAGATAAAAAGAGAACACGTATAAAGCGCCTGAGACAGAGGAGGCTCTTGACAACATCATTTCTTTCATCTCTCCTAATCATGTCCCTCATTCATTCATTCATTCAGTTAGTTATTCAACAAACATTTATAGAGGCCCTGTTCTCACCAGGATGGCGCTGTGCACAGAGATGAATCAGCTCTTCAGTCAATAAGCTCACAGCCTGGTAAACAAATTATCAGAATTACTAGTTTTGCAATACACTTTAATACCTGGTTAGGTTAGTTCTGCCCTCCTAATACTTCCTTCTCTGAATTTTCCAGGCTATTCTTGAATGTTTATTTATAGAAACCTCAGAAGCAGTTTGTGGAACTTAAAAAAAATTAGCATATAGAATGAATATGTGCATAATATAGGTAGGGTTTCAATCAGTGAGAAAAAGGTGGAGAGTTTAGTAAAAAATATTGAAAAAATTAGGTAGCAAAAAAAAAAAAAAATTCCAAAAGGGTAAAGATTTTAAATGTCAAAAAATAAAACCATAAATATATTAGAATATTTTTCAAGGGGGGAAAAAGTTTCTAGATATGACACAGAAATCATAAAGAAAGAGCTAATCAATGCATCCATGTAAAAATGAAACAATTTTTTGGCCTTAAAACTTACTAGAAACAAAAATTAGAGACAAAAGACAGAAAAAAAGTATTTGTAACATGTATGACAAAAGTCCATTTCCTCTAATGTGTGAAAGAATTCCTGCAAATCTTTATGTAACAGACAAACATTCAATTAAAAAAATCAATGTACAATACATGAGCAGAAAGTTTACAGTAAAGAGAATAAAAATATCTTTTTAAAACAAATTTAAGACTTCCCTGGCAGTCCAGTGGTTAAGGATCTGTGTTTTGTAGGGGACACCGGTTCAATCCCTGGGGAAAGTAAAATCCCACATGCTGTGTGTGTGTGGCGAAATAAAATTAATTTTAAAATTACAGAGTCTTATTTTGAGATAATTGTAGTCTTGCAGAAGAGTTGCAAAGATAATACAGTTTCCACGTACTCTTCATCTAGATTCCTCTAATAGTAACATCTTACATAACCATAACACAATTATGAAAACTAAGAGTTAACTTTGGTACAATACTATACCTGTGCAGTACAACACTGTACTCTCTACTAACTGAATACAGAGTCTATTTGCATTTCACTACTTTTTCCACTAATGTCTTTTTTTTTGGATCCAATACAGGACCCCTCTTTGCATTTAGTTGTCGTGTCTTTTTAGTTTCTTCCCATCTGTGACAGTTCTTCCGTCTTTCCCTTGTCTTCCATGCCCTGGGCATGTGTGGATGTGAGAACTGGACTATAAAGAAAGCTGAGCGCTGAAGAATTGATGCTTTTGAACTGTGGTGTTGGAGAAGACCCTGGAGAGTCCCTTGGACTGCAAAGAGATCCAACCAGTCCATCCTAAAGGAAATCAGTCCTGAATATTCATTGGAAGGACTAATGTTGAAGCTGAAACTCCAATACTTTGGCCACCTGATGCGTAGAACTGACTCATTGAAAAAGACCCTGATGCTGGGAAAGATTGAAAGCGGGAGGAGAAGAGGACGACAGAGGATAAGAAGGTTGGATGGCATCACCGACTCAATGGACATGAGTTTGGGTAAACTCTGGGAGTTGGTGACGGACAGGGAGGCCTGGCATGCTGTGGTTCATGAGGTTGTAAAGAGTCGGACACAACTGAGTGACTGAACTGAACTGAACTGGACACTTTTAAAAGAGTACTGACTAGATATTTTGTAGAATGTTCCTCTGTTTGGGTTTGTCTGGTATTTTCCCCTGATTAGACTGAGGAGTGAGGTACCTTCTCGGTGCAACATCAGGACTCTGTGGTGTTGATGTATTAACCTTGAATATTTGCCTGAAGAGGTATCTGCTGTTTTATCACTGTAAAGTTACAATTTTCCCTTCTGAAGTTATTATTTTGAGTGAGATATTTTTGAGATTATGTAAATATCCTATGTGCTCTTAAACTTTTACCCACTAATTTTAACATCAATCAGTGAATTTTACCTGTAGCAGTTGGGTTTTTTTTTTTTATTATTATTATTTGTTTCGCTGCTTCGGGTCCTTGTTTCAGCATGCTAACTGTTAGTTGTGGCATGAAATTCTTAGCTGTGGCACGTGGGATCTAGTTTCCTGACCAGGGGTCACACCTAGGCCCCCTGCATTGGTAGCATAGAGTCTTACCCACTGGCCTGCCAGGGAAGCCCATTGTGATGTTTCAATGGTGATCACCTATTATCAGTCTTCCATTCCTTCAACATTTATTGATTGAGATTCTTCTGTAAGGAAGAGTTGTCACCTCTCTTCCCCTTATTCAGTTAATCATTTTTATCAATATGGACTCATGGCTATTTCAGTCTTTTAATTATAATCCATTGTTACCTAGTTTATTGCCAATGTTGTTCCCAAATATTAAACACAAAAAACACGTTTCAAAAGCTTCAATTTGGGAAATGAAAATTAAAATACAATGGGATGTAGTGCTTTTTCCCATTAGACTAAGATGAAAAAGCCCACTGATACAGCATATTAATGAGATTAACGGAAATGGCACTCATATCAAGGTGGGTTTGTAGACTGTACCATCTCTATGCAAGGCAGTCTAGCAAAACCAATTAGAATTAAAGTGCGTATATCCTTAGACTGAGCAAATTAACTTCCAGAAATTTTTCTAGAGATATTCTCCTACGTGGGAAACTATGAAGGTGTATGTTCTTAATTGTTCAGTCGCGTCCGACCCTTTCCAAACCTCTGGACTCTAGCCCACCAGGCTCCTCTGTCCATGGGATTTTTCAGGCAAGGAGACTGGACTAGATTGCCATTTCCTCCTCTAGGGGATCATTCCCACCCAGGGATGGAACACATATCTCCTGTGTCTCCTGCATTGCAGGCAGATTCTTTACTCGCTGAGCCACGTGGTATTAGCAACATTGCTTATGATATCAAAAGATTGGAAGCTGCAGAAATGTCAGTCATTAGAAGGCTGTTAGGTAATTATGAGCACTCCAATAGGGGAGCACCATGCAGTGCTTATAATAAGGCAGATTTCTGAGTACTGACATTAGGGGTGATCCTCAAGCAGGGAGGTTAAGTGAACAGTTAAGATTTGAAATGCATATATAGACTAAACTTTTCAGAAATTTTTCTTAAATTATTTATTTGGTAATTCCATCCCCTTTATCTTCTTGGTTCTCCTTTTTCTGGAAGAACTCGTGCTATTTGTAATGGTGGGTGCCTCCTGGACTGGTCCTCTGACCTGACTATTTTTTCTTAGTGTCTTTACTTGACTTTCTAGAAAATTTCTTCAACGTTATCTTCTAAACCTATTAAACTTGTTAATGTAAATTTAAAAGTACAATTTACATAAAATAAAATGAACTGATTTTAAAGGTACAGATTCATAGATTTTTATAAAGGTGTATATCCACCACCCTGTAAGATATATATATGTATAAATATATATATATTTATACATATATAATATACATTTAATATATAATATATTTATAAATTTATGTTTTATATTTATTATATATTTATGTAATATAAATATAAATTTATATACAATATATTTATATTTGTATAATATATTTATACAAATATAAATATATATCTTATATATACATATATCTTATATATATTAAATATACATCTATATTTATATTATATCAATATAACATATATTTATATATTTATATTATATTTTACATATAATTTATGCTTTATTATATTAAATATATAAGTATATATAACATATATAATATAATAGGTATGTGTTATATGTATAATATATGATATATATAATAAATATATGTCTCTATATATTTAATACAATATATAATATAATATATTTAATATATAATATGTGATTTTATATATGCATATAATATATCAATAATACAATATTATTAATATATTTACTATATCAATATGTGTGCTATGATATAAATTTACTATTATATAATATAAATTATATATAATACAGGATTTTTATATTTTATATTATATATAATATAATATATATTTATTTTATATGTGTATATATATATATATATAAAACCATCATCCTAGTAAATTCTTCCTGCCCATTTCTAGCTCATTTCCTGCCCCCTCACCTCTCCCTTACAGAATCCCTTATGCAATCACTGTTCTGATTTCTGCTGCTGCTGCTGCTAAGTTGCTTCAGTCATGTCCGACTCTGTGCGACCCCATAGAGGGTAGCCCACCAGACTCCCCTGTCCCTGGGATCCTCCAGGCAAGAACACTGTATTTGGTTGCCATATTCTTCTCCAATGCATGAAAATGAAAAGTGAAAGTGAAGTCGTTCAGTCATGTCCAAGTCTTAGCGACCCCACGGACTGCAGCCCACCAGGCTCGTCCATCCTGGATTCTCCAGGCTAGAGTGCTGGAGTGGGTTGCCATTTCCTTCTCCGAATTCTGATTTCTAGTAACCAAAATAAATTCCTGAGGGATTATGATGTAAATATTAAAATCATAAAAATATTGGAAGAGAACATTCCAAGTGGGGCAAGGATTTCCTAAATAAAACACATTATGGCATTTTTTATTGTATAGATCAGTCTTGGGTTCTCAAAAAATTCGAGAAGAAAAGTACAATTTCCTATAAACCTCTCATCCACGCTCCCCCTGCCCACTGTCAATATCCCTGCATCTGTATGGTTCATTTATTACAATCAATGAACCAACATGGACACATTATTGACCAAAGTTCATCGTTTATGGTAGGGTTGAGCATTCTATGGATTGGGACAAATGTATAAAAGACACACATCCACCTTTACAGTCTCATTCAGAGTAGTTCCACCACCATGAAAATCTCCTGTGTGCCCCATTTTCATTCCTACCCTCTCCCACAATGCTGGGCAACCAGCGATATTTTTAATGTCTCCACAGTCTTGCATTTTCCAGGATGTCACATTAGTTGGAACCATACAGTATGTGGCCTTGTCAGACTGACTTCTTGCACTTAGTAATATGCTTCTAAGTTTCCTCCAAGTCTTCACAGCTTGATAGATCGTTTCTTTTCAGTGCTGAATATGATTCCCTTGTCGATGTACCACACTGTATTCATTCATGGTGACCAGTAGTTTTGTGCCTGAGTGTGCAAGGGAGCCCTGGGTATTGCCAACTCCTGTGTCTTTTCAAGTTTTTGCAGTGTAGAGCAGTGCCTTCAGCTTTCCTCACTGCTGATGTCAGAACTGACTTTCTAGGGTCTCCTAATCAGTCGCCACCAGCTCATTTGGTTTCCAGTTTCCAAAGCGTGCTTGTTGTTCTCTCTGAGCTTGGTGTTCTCTCTGTCCTTGCAGATTCCTATTTTTGTCTTTGCTTGTTTAATCTCTTCCCTGTAGATTTCAGGAGGGAGCGAAGTGAGATGCACGTGTTCAATCCACTGAAGTCCTCCTAGTATCTTTGATTTGCTTAATGAAGAACTAAATAGAATAATGTCCTGATTCTTCCTCTATTCCAAAGTGGCAAATCTACCAGAATCTTATAATTTGATTTTATGTTTATTTTATTTTTGCTGTTCTGGGTTTTTGTGGCTGCGTGGACTTTTTCTCTAGTTGTGGCAAGTGCTACTCTGTCATTGCAACATGCAATCCCTTCATTGTGGGCTTCTCTTTTTGCCAAGCATGGGCTCTGGGGCACGCAGGCTTAGTAGTTACAGTTTCTGGGCTCCAGACCACAAGCTCAATAATTGTGGCACACTGACTTAGTTGCTCCACAGCATGTGAGATCTTCCTGACCCAGGGATCGAACCCATGTCTCCCGCATGGGCAGATTCTTCACTTCTGAACCACAGGAGCACCCTCTAGCAGAGTTTTAAAACATGAAGTTTGCCCCCGAGTTGTAAAAATATTATCCCAACATGACAAATTCTTATTATCCCAAGAATTTTTAATATTCTTGCTTCAAAATTCACATTCAGTATTGAAAAAAAGTTTTGCTTAGTCCTCATAGAAATTGTATGACATGTCTTGGAAATAACACATAGTACAGAAATTTCTCTTGTCTGAATAGTTAATGTGGGACTGAAAGAATTCTCGAGCATGTGCTGTGTACCAGACCTGACCCAGAAGTGTTCAATGAGGCTTAAGCACAGAGAGAACCCTTCCACCTGTTGCCTCAGTCCTGGGGCAAGGCCACAGGGCCTCATCACAAGCCCTGCTCAGGAAGTCCTGGCCCAAAGCTTCCTGGTCACTTCCAGCCAGCCCTCCCCGTCCAGCTGAACCTGAGGGCTAGGCCTCCTGCTCAACTCTGCCCACTTGGCTCCTTCCACTATCTTGCTGCTGAGAACAGAATTCTGGGGCTCAGTTCAGTTCAGTCGCTAGTCATGTCCGACTCTGCGACCCCATGGACTGCAGCATGCTAGGCCTCCTTGTCCATCACCAACTCCTGGAGTTACTCAAACTCAAGTCCATTGAGTCGGTGATGCCATCCAACCATCTCATCCTCTGTCGTCCCCTTCTCCTCCTGCCTTCAATCTTGACCACATAATCAGAAACTTACGTGGAATCTCCACTTCAGGCCACTTTCCTCTGTGTTTTATTGATCCAGCTATTAAAACAATCTCAACAATGGCATCAAAACAAAGTCCCTCCCTGGTGGCTCAGAGGTTAAAGCGTCTGCCTCCAATGTAGGAGACCTGGGTTCGATCCCTGAGTCGGGAAGATCCCCTGGAGAAGGAAATGGCAATCCACTCCAGTATTCTTGCCTGGAGAATCCCATGGACAGAGAAGCCTAGTAGGTTACAGTCCATGGGTTTGCAAAGAGTCGGACACGACTGAGTGACTTCACCTCACCAGGACAAATTCTGTCCAGTGAGTCTCAGCTGTTGACTGGTGAGTAGTCTTATCTGCCTGTGTGGGGCCTTCCAGGTGGCCCTAGTGGTAAAGAACGCACCAGCCAAGGCAGGGGACGCAAGAGATGCAAGTTCCACCCCTGGGTCGGGAAGATCCCCTGGAGGGCATGGCAACCCGCTCCAGCGTTCTTGCCTGGAGACTCCCGTGGACAGAGGAGCCTGGTGGACTACAGTCCATAGCGTTGCAAAGAGTCAGACACAATTGAAGCAGAGCTCAGCACTTGTTTGCTTGTGTAGATTTTTCTGTCTACGAAGAGAGGTTGGTGAGTGACATCCTAGAGGAAGGAATGGGATGCATCACAGCAATGACAGAGAGCCAAACTGGTTCTGCAGACTCCCTCTGCCACCACCCCAGCCTCCCCAAACCCAGAGTAAGGATACGCTGGGAAGGGTTGCCAGCCTGGGGCCTTGTGGATTTTGCATGTCTCTCCATACATTTCACATTTTGTTAAATAACTACTCTAGGCAATTAGTCCATAACCCCAAAGCAGTGCTTTCTGCTAATACCTTGTCTAGACCGGTGGCAAAGAAGGCCTCTTTCTTCTCATTACGTCAAATCCAGGAGCAGGGCTCTGCATGCTCAGGTGCAACGTGAAGACAGATAGGGTAGAACCAACGTGATGTCCACTCTCCCAACTGCTACACCAATGACAGTTACTGGTGTCTTTCCATCAGGGGGTGGGGTGAAGCAGCCCAGACAAGACGACCCCCTATATTTGACCCAGGCTGTGAGAGAGGAATTGACCACTTTGAAGGCTCCATAACCCTGACCTTTAGTTAAACACTGATCCAGGTTAGGGTCAAACCCTGGCTGGGACTAGCAGCTCTGTCTCCCTGCGGGGGTGCTGGGGGAGGAGGGACATCTCTGGGGGGGCACCCACTTGTGTTGTTGAGACAAGGACATGGGGGAGTGATGCTGGGGGCACAGGTTCAATCCCTGGTGGGGAAGCTAAGGTCTCACAGGTCCCACGCATGGCCAAAATAAATAGAAAGAAATAAAGTCTCCAGCCACTAACATTTAAAAAAATGTATTAAAAAAAAAAAAAAANACATATATCTTATATATATTAAATATACATCTATATTTATATTATATCAATATAACATATATTTATATATTTATATTATATTTTACATATAATTTATGCTTTATTATATTAAATATATAAGTATATATAACATATATAATATAATAGGTATGTGTTATATGTATAATATATGATATATATAATAAATATATGTCTCTATATATTTAATACAATATATAATATAATATATTTAATATATAATATGTGATTTTATATATGCATATAATATATCAATAATACAATATTATTAATATATTTACTATATCAATATGTGTGCTATGATATAAATTTACTATTATATAATATAAATTATATATAATACAGGATTTTTATATTTTATATTATATATAATATAATATATATTTATTTTATATGTGTATATATATATATATATAAAACCATCATCCTAGTAAATTCTTCCTGCCCATTTCTAGCTCATTTCCTGCCCCCTCACCTCTCCCTTACAGAATCCCTTATGCAATCACTGTTCTGATTTCTGCTGCTGCTGCTGCTAAGTTGCTTCAGTCATGTCCGACTCTGTGCGACCCCATAGAGGGTAGCCCACCAGACTCCCCTGTCCCTGGGATCCTCCAGGCAAGAACACTGTATTTGGTTGCCATATTCTTCTCCAATGCATGAAAATGAAAAGTGAAAGTGAAGTCGTTCAGTCATGTCCAAGTCTTAGCGACCCCACGGACTGCAGCCCACCAGGCTCGTCCATCCTGGATTCTCCAGGCTAGAGTGCTGGAGTGGGTTGCCATTTCCTTCTCCGAATTCTGATTTCTAGTAACCAAAATAAATTCCTGAGGGATTATGATGTAAATATTAAAATCATAAAAATATTGGAAGAGAACATTCCAAGTGGGGCAAGGATTTCCTAAATAAAACACATTATGGCATTTTTTATTGTATAGATCAGTCTTGGGTTCTCAAAAAATTCGAGAAGAAAAGTACAATTTCCTATAAACCTCTCATCCACGCTCCCCCTGCCCACTGTCAATATCCCTGCATCTGTATGGTTCATTTATTACAATCAATGAACCAACATGGACACATTATTGACCAAAGTTCATCGTTTATGGTAGGGTTGAGCATTCTATGGATTGGGACAAATGTATAAAAGACACACATCCACCTTTACAGTCTCATTCAGAGTAGTTCCACCACCATGAAAATCTCCTGTGTGCCCCATTTTCATTCCTACCCTCTCCCACAATGCTGGGCAACCAGCGATATTTTTAATGTCTCCACAGTCTTGCATTTTCCAGGATGTCACATTAGTTGGAACCATACAGTATGTGGCCTTGTCAGACTGACTTCTTGCACTTAGTAATATGCTTCTAAGTTTCCTCCAAGTCTTCACAGCTTGATAGATCGTTTCTTTTCAGTGCTGAATATGATTCCCTTGTCGATGTACCACACTGTATTCATTCATGGTGACCAGTAGTTTTGTGCCTGAGTGTGCAAGGGAGCCCTGGGTATTGCCAACTCCTGTGTCTTTTCAAGTTTTTGCAGTGTAGAGCAGTGCCTTCAGCTTTCCTCACTGCTGATGTCAGAACTGACTTTCTAGGGTCTCCTAATCAGTCGCCACCAGCTCATTTGGTTTCCAGTTTCCAAAGCGTGCTTGTTGTTCTCTCTGAGCTTGGTGTTCTCTCTGTCCTTGCAGATTCCTATTTTTGTCTTTGCTTGTTTAATCTCTTCCCTGTAGATTTCAGGAGGGAGCGAAGTGAGATGCACGTGTTCAATCCACTGAAGTCCTCCTAGTATCTTTGATTTGCTTAATGAAGAACTAAATAGAATAATGTCCTGATTCTTCCTCTATTCCAAAGTGGCAAATCTACCAGAATCTTATAATTTGATTTTATGTTTATTTTATTTTTGCTGTTCTGGGTTTTTGTGGCTGCGTGGACTTTTTCTCTAGTTGTGGCAAGTGCTACTCTGTCATTGCAACATGCAATCCCTTCATTGTGGGCTTCTCTTTTTGCCAAGCATGGGCTCTGGGGCACGCAGGCTTAGTAGTTACAGTTTCTGGGCTCCAGACCACAAGCTCAATAATTGTGGCACACTGACTTAGTTGCTCCACAGCATGTGAGATCTTCCTGACCCAGGGATCGAACCCATGTCTCCCGCATGGGCAGATTCTTCACTTCTGAACCACAGGAGCACCCTCTAGCAGAGTTTTAAAACATGAAGTTTGCCCCCGAGTTGTAAAAATATTATCCCAACATGACAAATTCTTATTATCCCAAGAATTTTTAATATTCTTGCTTCAAAATTCACATTCAGTATTGAAAAAAAGTTTTGCTTAGTCCTCATAGAAATTGTATGACATGTCTTGGAAATAACACATAGTACAGAAATTTCTCTTGTCTGAATAGTTAATGTGGGACTGAAAGAATTCTCGAGCATGTGCTGTGTACCAGACCTGACCCAGAAGTGTTCAATGAGGCTTAAGCACAGAGAGAACCCTTCCACCTGTTGCCTCAGTCCTGGGGCAAGGCCACAGGGCCTCATCACAAGCCCTGCTCAGGAAGTCCTGGCCCAAAGCTTCCTGGTCACTTCCAGCCAGCCCTCCCCGTCCAGCTGAACCTGAGGGCTAGGCCTCCTGCTCAACTCTGCCCACTTGGCTCCTTCCACTATCTTGCTGCTGAGAACAGAATTCTGGGGCTCAGTTCAGTTCAGTCGCTAGTCATGTCCGACTCTGCGACCCCATGGACTGCAGCATGCTAGGCCTCCTTGTCCATCACCAACTCCTGGAGTTACTCAAACTCAAGTCCATTGAGTCGGTGATGCCATCCAACCATCTCATCCTCTGTCGTCCCCTTCTCCTCCTGCCTTCAATCTTGACCACATAATCAGAAACTTACGTGGAATCTCCACTTCAGGCCACTTTCCTCTGTGTTTTATTGATCCAGCTATTAAAACAATCTCAACAATGGCATCAAAACAAAGTCCCTCCCTGGTGGCTCAGAGGTTAAAGCGTCTGCCTCCAATGTAGGAGACCTGGGTTCGATCCCTGAGTCGGGAAGATCCCCTGGAGAAGGAAATGGCAATCCACTCCAGTATTCTTGCCTGGAGAATCCCATGGACAGAGAAGCCTAGTAGGTTACAGTCCATGGGTTTGCAAAGAGTCGGACACGACTGAGTGACTTCACCTCACCAGGACAAATTCTGTCCAGTGAGTCTCAGCTGTTGACTGGTGAGTAGTCTTATCTGCCTGTGTGGGGCCTTCCAGGTGGCCCTAGTGGTAAAGAACGCACCAGCCAAGGCAGGGGACGCAAGAGATGCAAGTTCCACCCCTGGGTCGGGAAGATCCCCTGGAGGGCATGGCAACCCGCTCCAGCGTTCTTGCCTGGAGACTCCCGTGGACAGAGGAGCCTGGTGGACTACAGTCCATAGCATTGCAAAGAGTCAGACACAATTGAAGCAGAGCTCAGCACTTGTTTGCTTGTGTAGATTTTTCTGTCTACGAAGAGAGGTTGGTGAGTGACATCCTAGAGGAAGGAATGGGATGCATCACAGCAATGACAGAGAGCCAAACTGGTTCTGCAGACTCCCTCTGCCACCACCCCAGCCTCCCCAAACCCAGAGTAAGGATACGCTGGGAAGGGTTGCCAGCCTGGGGCCTTGTGGATTTTGCATGTCTCTCCATACATTTCACATTTTGTTAAATAACTACTCTAGGCAATTAGTCCATAACCCCAAAGCAGTGCTTTCTGCTAATACCTTGTCTAGACCGGTGGCAAAGAAGGCCTCTTTCTTCTCATTACGTCAAATCCAGGAGCAGGGCTCTGCATGCTCAGGTGCAACGTGAAGACAGATAGGGTAGAACCAACGTGATGTCCACTCTCCCAACTGCTACACCAATGACAGTTACTGGTGTCTTTCCATCAGGGGGTGGGGTGAAGCAGCCCAGACAAGACGACCCCCTATATTTGACCCAGGCTGTGAGAGAGGAATTGACCACTTTGAAGGCTCCATAACCCTGACCTTTAGTTAAACACTGATCCAGGTTAGGGTCAAACCCTGGCTGGGACTAGCAGCTCTGTCTCCCTGCGGGGGTGCTGGGGGAGGAGGGACATCTCTGGGGGGGCACCCACTTGTGTTGTTGAGACAAGGACATGGGGGAGTGATGCTGGGGGCACAGGTTCAATCCCTGGTGGGGAAGCTAAGGTCTCACAGGTCCCACGCATGGCCAAAATAAATAGAAAGAAATAAAGTCTCCAGCCACTAACATTTAAAAAAATGTATTAAAAAAAAAAAAAAAGAACACAGTAGAGGGCATAGACTTTCTTTCTTCCTACAAGTAGCAACATTCAGAGACAACGTAAAAGTCCAGTAGGAGGTGAATTGCTAACTTATGGAATATTCATAAAACAGAAACTTATATAGTTATTTACTAAAACATTTTCTAAGAATTTGCATGTTATGTTCACCCATATGTATACACATATATAATCATGTAGGGAAAAGATAAATGTGAGTAAATATATATGTACACTTAATACACTTACACATGTACACATACATACACAACTTCAATGATGGAAAATTCAAATCACATATTTCTGGAAATTCTTTAAAATGTTATCTGTGATTAACTCTCTTGGCTGGGTGCATATGGGTAATTTTAATATTCTTCTTTATTCCTTTCTGTACTTTCCAGGTCTTCTGTAAGAAATAAACATTAGCTTTGTTTGATTTTCTCCCCCTAGAGAAGCTGGGGTATTCCTGGAGACGCCAAGATTGAATGGGCTGTTCACCTGGACCCTGGAAGGCAATTTTTTTTTTTGTATTTATTTATTTATTTGGCTGTGCTAGATCTCAGCTGGGGTATGTGGAATCTAGTTCGCTGACTGGATAGAACCCAGGCCTCCTGCATTGGGAATGCAGAGTCTTAGCCACTGGACGACCAGGGAGGTCCCCTGGAAGGCAATCTGAAAGGCAGGATGGTGGGGAAATGTCACAGCAGAAAGTCAATCTTCCCAACTTGTCATCAGCTGGGAGAGCTAGCAAGAGACAATCAGGGCAAATCCAGAGAGCCGGATGAAGGCCAAAGGTTGGGGCCCTGGGCAGACAAGAGAAAAGCTGCCAGGCTTTTTGGAGAAAGCCAGAGCCACGCGTATGGACAGGACTGGAGTGATGAGTGTGCCAGTCTCGTGAGGACAAACTCTACAGTCACAGACGCTTCAGAAAGCACAGTCACGGTAGTGGGCTACCTTTGCGATATACATCTCTGTCACGTCTCTCTCGGCACGCCAGTCTCCTCTGCCTGCCACTGTATACGGGACCAGGTGTAATAGTCTTGGCAAATCCTTCTATGACCTCTGGACCTGCAATGGTGATAACAGAGGAGCCGGAGCCTCAAAGAGCCAACAGCCACAGCCTGGAGGAATCCAGGAAGCATGAGTTCAAAGTCATCCAGTCATGGCAGAGAGTGGGAAGGCAGCAACAGTGGCTGCAGGGGAAAGGCAGGAGCCAACCAGGGCAAGGATGAGAGACGGTGTAAGAAACCCAGCTGGTAGCTCGGAATCAGACTGCTGTGGTTTCCCTCTGCCCTGTGGAGGACGGAGGACTGATGCGCTCAGCCGCATGGGGCCACGTGACAACCCCTCTGCCCTCCTCCGTCCCCCTCCTCCTGACAGCCGCTCTCATCTGCAAGTCACAGTGTGGCCTTGTTCCTGCTGGACCCCACCATGCTTTAGGAGACTGATGTAGGAGCAGTCAGAATTTTCCAGGCCCTGGAAGACACATGCACCTTTTCTCTTTACCTTTTGAAAGCTTCTCTCTTAAGGGTCCAGGACACACCTCTGGGTGCTGACTTTGGTTTGTTGTCCAGCCTGCAGGGGACTGGACATGTCATGATGCATCTTCTCTACCACTGGTTAGACCCTCCTGTGGGTTGACATGAAGACCCAAAGCAGAGTCGGTTCCCTTTTGTCTCCTTTTTTCTAGAATTTGTTGTTGTTGTTGTTGTTTAGTCGCTCTGTCGTGTCTGACTCTTTTGCGACCTCGTGGACTGTCGCCTACCAGGCTCCTCTGTCCATGGGATTTCTCAGGCAAGAAAACTGGAGTGAGTTGCCATTTCCTGCTCCAGGGGATCTTCCCAACCCACAGATTAAACCCATGTCTCCTCCCTTAGCTGGTGGATTCTTTACCACTAGGCCACCATGGAAGAAAACTGTCGAGTCGGTAATTTATCAAGCCTTTGTGACTTAAATTCTTAATCTTCATTCCTTTAGTGAATGAGCCTGTCACTGAAATGCTGCAGCCACTTCTTTCTCTTTTAGTTTGCAGGCTCAGGGTTTAGAATCTCCAGATGCTGTCCTGTGCTATGTAATACGGGTTGCCATGGAGCCAGAACTAGCTTGTAAATGCTGAAATCCTGCAATTTCGCTGAGAGAAAGGATGATCCGTTACGTGTAGATTTGAGTCACGTGTAGATTAAGCTGCTCGGTGACAAGAGTTGTGATTCGGTGGTTTGCATCAGCTTCAGCGGATCACCTTCTTGACTTTGTCAACTGAGTGAGTTACAATAAATTTGTGTGTTGTGTGTGTGTGTGTTTGACCACGGCGTGTGGCATGAGGGATATTAGTTCCCCAACTGGGGATCCAAGCCACACCCCCTGCAGTGGAAGTGTGGAGTCTTAACCACTGGGCCACCAGGGAAGTCCACAATGATTAAAACAGCTAAATAACTCATTTGTTAAACGGATACTAGATTTTAAGTTGATGGATGATGCCCTTTTCTGGCCTGGTCTTTCACTGTATTTACAAAGTCTGCTGACACTGAGACGTCAGCAGAGAAGTCCCTCTAGCTTTGGGGCTGGTGACTGTCAATCTTCAAGGAAGTGTTCCCACTTCCTTCTTCTCCTCCAGCTGCAGCTTCTTGACCCTGCCGTCGCATCTGCTCAGCACACTCCCCTTCAGTCGGGGCATCCGAGTGCCTCAAGAAAGAAGCACTCGAGGACCAAATCCTGCTGCTCTGACCTTTCACCTCTAAGCCAACTGGACAACCACGTGTCATGGACACACTTGTTATGGACACTCTATGGGCACCCGCATGGCCTCTCCTACGGCTTCTCTGGCCCCTTCGTAGTTTATTTGACCTTTAGTTGATGGTTTTTCCCCCATACATTTAACATTTTTATTTTCTAAAACCACTCAATCTTCTTTATGGTTTTCTTGCTTTGAAATCATACATAGAAATGTCTTACCTTATCCAAGAATACGTAACGTATTAAACTATTTTTTCTAGTTTTTTGCCCCAGTCAAGGGGGTGGAGTTAGATAGTCATATATTGATAGACGGCTGGGGCAGAGAAGGCTAAGGTTTATCCGTTGATGACAAGTTCAGAGCAGATAACAAATTGAAGTTAAGAAAACTTCCTGGGACACCAACTGTTTGTCTTGTAGGTGAAGACTGATGTCGTGATTGCCTAGTAGGTCCTTTCATTCTGCGATAGGGGACTTTCTCTGTGCCAGCTTCGCAGAGTGGTCAGGCCAGTAGTCCCCCACCCCCAACCCCGTGCACATGCGTGCTGACAGCCAGGAGCTGCGGGAGTTCCAGGAGGCCGGCTCTCAACGCCGCCCGGCAGCTCAGAGGCTGTTGCTTCCTTTCCTCTTTTCCTCCTTCCCGTATAAATGAGGAAAGAGAAATGAAGAGCAAGCAAACCTGTGTGCATGTCATGTGTGTGCACGTGTACTTACACACACATAAGTATACAGATTTTGCAAGTATATTAGTTTCCTTAAGTGTCGGAAACAAATGGCCACACTCTGAGTGGCTGGGCACAGCAGGCATGTCTTCTCTCGCAGTCCTGGAGGCTGATAGACACTAAGGCCCTGGCAGGACCATGCTTGCTGCAGGGAACTCCACAGGCAGATCCCTTCTCGTCTCTTCCTAGCTTTCAGCGGTTGCCGGGAGTCCTCGGTGTTCCTTGGTGTGTAGACGAATCACTGTCCTCTCCGCCTCTGTTGTCACGTGGCCTTCCCTGTGTCGCCCCTGTCTGTGATGTATGTGTCCTCTCTTCTCCTTGTAAGGATGCCAGGCACGTGGGCTTTAAGGCCATCCTGAAACAGGATGACCTCATTTTAACTGATTGCATCTACAAAGATTTTATTTCCAAACAAGGTCACATTCTGAGTTTCCGGATGGACATGAATTTGGGGGACTCTTATTTTGCCTGGTACTCAGGGCTAAGACAGATGTATCCTGAATTCAAAAACATTAGATGTGAAAAAAATGTGCATTAAAAAAATTTTTTTTGATTGGAGGATAATTGCTTTACAGTGTTGTGTTGGTTTCTGCAATACATGAACGTGAATCAACCATAGGTATACATACGTCCCCTTCTTTTGAACCTCTCCCCTGACCCCATCCCATCCTTTATGTTGCCACAGAGCACAGTGTGGAAAAGACCCTGATGCTTGGAGGGATTGGGGGCAGGAGGAGAAGGGGACGACAGAGGATGAGATGGCTGGATGGCATCACCGACTCGAGGGACATGAGTTTGAGTGATCTCCGGGAGTTGGAGATGGACAGGGAGGCCTACCATGCTGCGTTTCATGGGGTCACAAGAGTCGGACACGAATGAGCGACTGAACTGAACTGAAAAGCTAACCAGATCTCTGTGTTTTCAGAATGTCCTAATCAGAAAAAAAAAAAAAAAAGGCAATTAATCACAGTGTTCTTTTGCACTTTCTTTTCTCTGCTCTCCCCACCAGCTGCTTATTGCTTAAAATCTAGGGAGTCTTCAATCTAATGAGTAATGATTCTTATCGAGTGAAAGTAAGTAAGGGAACAGTTTAGGGGAATTACCTGTAGTGTGGAGGAATCAGAAAGCCATCTTCTCTGTGGAGAAAATATTCTCTTTTGTATTCTGGAAATTTTCTAACACTTAACTGAAACTAAATATAGAGCATTTTACTAAGAGTTTCACGTAGTGTCTCTTAAAACGTGAGAGTGCTTCATATTTTTTTCCTTTTCTAGTTTTCAATCTCTGGTTCATTTATTTTCAGATGAAAACAAAGTTCTGAAAGGCCTTCCACAAAACACAAACCAAAGCAGCAAACTGGAAAAGGGAATTATTTTGACTAATGTTTGTAAACAACCTGGAAAAGTCGTTGCTACTAGCATGACATTTTTTCAATATGAAATATTGCACTGAGACAAAATTTTATAGCTAGGAGTGAATTTAGCAAGACCACTGTCATTTTAAAGATCTCTCAGGTGGTTAATTACACATTTGCTATTTTTATTTACTGGGTGTCAGGCACACTTTTTTTTTTTTTTTAGAAAAAGAGTAAATTTTTTTTAACCGTTTTATTTTGTACTGGGTATAGCCGATTAACAATGTTGTGATAGCTTCAGGTGAACAGCGAAGGGACTCAGCCGTATATACATATCTATCCACTCTCCCTCAAACTCTTCTCCAGTCCAGGCTGCCACATAACACTGAGCAGAGTTCCCTGTGCTGTTCAGTAGTCCCCTGTTGTTTATCCATTTTAAATATAGCAGTGAGGCACATATTTTTAAATAATGATGATAGAGTGAATGTTCGAGGGAGCCGCTGTAGTGATGCGAACCACCCCCTCCCTGCATTCAGTTCAGCTCAGTTCAGTTGCTCATTCGTGTCCAACTCTTTGCGACCCCATG
>SJYV01039606.1:4377879-4436426 GCA_006410875.1 Neotragus pygmaeus | reverse complement strand
CTGGGTCCCCAGGTCTGTCCCTGCAGATGAGCAGGCAGTCGGGTGTGCCCAGGGCCATGCCTCGTGCAGAGCGAGCCAGCCCTGTCCAGCATCTGAAAGAGCTGATGAACATGAATCCTCTTGCTTCTGAAAAGTGCAAAGGCCCTGGGGTGGCCTGCCGTTCCATTAAGAGGTGTGTAGGATTACGACGGAAACAGAAGCAGAGAAACAGCGGAGGGAAGCTACGGGGGCGCTGGCTCAGCAGAAGCAGGAGGAAGTGCCAGAGGGGACAACCTCGGGGTGGGGCTGGGCCAGTGGCCGACAGGCCAGCACAGCTGCTCCAGGCGAGGGCTCAGTGCAGCCCGAGGGGCCCGCATCACATGGTGGGCCCCTGGGACCTCCCTAACATCACCGGGGGCAGCGAGGCTTGAGGTGGGACCAGAACTGCCGAGGACCCCTGGCACCCCTGCTGAGAACAACGAGGTGGGGCTTACCCTCCTCCTCAAGGGACTTCCATGCCACGTGGGTAAAATGTATAAAACTGTGCAGAAACTGTCCACAAGTGCAGGGAGGGGAGGAGGCCGGGTGGTAAACTCGGAAGGAGCTACCGTGTGTTTAACCCCCTTGTGAATGCCTTCACCAGCAGATGCAGGGGAGGGCAGGGGTTCGGCAGCTCACTGTTACAGAAGGAGCTGCTGTGTGACCTGGATTCCTTCTGTTCACCGTCCTACCTCTGTCTCCTGACCGGAAGTCAAAACCTGAGTGGCTGTGGCAGCCCCGATTCACCGCCTCCAGCATCAGCGCCACCATGAGCGCGCACAGGCCGTGGGGTGGCCCCACGCCCCAGGGGAGCTCAGGGTGGCCCCTCGCGCTTCAGCATACCCCAGAGCACTTTGGAATACGCAGCACTCTGCTCTGTGTTCAGCCAGTGTTACCTCTGCCCACTCAGCTTCAGCCAGGCCCTCCTCCTAAGCACTCCGGGCCCTTCCCGTCACACCAGTCTCTCACACCCACACCTGCCACGCCCTTTCTTCCGGGTACTCTGACCCCTGCCTTGGTTGAGCCTTCACCTGTCCAGCCACAAACGCCTGGGCATGGGCAGAGGGCAGCAAGAGTGCCCCTGGCGGGACTGGGCCCCCAAGAAGCAAGCCTCCCCCCTGCAGGCCTGCTCTGGCCTGGACCACCTGCCTTGGCCCTGCCAGGCTTGGGTACCTCCGAAGAGGATAAAAGTTCTGAATCTGGAGACCAACGGCACCCCTGGCTGGGTGCTCCCCACTGGCCAGGCACAGACCTGGGGGCCCATATTCCTGGATAACGCTTCCCACTCCTCATGCTGTGGGGTTTGGGCAGCCTCTTACCTTTGGGGTGAGGTACTTGGTCATAATTTCCTTCCCTTTTTCTCCCAGTTTTTCATCTGGAGTAACTTCATATTCTGCCTAAAACAGAAGAAGGAAAAGAACGATAATAGATTTGCTCATGAGCTTCTTACAATTGTAGAACCTTAGAGGCCCCTGGAGAAGATACCCTGGAGGTGACGTGACCGAAATCCTTCTTCGGCAGGACGGGAAGTGTGGCCCAGAGAAGGGAGGGGCCCTGGTGTCCAGTCCAGCCGGCTCTGCTCCGCTGTGGACATGTGCTTAGAACAGCGGCAGCACACGAGTCATTGGGGAGCCAACGCTGATGCTTGGACCCCGCCCCACACCCACAGAGTCAGACCCTTTGGTGATGGGGTCAGGCATCCAGGCAGCTGGTGGGGAGAACCCCAAGTTTAGGAAAATCAAAGGAAGCTGCTGAAAATTAACTGGAGCGAGCAAACTGGAAGGCCCTCAAGAGGCTGCCTGAGGTCACTCAGACCTTACAGGCTGCGTGACCTTGGACAGTTTCTTCAACCTCCACACAATGCAGATGGAAAAAGCACCTACGTGTAGGGTGACTGTGCAGAGAGAACAAAACAAAGCCAGGCACAGAATAAATACTCAATTAACGGCTGCTGCAGTTACCACTCTTGCAATTACTGCACTTTGTAAGACAATAAAATGCATGGCATAACTTTGACAGCTTTTCAGTTTACAAAGGGAACACATAGAGATTCTTCATATGCGCTTATATGAACCTTATTTGAGCCCAGGTAGTGATATGGTGGTAAAGAACCTGCCTGCCGATGCAGGAGACATGGGTTTGATCCCTGGGTCAGGAAGATCCCCTGGAGAAGGGAATGACAATCCACTCCAGTATTCTTGTCTGGAGAATTCCATGGACAGAGTAGCTTGGTGGGCTACAGTCCATAGGGTCACAAAGAGTTGTACACGACTAAGCATGCAGCCATGAAATTAAAAGATGCTTACTCCTTTGGAGGAAAGTTATGACCAACCCAGACAGCATATTCAAAAGCAGAGACAGTACTCTGCCAACAAAGGTCCGTCTAGTCAAGGCTATGGTTTTCCCAGTAGTCATGTATGGATGTGAGAGTTGGANACTTTCTGCCATAAGGGTGGTGTCATCTGCATATCTGAGGTTATTGATATTTCTCCCGGCAATCTTGATTCCAGCTTGTGTTTCTTCCAGCCCAGCGTTTCTCATGATGTACTCTGCATATAAGTTAAATAAGCATGGATGTGAGAGTTGGACTGTGAAGAAGGCTGAGCGCTGAAGAATTGATGCTTTTGAGCTGTGGTGTTGGAGAAGACTCTTGAGAGTCCCTTGGACTGCAAGGAGATCCAACCAGTCCGTTCTGAAGGAGATCAACTCTGGGATTTCTTTGGAAGGAATGATGCTAAAGCTGACACTCCAGTACTTTGGCCACCTCATGCGAAGAGTTGACTCATTGGAAAAGACTCTGATGCTGGGAGGGATTGGGGGCAGGAGAAGAAGGGGATGAAAGGGGATGAGATGGCTGGATGGCATCACTGACTCGATGGACGCGAATCTGAGTGAACTTCGGGAGTTGGTAATGGACAGGGAGACCTGGTGTGCTGCGATTCATGGGGTCGCAAAGAGTCAGACATGACTGAGCGACTGAACTGAACTTGTTCACTTAGCTTGATGTTTTAATGTTTATTTATCCATTTGTAGCATGTATTAGTAATTCATTCCTTTTTATGGCTGAATAATGAATATTCCATATATGGGTGTATATCACATTTTGTTTATATTTTTCTATTTTTTGAGGGATGTTTTTTCTATGTTTTGGCTTTTATGAAATATGCTGCTATGAACATTGTGTACAAGCTTTTGTGGGGACATAAGTTTTCATTTTTCTTGGGTATATATCTAGGAGTGGAATTGCTGGCTTATATAATGGCAGTCCACTCCAGTCATTACTATTGCCTGGAAAATCCCATGGATGGAGGAGCCTGGTAGGCTGTACAGTACATGGGGTCGCAAAGAGTCGGACACGACTGAGCGACTTCACTTCATGGTGACTCAGTGCTTAACCTTTGAGGGACTTTGTGACTGTTCTTTTCCAGCAGTGTATTATGAGGATTCCATTTCTCTACATGCTCATTAACACTTCTTGTCTTTTTTATTACAGCCATCTGAGTAAAGTGGCATCTCCTAGTTTTTATTTGCATTTCTCTAATGGCTGATGGTATTGAGTATGTTTTCATGTGCTTATTAGTCATTTGTGTAGTTTAGAGAAATGCCTGTTACAGTCCTTTGCCCATTTTTCAATTGGATTATTTGTCTTTTTATTGTTGATTTATTGTTATTTATTTAGAGTTCTTTATATATTCTGGATAGAAGTCAGATGATTTGCAAGTGGTTTGCAAATACTTTCTCTTATTCCATAGGTTCTCCACTTTCTCGGTGGCGTTCTTTGAAGTACAAAGATTTTAATTTTGATGTCCAGTTTATCTATTTTTTTTTTGTCATTTATGTTTTTGGTGTTATCTCTAAGGAGCCATTATCTAATCCAAGGTCAAGAAGATCTGCATTTCTTCTACAAATTTTACAGTTTTTGCTCTTACATTTAGCTCTTTGATAATTTTGAGTTTTGTATATAGTGTGAGATAGAGATCCAACTTTACTCTTTTTGCAGATGGCTGTCTAGTAGTCCCAGCATCATTTGCTGAAATTCAGTTAGCTTTAGTAACATAATTATTCTCTACTAAAATTGATTATTGCAAGACAGCATTCCCTGGGTATCTGAAGAAATTATCCTGACGTTGCAGATGGAGAAACGGAGTTCTACTGAGGGTTGCAGCGGTATCCTTGAGATTGGAATTCTGAGGGCCAGACATCATTTCTGTAACTTTTAACAAGTCATTTTAAAATCTTTTTCTGATTGGGGTGGGTAATTAACTTCATTTTTTGGTATTTAATGATGCTAAAGTTTGTTTTTAAACATGGGAATGATAGCAGTTTGCAGAACTTTTGACTAACCTTTGTTTGAAATACTATCCTTTGATATCAGTAGAATAGTGAATTGCTTTTTGTTGACTGAATGATCAGTGAGCGGCTGTTTTATAGCAAGCTCTGTTTATAAGTCATAAAAATGAGTTTTTTTTTTTTTTTTTTTTTTAACAGTTGATCGTTCGAAACAAACCTTAATCCACTAAACAGAGTACTGTGAAGTGGTAAAGAAAGGACTGAATTAATTTAGCACAAGATTATGATTGCACCAAGAAGGGTTGCACAGGAGTGGAACACAGTTCAGCTAGGCTTTGAAGGAGGTTTCTAGGTGTATGTATGTGTGTATATATACACATCTGTACACACACACATACAAGCGGGATGGGAGAGCGTTGTGTGCAGAAGCAATATAGTGAAGGGGTGGAGACGTGACAATTCCATTTCACATATAAGGACCTGCAGAGGGTATAGTGTGGCTTAAGCATGTGGTAGAGGTTGGAGTATCGATCCTAACACCTGGATGTGAGTGCCTTACTCTTCTCCAGTCCTTACTCCTCATTTTCCCTTAGAGCCAGTATTGTTGAGGAGCTGGAAAATAGAAAGGAGAAATGATCCTCTCCAGTGTGGATCGTCTTTACAGGTAGGAAGAAGGAAGGGTTGCCTCTGTGTGGGGAGGGGATATGATGAGGCTATATGTTGTATTAAATTTAAAATCTGTATTTACATTCTAGTATATAGAGAGAACAAGGAAAAAACAGCAAACAACCAAATACCCAAACCAAACCCAGGTGGTGATAAGTGCTCTGCCAGTAATGTAATGAAAGTAGGGTAATGTGGTTGAGAATGACATAAGTGTGCTGAGGGAAGATTTTTGAGGAGGTCATATTTAAATCTAGTTTTTGATGACAAGAGCTGGCCATGTGAAAATCTAGGGAGAGAGAATTCTAGGCGGAGGAGATTGCTCCTAGAAAACTCTCATGGAGAGACTGAGCTTGCTTGTAAAAGGAACAGAATGAAATCCGCTTTTATGTAAAGATTTGCAAGAACGACTGGGGAAATCTTAATTTTATTCTGAGTGAGTAGGGTTTAAAGCCTATGTGGTAACCTGGTTTATGTTCCTAAGGGATCCATCTGGCTTCTGTGCGAGGATGGTGGCTAGAAAAGGAGCAGCAAGATTAGTGGGGAGGGTACGTGGTGATCCACGTGAGAGCTGGTGGTGGCTTGGAAGAGGGCGTGGTAGGGCAGTCTGGAGAACAACTCTGATTGGGGGACTTGCTCTGGAGGTAGTGGCAATGCCTTGTGGTAGCCAGACACAGTGACTATGCAGTCAGTCCATCGTGTAATCTAATAGTCACATTTCATTCTGGGAAAATGTTTTTGTAACTCTGGAAGGCTGTGGTGTATTAGGGGGAAAAATAGAAGTCAGAATTTGGGTTTTACTTCCCGAAGTTTGGGAAAGTTCCTGAACCGTGGGCAAGTTCATTTTACCTTTCTTGAAGCCACAGGTTTATTGTCATTAAAATGAAGATACTTGTACCTCAGAGGGATTCTGTACCCAAGGGTTTGGAAAGTACCTGAGGGTTCTGAAGATGAAGTGAAATAATACAAATGTTCTGTGATCTGAAGCTTCATATAAAATCGAAGGTGTGTTAATTCAAACTGACATTTGTTCATATTATTTACAGGATGTAGATCTTGAGATTATTGGTATTAGCCCCCAAGTAAAGACAGATAAGACATCATAATTTTTTCAGGTGAAGAGCCTTGGGTCTTAAGGATTTGGCAAAATCCCCGACTCAGTAAAAAGGAAGAGGGATATAAACTCACATCTAAGAAGTGCAGTGCATTCTTTATATGAAATATTGAGAGATGGAACTCATCTTCCCAAAGTAAAATACAGTACATTTTCCGTTAATAATGCTTTGGTGAAAGGCAGTAAATCACCGAAGAAAAACACTGTCGGATATTCTTGACACACACATGTATTTGTGTTTGTTAAGGATCTTTTATGTTCTTAAGACTTTTAGCTTTAGTGGGGTGTTGACATTTTTAAAGTTGCTGAATAGCAACACCAGATTTTTTTTTTTTTAAACAGATTACTTTGGTGGAGATGTGAAGTATGAAAATAGGAAGACCAGTTGAAATAATAAAATAGTTGAGAGAAATAGTGAACTAAGACTTGGTGGTAGCGGTAGAAAGAACTGACAGTTCTTGAGAAATATTTGGGATATAGGAGGCCACATTTGCTCTCATATAAAAGGACTGTTGTATACCTGTTTCGTGGACTTCCTAGGCGGCTCAGTGGTAGACTCCGCTTGCCAATGCAGGAGACAAGAGATACAGGTTTGATCCCTGGATCAGGAAGACTCCCTGGAGGAGGAAATGGTAACCCACTCCAGTATTCTTGCCTGGAAAATCCCATGGATAAGAGGAGCCTGGTAGGCTATAGTCCACGGGATCACAAAGAGTAGGACACGACTGAGCATGCACGCACCTGGACATACATAAATACAAATATATTTTCCCACCAGAGCTGTCTGAAAGTAAATTGCAGGTTTGATATCCTTTAATCTCTAAATATTTCAGTGTGTATTGGCTTTCTCCTATGTAACCACAATAGAGGTATCAAAGTCAGGAAATTAACAGTATGATTTAATTTTTAAGAATAAGATTCTATAAATCTTACTTAAATTTTGCCAGTTGTTCTGTTAATGTTCTTTATAAAGACAAAAGAAAATCTGAGATCATGTGTTGCAGTCAGTTGCCTTGTTTTTTATAAGCTTCTTTAATTGGAACAATAAAGTCCTTATTTTTCATGATATGTTTTTGAAGAACATAGGATTAGTAATTTTGTAGTTAGGGCTTCCCAAGTGGCACTAGTGGTAAAGAACCTGCCTGCCAATGCAGGAGACATAAGAGATGCGGATATTTGATCCTTGGGTCAGGAAGATCCCCTGGAGAAGGGCATGGTAATCCACTCCAGGATCCTTGACTGGAGAATCCTGTGGACAGAGGAGCTTGACGGACTATAGTCCATAGGGTCACAAAGAATTGGACACGACTGAAGTGACTTAGCACACTCATGCAATTTTGTAGAAAGTCGCTTAATGCGGCATTTCTGATGTTTTCTCATGATTGTAGTCACAGGATGTACTTTTTGGCAAGAATATCACACAGTTTTGTTCTTAGAACAATATAACAAAAGGCAAATGATGTTTTTCCTGGTGAGATTTACTTTGATTATTTAGTTAAGGTGTCTGCTAGCTTTGTGACATAACCAGTTATGATTTTGGGAAAATACTGAGAGACTATTTAAATATCCTGTTAATACTCAGATTTTCACCTACTAGTTTTAATGGTTACTCGTGATCTTTTTTTTTTTGATTCTAGTGGGGAGATTGCCAAATGGTGAATTTTTAATCCAGTTAGTCCTTTTGCATTTATTTGATTTCTGTTGTAAGGAAGAATTTTTCTTCTCCATTATTTATTTGTTAGTTTGGAGACTTATGGAGTTTTCTTTTAGTCAGTACTTCAAAAATCTTTTCCTATTTTTGTGTGGGTGCTTGAGTTGGTTCACATTTAGCTAGTGGGAGCCCTTCATGTTAATTTCAGTGTCTTTTAAAAATTTAAAATGTTGGGTGTGAACATATTTCAGATTTCATTTTTTGTCTTATTTTTTTCTGCGATTCTGCTTATTCCTGTGTCTGGCTGCACTGGGTCTCGGTTGCTTTGTGAGGGCTGCTTTCGGGTTGCACTGTGCAGGCTTCTCATGCTGCTGGCTTCTCTTGCTGTGATGGATCTCTAGGGCTAGTGGACTCCAGAGCTGTGGCGCCTGGGCTTAGTTGCTCTGGGGCATGTGCTCTCTTCCCAGACTTGGGATCGAACCCGTGTCTCCCACATTTCAAGGTGGACTCTTAACCACAGGACCACCAGGGAAACCCAGATTTTATTTTTTAGAGCAGTTTTATTAATAAGTTCACATCAAAAGTTATGTAGTTTTAAAAACTTCCTGTCATTCTGAGGACTGGTTTTTTTTTAAGAACATATTTCCTGGATATTAGTGGCTAAAAACATTGTTAAGAAGTAGGTTTTTAAAACAGTCTTTATTTTTTAGAGCAGTTTAGGTTCACTACAGAGTTTAGCAGAAATTAAAGTTTTTATACTCCTCACTCTACACATGCATAACCTCTTTTACTATCGGCATCCTGCACCTGAGTGGTGCATTTGTTATGTTGATGAGTCTACTAGGAGGCATATTTACCAATCAGAGTACATTGCTTACATTAAGGTTCATTTTTGGTGTGTACATTTTATGGGTTTTGACAAATGTATAATGACATGTATCCACCATTATAGTATCATACAGAATAGTTTCATTGCCCTAAAAATCCTCTGTGTTCTCCCTGTTCATCCCTCCCTCTCACCAACCCATGATCTTTTTTTTTAATCTCCATAGTTTTGCCTTTTCCAGAATGTTATGTACTTGGAATCAAACAGAATATAGCCATTTCAGACTGGCTTCTTTCACTTAGTAATATGCTTTTATGGTTACTCCATGTCTTTTCATGGCTTGTTAGTTCATTTTTCTTTAGTGCTAAATATTTTCTTGTCTGGATGTACTACAGTTTATCCATTCATCTTCTGAACTTTGGTTGCTTCCAAGTTTTGGCAGTTATGAATAGAGCTACTATAAACATCCATGTGGAGGGTTTTGTATGGACCTATAATTTCAACTCCTTGGAGTAAATTCCAAGATGCACAATTGCTTGGTCATATGGTAAGAAAAGCAAGGAGATAAGAAAGCCTTCTTCAGCGATCAATGCAAAGAACTAGAGGACAAGAACAGAATGGGAAAGACTAGAGATCTCTTTAAGAAAATTAGAGATGCCAAGGGAACATTTCATGCAAAGATGGGCTCGATAAAGGACAGAAGTGGTATGGACCTAACAGAAGCAGATGATACTAAGAAGAGGTGGCAAGAATACACAGAAGAACTGTACAAAAAAGATCTTCACGACCCAGATAATCACGATGGTGTGATCGCTAATCTAGAGCCAGACATCCTGGAATGTGAAGTCAAGGGGGCCTTAGAAAGCATCACAATGAACAAAGCTAGTGGAGGTGATGGAATTCCAGTTGAGCTCTTTCAAATCCTGAAAGATGATGGTGTGAAAGTGCTGCACTCAATATGCCAGCAAATTTGGAAAACTCAGCAGTGGCCACAGGATTGGAAAAGGTCAGTTTTCATTCCAATCCTAAAGAAAGGCAATAACAAAGAATGCTCAAACTACTGCACAATTGTACTCGTCTCACATGCTAGTAAAGTAATGCTCAAAATGCTCCAAACCAGGCTTCAGCAATACATGAACCGTGAACTTCCTGATGTTCAAGCTGGATATGGTAAAGGCAGAGGAACCAGAGATCAAGTTGCCAACATCTGCTGGATCATGGAAAAAGCAAGAGAGTTCCAGAAAAACATCTATTNAGCCATGAAATTAGAAGATGCTTACTCCTTGGAAGGAAAGTTATGACCAACCTAGATAGCATATTCAAAAGCAGAGACATTACTTTGCCAACAAAGGTCCGTCTAGTCAAGGCTATGGTTTTTCCAGTAGTCATGTATGGATGTGAGAGTTGGACTATAAAGAAAGCTGAACACTAAAGAATTGATGCTTTTGAACTATGGTGTTGGAGGTGACTCTTGAGAGTCCCTTGGACTGTGATCCAACCAGTCCATCCTAAAGGAGATCTGTGCTTAGTGTTCATTGGAAGGACTGATGTTGAAGCTGAAACTCCAGTACTTTGGCCACCTGATGCGAAGAGCTGACTCATTGGAAAAGACCCTGATTCTGGGAAAGATTGGGGGCAGGAGGAGAAGGGGATGACAGAGGATGAGATGGTTGGATTGCATCACCAACTCAATGGACATGGGTTTGAGTAGACTCTGGGAGTTGGTGATGGACAGGGAGGCCTGGTGCGCTGCGGTTCATGGGGTCACAAAGAATCGGACACGACTGAGCGACTAAACTGAACTGAAACTGGATACTAAGCCATTTAATTTCTGTCAACTCTTTGTCCTTTCCCCTTTTCAGAAAAACAAAGTTCTACCTCCTACTATGAATCTCTTCCTTTTGAAAACACATCTTCTTGCTCTCACCTCGCTTCCCTCCTGACTCTTCCCTTATCCATTTGGTTTGTTCCTTTGCAAAGAATGGAACTCTCTTCTAGGAAGCTGACAGTCTTCATCTTTTTCTCCATAGCTCCTCTGCACCTACTCTAATGCTATAAAATTTGGAAGGCAGGCAGGTATATTTTGTGTTACATTAGTGATAACTGGCAGCTATTAAGCACATGCTATGTGACAGACACAGTGGTTTCAGTTACATTTCTTCCTCTGTCCTCACAATAGCCTCACGAAGTAGGTACTATTACTATCCTTATTTTACAGATTAGGAAAGTGAGGTTCAGAGAGGGTAAGCAATCTGCCCAGTTTGCACTGCTATTGATTGGTGGAACTGATATTCATGCACAGCTCTGAGAGCCTGGGTGTGGACACCCAGCCTGGCTCTGTGCCCCTGGCCATGATGCTGAGTTGTTTTGTTGCGTTCCTTCTTCTGCCCCATCCTACCTTCTACTCGCCCTGCTTTTAAGACCTGGAAGCTTTGACTGGAAAAGTCCTTGTAATTACATGTTTCTTCCCAAATTGGACTGGACTGGTTTTTTTCATGGGCTGTATATACCAAGCGACATAACATCCAAATGATTTAATAAGGATAGTAGTAGTTGGGGGAATTTAATTACAGGGCACTGTAGCTTCAGCTCCAGCAAAACGAGTTTGTTTTCCCGTATTCTGAAGTGTCATAAAAAGTCTTCAATCAGCTATTGCTCTTAACTCCCAAATCCTACTTATAGAAAATGATCCTACAGAAATATTTGAGTGTGAGGTTATACATACAAGGATTTTCACTGCAGCACTGTTGGTAGCAGTGAAATGTTGGGAACAATCTTGTTCCAGTTGTTTCGTCGTGAAGTTGTGTCCGACTTTTTTGTGACCCCATGGACTGTAGCCCTCCAGGCTCCTCTGTCCATGGGATTTCCCAGGCAGGAATACTGGGAATGGTTTGCTATTTCCTTGTCCAGAGAAACTTCCTGACTCAGGGATCAAACCCATGTCTCCCGCATTGGCAGGCAGATTATTTATCACTGAGCCATCAGGAAAGCCTGTTGCAGACAACCTTAATGTCTATTAATAGGTGACTGGTTACGGTGCATTTAAATGAATGGAGCCATTAAAAAAACATGCTGGTGATTTTTGCTATGAAAGTGGCAGGAAAAATTAGAATTTTCCTTTCTTTTCTTGGAAATCATTCAAGGATCACAAGAAAAATGGAGGGGAAAACACACAGAAAATTCCTGCATGCCGCACCAGAGACCCGACACAGTAATAAATAAATAAAGGGGCATGGAGGGAAGAAATAAGAACGGCAACCAAAATAGAGAGGAAACAAAGATGTAAGGAAAGGGTAGAGAGAACATGAAAGATATAGAATACAGGAAAAGAAAATTTATTATATACATAATTGAAGTCTCTTTAGAAGAAAACCAAAACAGTGGAACATTTCAAATAGGAAGACATGTTTTGGAAATACAGAAGACTTTAATTTATACCCTGTATCATGGGAGATTATCCCAGAAGAGTTAACTTAGAGNGGAAAAGAAAATTTATTATATACATAATTGAAGTCTCTTTAGAAGAAAACCAAAACAGTGGAACATTTCAAATAGGAAGACATGTTTTGGAAATACAGAAGACTTTAATTTATACCCTGTATCATGGGAGATTATCCCAGAAGAGTTAACTTAGAGATACTAACCTGATAAAGTTACATTACAAAGATGCTCCATCAAGGAAAATGACCAAGGGAAAAGTGTTACCCAGGGACTTTATCAACAGCCAAATTTCCCTTCAGCTGTGAAGACATGGTCTCGAACCATGTGAAGAGAGGGTCTCAAACATGGAAGAATTCAGAGAATATCAATTCTATGAACCTTTCTTAAGGAAATAACCAGAGAACGAATGTTAACCAACTAAGAGATAATTGAGGAAATCATGGAAAAAAAGATTGACAGCATTTATTGTGAACCCACTCCAGTATTCTTGCCTGAAGAATGCCATAGACAGAGGAGACTGGCAGGCTACAGTCCACAGGGTCACACAGAGTCAGACACAACTGAGCGAATGAGCGTGAAAGCTAAAGTAATTCTACACATTAGGGTGATTGAAAGTATGTAAAAATGATATGTCCTGAGAATATATAAAGAATGTCACTAACGGATATTTGCAGAGGAAGTGAGAGAGTAAGTGAGAAGTAGAATAAGTTTACTGATTGCTACACCTTTAATAATTGGGAGTCAAAAAATATTCATCAAAGCTGACATGCCAGATGATAAAATAAGCACTTTTAAATACAAAGGTAAATTCTGAGAACTATATTACTGACTAAAACTGGCCAGGAGAGGAGACAAAAGAAAAGAAGAGGAAATATGCTGACTTTTTCTGTCATTGTTCACAGCAAGGAAGTAATAGATATTTGAAAACAGGTAATAGAACGCTGGAGGTATTAAAGTTTTTATTATAAAAGTAACTTCCAAAATCTTTCAACAAGGCCACAGTCTACATGGTAAGAGATTATGAAAACCTATAAAATTAAAAAGTATAATATGGTATTAGTGTGATAGAACTAAGGTTCTATCACAATAAATGTCTGTCACAATGTTCTATCACAATAAATGTTCTATCACAATAAATGTCTAAATAGGCTTAACTCACCTATTAAAAGAAAAAGAAATTCAGATCATATTTCTCAGCAAAACTGACCTTATGCTGTTGTCAATCAAATGACTCATCTAAGATAAAGTGTTTCCCAGAGGGCTGAAAATAAATGTATAATGATGCATGAGGCAAATGCAAAGAAAAGAAAGCACAAGTCATAATCTCATTATCACATCAGGTGACGATGAAGAGAGGCACTTTATAACATTCAAAAATGCAACGCACGGCCGCCCCAGCCGCACGACGCCTGCCATCGCCCTTTCCCAACCGCCGCCGCCTCGGGACCGGCTGTATGGTTAGATCACAATCTTCAATGAGTAGACATATTCCTCAGTTCCCTGGTGTTCTCGGTCGCACACTTATGGAGTTTCTGAAGGGAAGTGGAGATTACTGCCAGGCACAGCATGACCTCTATGCAGACAAGTGAACTGCAGAAATTCATTACTGCTCAATCAAGAAGCCCCCGTAAGACTGGTTAACCTGGACACAGAAGTGTTTAATTGAAATCCACAGAGCATTTTTATACAAGAATTCTCATCTGGATGGGATAAACCTCAGTGCACTTCCTTTCTATTGCCCCAGTATTACTGGATTGAAGAATTGCTGCTTCTTGTTAAGAGGTTCATTCGTTCATTACTCCCAACTTCATACTTAAAAGCACTGAGAATTTCAACTAGAGTATATTAAAGTTGACTGTGTTTCTTTGCATCATTTCTGTATTAAATTTTTAAAATTCTTTCATATCCCTATTGAGTTTTAACTAAATTAACATGGCTCGAATGAACCGCCCAGCTCCTGTGGAAGTTACATACAAGAACATGAGATTTCTTATTACACACAACCCAACTAATGCAACGTTAAGCAAATTTATAGAGGAACTTAAGAAGTATGGAGTTACTACAATTGTAAGAGTATGCGAAGCAACTTACGACACTGCTCTTGTGGAGAAAGAAGGCATCCGTGTTCTTGATTGGCCTTTTGATGATGGCACACCACCATCTAACCAGATTGTCGATGATTGGTTAAGTCTTGTGAAAATTAAGTTTCGTGAAGACCCTGGTTGCTGTATTGCTGTTCGTTGTGTTGCAGGCCTCGGCAGAGCTCCAGCGCTTGTTGCCCTAGCATTAATTGAAGGTGGAATGAAATACGAAGATGCAGTACAGTTCATAAGACAAAAGCGAGGAGCTTTTAACAGCAAGCAACTTTTGCATTTGGAGAAGTATCGTCCTAAAATGCGGCTATGCTTCAAAGACTCCAATGGGCATAGAAACAACTGTTGCATTCAGTAAAACCAGGGTGCATGATGCCATTGATTGGAAGTGGAACCTGAGACAGGATGGAATTTGTCGTACATAGCAAATAGCCCGGGTGACTTGGTGAATAAGTCTGATGAAGCTTCTAGAGGAGTGTTGAAAAGCAGTTTTACCAGGCCATAGGCCTGGCAAAATTGTAGTCTCTGTTCAGGTTATGATCAACCTATTAGGACACTAGTAAAGAATTCTTGCTGTTCAGCATTTAATATGTGCTTATAATTTATACCAATTGACCTTTCCTGAAATCATGCAGTATTGAGTCATGTCATTAAATCTGTTTCCATGCCAGAATCTTACCAATATATAAGAAATTTAGAAAGACTAGGTGCCAAAATACCCAGCACAATACTTGTATATTTTTAGTATCTTGTAGAACAAATCCCAGGAACTATGAACACTCTGGACCTTATGTGGTTTATTCCTTGCATCATTTCAAACATAGAAAATAGGGCCTATGAAGTTTGTTTGCTCACAATATGTTTATATCCCCCACATTTATACCAATATACATCAGATTTGCTCCCTTTTTATTAACCAAGTCTTACAGTGATTATTTAATATCTTTCTATAAATCTCATTTTATGTTGTAGAAGTTCTCCATTTTTAAAATCTACATTGTACAGAAGCACATGTCTTTAATGTCTCCAGACAAAAGCCTTACAGTTCATTTTAGTGTTTGCACTTTGGGGTGCAACTTACAGGGAGGGCCTGAAAAAAGAATGGGAGGGGGCTATTAAGTATTTTTAGTAAAATGTTGCCTTTGTCTTGTGCAGAACATGTAGCATATGCACTTTAGTAAATATTTTTTAAAAGGTAGAAATACTTTGTTAATGTAACTAAAACAACTCTTAAATCAAAATTTCTGAAATTCTTGAAATTTTTTTTCATACTTACCTGAAGTTGTTTACTGACTTAGTTTTGTTTGAACTGTGATTCCCAGCCTCTCTTGCAAAAAAAAAAAAGCGGGTTTCTGCTAATGAATTGAGCAGACATTTAATATTTTATATACCTTTTGAGCTGTGTAACTTAATATTTGGATACTTGACAATTTGTTTTATTGTGTAATTGATAAAGTGGTGATGTGTGTTAATGTTAGCTCAACCATGTATTTATACTGTCTGGGAACAAGTGGTTATAGTTCTGTGACAGAAATAATTTGTCAGTGTTCACCAGCTTGTAAAAATCTAGTGCAAGAGCTTAAACATTAAATAAATGATGATATGCATTTATCGTCACTGAAAAAAAACGTAATTCACAGTGAGGATATAACAGTTATGAATGCCTATCTACCAAGAAACAAGGAACAATATTCATAAAGCTAAAATTACAGGAGATACGGAAAAAATAGATAAACAAACAAATAGTGGGAGACTTTAATTCACCTCTTTTCAATCAATGATCTTGAATACGTAGAAAAAATAAAATGGATGTAGTAGACCAAAATATCCTATTTGGAGAAACAGATACACGTTCACAATTCCTTATCCAAAACCCTCTGTAATTTTCCAAAGTTTGAAAAGGTGATATGGTACATATCAGTTCAGTTCAGTCGCTCAGTCATGTCCAACTCTTTGCGACTCTATGAACTGCAGCACGCCAGGCCACCCTGTCCATCACCAATTCCTGGAATCCACCCAAACCCATGTCCATTGTGTCGGTGATGCCATCCAAGCATCTCATCCTCTGTCATCCCCTTCTCCTCCTGGCCTCAATTTCCCCCAGCATCAGGGTCTTTTCAAATGAGTCAGCTCTCTGCATCAGGTGGCTGAAGTATTGAGTTCCCTTTAGGATGGATTGGTTGCATCTCCTTGCAGTCCATGGGACTCTCAAGAGTCTTCTCCAATACCACACAGTTCAAAAGCATCATAAACATATATTATATATCATCCCAATTGGTATTTGGGATGATATATAATACATATGGATTTGGGGCTTGGGGCAGTACCATAATCAAACACACTGATATTTCTACTGTAAGTCATTATGACGGGATAAATAAGGACTACAGATAGCCTCATACCAGTTCATCACAGGGTTTGCTATCAAAGGAACTACAGAAAAAAGGAAAAAAAAACTTTCAGATTTCAGAACATTTTGATTTAGTAATTGAAGTGTTGGGAGAGGTGAATCTGTTTCTGATTCTGCAACAGAGTGAGCTTGAGGCTCAGAAAGCCAAAATCTGACAGCAGGTGTTGCAGCAAAGGAAGGATTTTTGTTTGCAGGGCCCCAAGCAATGAGTGGGAGATAAGTGTCAGATCCCTTCCATTTTTGTCTTTGAGTTAGGAATGATTTAAAGAAGAATAACAAAGAAACTGAGATTCATCATTGTTTTGCGACATTTCTTTGATTTTTTTCTTGATTGTGGTTTCGGAAGTTAGAAAGTTTTTCATTTACAATTCTCTGGGAAGGTAGTTCATGGCTTGGTGTGGAGGGGAGGTGGTATTCTGTGAGCTCATCTTGTACTGGAGAAACAACCTGAGTTTGTAAGTTAATGGTGATATCTATAATAGCAATTTAGCACATTAACGATGTTATCAACCACACCAATCTCAGTCATCTGACTGCTTGATTAGTGTCCAGCTACCAAAGGACTGAGGTCAGAAGGGACAAGAAAGGGATTGTGGTCAGACGAGACAAGCAAGGGAATAAAGTCTGGGATGGAGAGAGTAAGTATGAATGCAGTAAGGGAAACTGGTTCTTCTGGGCGTGGTTTCAATTCCACATAGGGAAAACCTTTAACCTGTAAGTCTCTAAAAAAGGATGAAGTACCTTGAAGTGCCAAGAGAGTGCCAGAAAAACATCTATTTCTGCTTTATTGATTATGTCAAAGCCTTTGACTGTGTGGATCACAATAAACTGGAAAATTCTGAAAGAGATGGGAATACCAGACCACCTAACCTGCCTCTTGAGAAATCTGTATGCAGGTTAGGAAGCAACAGTTAGAACTGGACATGGAACAACAGACTGGTTCCAAATAGAAAAAGGAGTATGTCAAGGCTGCATATTGTCACCCTGCTTATTTAACTTCTATGCAGAGTACATCATGAGAAACACTGGACTGGAAGAAACACAAGATGGAATCAAGATTGCCGGGAGAAATATCAGTCACCNTGCAGGTCAGGAAGCAACAGTTAGAGGACTGGACATGGAACAACAGACTGGTTCCAAACAGGAAAAGGAGTACGTCAAGGCTGTATATTGTCACCCTGCTTATTTAACTTTTATGCAGAGTACATCATGAGAAATGCTGGGCTGGAAGAAACACAAGCTGGAATCAAGATTGCCGGGAGAAATATCAGTCACCTCAGATATGCAGATGACACCACCCTTATGGCAGAAAGTGAAGAGGAGCTAAAAAGCCTCTTGATGAAAGTGAAAGAGGAGAGTGAAAAAGTTGGCTTAAAGCTCAACATTCAGAAAACGAAGACGATGGCATCTGGTCCCATCACTTCATGGGAAATAGATGGGGAAACAGTGTCAGACTTTATTTTGGGGGGCTCCAAAATCACTGCAGATGGTGATTGCAGCCATGAAATGAGAAGACGCTTAGTCCTTGGAAGAAAAGTTATGATGAATCTAGATAGCATATTCAAAAGCAGAGACATTACTTTGCCGACTAAGGTCCATCTAGTCAAGGCTATGGTTTTTCTTCTGGTTATGTATGGATGTGAGAGTTGGACTGTGAAGAAGGCTGAGTGCCAAAGAATTGATGCTTTTGAACTGTGGTATTGGAGAAGACTCTTGAGAGTCCCTTGGCCTGCAAGGAGATCAGCCCTGGGATTTCTTTGGAAGGAATGATGCTAAAGCTGAAACTCCAGTACTTTGGCCACCTCATGCGAAGAGTTGACTCATTGGAAAAGACTCTGATGCTGGGAGGGATTGGGGGCAGGAGAAGAAGGCGACGACCAAGGATGAGATGGCTGGATGGCATCACTGGCTCGATGGACGCGAGTGTGAGTGAACTCCGGGAGTTGGTGATGAACAGGGAGGCCTGGCGTGCTGCGATTCATGGAGTCGCATAGTCGGACACAACTGAGTGACTGAACTGAACTGATGGTAAGTTCAGTGGAAAAAGACCCTGATGCTGGGAAAGACTGAGGGCAGAAGAAGAAGGGTGTGACAAAGGATGAGATGAAAAGATGGCATCATCACCTCAGTGGACATGAGTTTGAGCAAACTCTGGGAGATAGTGAAGGACAGGGGAGCCTGGCTTGCTGTAGTCCATGGGGTTGCAAAGAGTTGGACATGACTTAGCGACTGAACAACAACAATTTGGCAAGAATGGGCGTTTCCCTGGTAGCTCAGTGGTAAATAACCCGTGTGCCAGTGCAGAAAATGTGGGTTTATTCTCTGAGTTGGGAAGGTCCTCTGGAGAAGGATGTGGCAACCCACTCCAGTATTCTTACCTGGGAAATCCCATAGACAGACCAGCCTTTTGGACTACAGTCCATTGGGTCGCAAAGAATCAGACACAACTTAGTGACGAAACCACGATGAAACACTGGTGGCAGTTTAGTTGCTAAGCTGTGTCTGACCGTTGGGGCCCCATGGACTGTAACCCACCAGACTCCTCTGTCCATGGGATTTTCCAGGCAAAAATACTGGAGTGGGTTGACATTTCCTTCTCCAGGGGATCTTCCCAACCCAGGGATTGAACCCCCATCTCCTGCAATGGAGGTGGATTCTTTACCAACTGAGCTACAAGGGAAGAAGTTGCCAAAGCCTTCCCAACTTGGTTGTGTCACTTTGCATTCCAGTCAGCAGTGGATGAGAGTTCTTGTTGATCTGTATCCTTTCTAGCATTTGTTGTTAGTGTTCTGGATTTTGGTCATTCTAAGAGCTGTGTGGTCATATCTCATTGCAGTCTTAATTTGCAATTCTCTGCTGCTCCTCTGCTAAGTCGCTTGTCGTGTCCGACTCTGTGCGACCCCATACTAATAAGGTATAATGTTGAATATTTTTTCTTATGCTTGTTTGCCATCTGTATATCTTCTTTGATGAAGTGTCTGTTCAGGTCTTTGCCCTTGTTTTAATTAGGGTGTTTTATTATTATTGAGTTTCAAGAGCTCTTTATAGTTTAGTCTTTATCAGATATTTTTTCCTATTTTTTGGCTTGTCTTGTCATTTTCTTGACCATGTCTTTTGTAGAACAGAAATTTTCAATTAAAAACCAGTTTATCAAGTATATCTTTCATGGATTGAGTCTTTGGGTTTTATCTGAAAAGTCATTGGCATAGTCAAGGTCATCTAGATTTTCTTTCATATTATCTTCTGGGAATTTTATAGCTCTGCATTTTAGTGAAGAGGATCTATGAGCCTCATGATGAAGGTGAAAGAGGAGAGTGAAAAAGCTGGCTTAAAACTCAACATTCAAAAAACTAAGATCATGGCATCTGGTCCTAATCACTTCATGGCAAATAGATGGGGATCATGTGGAAAGTGTCAAACTTCATTTCCTTGGGCTCCAAAATCACTGCAGATGGTGACTGCAGCCCCAAAGTTAAAAGACCCTTGCTCCTTGGAAGAATTGCTATGACAGACCTAAGCGGTGTATTAAAAAGCAGAGAGATCACTTTGCCGGCAAAAGATCTGTATAGTCAGAGATATGGTTTTTCCAGTAGTCATGTATGGTTGTGAGAATTGGACTATAAAGAAGGCTGAGTGCCAAAGAATTGATGCTTTCGAACTGTGGTGTTGATGAAGACCCTTGAAATTCCCTTTTTTACATCAAGGATATCAAACCAGTCCATTCTAAAGGAAGTCAACCTTGAATAGTCATTGGATGCACTGGTGCTGAAGCTGAAGTACCAACACTTTGGTCCTCTGATATGAAGAGTTGACTCGTTGGAAAAGACCCTGATGCTGGGAAAGATTGAAGGCAGGAGGAGAAGGGGACGACAGAGGATGAGATGGTGGGACAGCATCACCAACTCTATGGACATGAGTTTGAGCAGGCTCCGGGAGATGGTGAAGGACGAGGAGGCCTGGCGTGCTGCATGGTTCATGGGGTTGTGAAGAGTCAGACACGACTGAGCAACTGAACAACAACAACAATTTAACATTTGATCTGTGGTCCATTTTGAGGGAATTTTTGTGAGGGGTGTGAGGTTTGTGAGCCATTTTTTTTTTGTGTGTGTGGATGTCCAGTGGTTTCAGCACAATTTTTTGAAAGGATTTTTTTTCTCCATTGTATTGTCTTTCCTTATTCAAGTCAAATATCACTTGACTATATGTGTGGGTCAATTTCTGGGCTCTCTATTCCATTTCATTAACCTGTTCTTTCACCAGTACTAGTGTTTTGATTACTGTAACTGTATGAAAGTGAAAGTTGCTCAGTCGTGTCAGACTCTGTGTGACCCCATGGACTGTAGCCTGCCAGGCTCCTCTGTCCATGGAATTCTCTAGGCAAGAATACTGGGATGGGTAGCCATTCCCTTCTCTAGGGGATCTTCCCAACCCGGACATCAAACCCAGGTCTCTTGCATTGCAGACGGATTCTTTACCATCTGAGCCATCAGGGAAGCCCATTGTAGCTGTATAGTAAGGCACTAAGTCAGAACACCATGTTATCTCTTCCCCCCTAAAGTGAGTCTTTTCATAGAAGAATGTGAGACTCTGCGAGTTAGGGTTTTTACACACTCTGCTGTATTTGTTTTTGGCTCTGCTGGGTCTTCACTGCTGCATGGGGCTTTCTCTAGTTGCACACAGCAAGGACCGCGCTCTGGTTGCAGTGCATGGGCTCTAAGGCGTGAGGGCTTCAGTAGTTGTGACACAGGGGCTCACACGGGCTCTAGCACATGGACTCGATAATCGTGGCGTATGGGCTTAGTTGCTCTGTGGTACGTGGAATTTCCCTGGACTAGAGATCCAGCCCATGTCCCCTGCACTGGCAGGCAGATTCTTATCCACTGTGCCACCAAGGGAGTCCCTGGAGATCATCGTAACTCATTTTTCACAGATGAGAAAACTGAGGCTCTTAGCAATGAAAACGATTTATTTGCTGTCTCACAGTCTTTGCTCTAATACCAGGCCGTGGATAGGTAGTGAAATTCACACATGCCTGTCACTGGGGGAGACTTTTCCCTTTTTCAGTTGCCTCAGTGAAAATGGAAGGTTTTCTGTTGATGTACTTTTAATTGATATACTTTCATTTCTTTAGTAGTTTGGATAAGTGTATTGGTTTAAGAGAAGTCAAGCTGACTTTTATATTTTCTTATCCAGGGATTGCCTCCAGAATAAAAAATACTTAAAAAGCATTTTATAGTCAAAAGCCATGATGTATATATGCGGTTGTTTATTTTCTTTTCCCCATTCAATTTTACATGGAAAACGTAGTGTTAACTTGTTTTTAGAAATAACTTTTTAGATTCTGTTTACTTAACTTTTTAGCCATTTTGCAGTAGTTCTCAATCTAGATAAGCTTTGGGAAGATTCTGTGTAACTTTAAAATAAAAAGCTAATAAAATGTGACCAAGTGTGTGTTTTCAAGTTTAGTTTGCTTGTTTAGACATTGTCTGTTTTTAGTTATCTAGGAAAGACTGTTTAATGAATCACTCAGTACAGTTTATTAGTTGTCCAAATTCTGGATAATGGGAATAAGTGATTATGGGCTGCAGTATAAGTGTATTTTTATTACCTTGTCTGTTTAGTACAGACTTTGGAGCCAGAATGCCCAAGTTCAAATCCTGGCTCTGCCACACAGCATTTTGTCACTTCAGGAAAGTTATTAAACTTTTCTTTTCCTGTTTCCAGTCTTTAAAATTGGAGATTATATTAATAGTAGTACCTGTTTCATAGAGTTCTGAGGATTAGATTAGTTAATATATTCAGTACTTAGAACAGTATCTGGCATATAGTAAATGCTTCAGTTCAGTTCAGTCACTCAGTCGTGTCCGACTGTTTGCGACCCCATGAATTGCAGCACGCCAGGCCTCCCTGTCCATCACCAACTCCCGGAGTTCACTCAGACTCACATCCATCCAGCCATCTCATCCTCGGTCATCCCCTTCTCCTCCTGCCCCCAATCCCTCCCAGCATCAGAGTCTTTTCCAATGAATCAACTCTTCGCATGAGGTGGCCAGAGTACTGGAGTTTCAGCTTTAGCATCATCCCTTCCAAAGAAATCCCAGGACTAATCTCCTTCAGAATGGACTGGTTGGATCTCCTTGCAGTCCAAGGGACTCTCAAGAGTCTTCTCCAACACCACAGTTCAAAAGCATCAATTCTTCGGCGCTCAGCCTNCAGCTTTAGCATCATCCCTTCCAAAGAAATCCCAGGACTAATCTCCTTCAGAATGGACTGGTTGGATCTCCTTGCAGTCCAAGGGACTCTCAAGAGTCTTCTCCAACACCACAGTTCAAAAGCATCAATTCTTCGGCGCTCAGCCTTCTTCACAGTCCAACTCTCATATCCATACAGGACTACTGGAGAAACCATAGCCTTGACTAGACGAACCTTGGTTGGCAAAGTAATGTCTCTGCTTTTGAATATGCTATCTAGGTTGGTCATAAGTTTTCTTCCAAGGAGTAAGCATCTTTTAATTTCATGGCTGCAGTCACCATCTGCAGTGATTTTGGAGCCCAAGTAAATGCTTACGTGTTAGCTATTTTCTTTTCTTAGTTGGACAATGCTGACCCTGGCAAAATTGTGAAATAGACAGAGTTGGCTTGTACACGCATTCATCTCTAATAGTTGGGAAAGCAGTCCTTTTTCAAGCTGCTGCTGTCTTTGGCCTTCCTTCCCAGGTTGTCTTTTGCTAAACTTCTGCATGCTTGTTCTCCCTGCTTAAGCAATGAAAACGCAGCTCACAAAATCCCCACCATATTTTCCTGTTATTCATTATAGTAGGAATTGTGAGAAAAGTAATCTGATTGGATGACTTCACACTATTAATAACTTGTCTTTGTAATAGCTCTGAGTTGGTTTTGCCCTGGAATAGTTCATTCATTTGCTTCTGCCTGCTTTTCAACTTTTATATTGGAACTCAATGATTATTTTAAAAATTTCTACCCTTTCTTTCTCTGTCACACAGAAAACATAGTGTTTGGTTAAAAAGATGGCCTTTAGTTGGACTAGGTTTGGTTGTGACTTTTGGTTCCTATTCAGGCTTCCCTGGTAGCTCAGATGATAAAGAATCTACCCACAATGTGGGAAACCCAGGTTCAGTCCCTGGGTCAGGAGGATCCCCTGGAGAAGGAAATGGCAGTCCACTCCAGTATTCTTGCCTGGAGAACCTCATGGATATTGTTTGGTTCTTGCGGATATTGTTAATTGGGACTTATCTGTTCAGTGTGAACAGAGGATGGATAGAATGATAAAAACCAAATTCTGAATGAAGTAACATGTTCATAGCTTTTGCAAAATACAGTTGTTTTACTGTATTTTAAATGCTGGCTTGATGTGCACTCTTGAAATAATCTCCCCACTTCTGTGTGCATTTAAGAAAAGCTGTAGTCATCTTTTATCTAGTTAAACTGCAGGTGTCCTGAGCATAAGGACAATATTTTGTCTAATAGATACATCTTTGCACATTTCTGAGTGTGTAGTAGACCTTCTGTAACTAGTCCTAGGTTGTTACATTAAATTAGTTTTGTTTATAAGGACTAATTTTCGATGCATGATTGACCTGTGATGTGTCTGAAACTGTATAGGAAGCATGCTAAGATGGGTTCTGCAGTAGCTCAAGATCAATCTGTGTGTCTATCTGTCATTGTATTTATCACCCCTCCTTTCTTTTTTGTTACTGTTGAAGAACTGGAGAGTACAGAGGAAGTTGGTGAAATTACAGGTAAAGCCCTAATATGTAAATAGGTAGAATTTCTCCTGAAATGAGGGATTCAGATTTTAAAAAGTAGCTTTACTATTGTTTGAGATGTGATATACTGTAAATAAGCCTTGTTTTTATGTATCAGTGGGGTACTAGTTATCTGGTGGTTTAAGAGAAACCATTAACATTGTAGCTTTTATAAATTTTCCTAATTAGCACAGTGTTGACTTACTGAAATGTAAACTTTCTATTCTTTGTTATATTTTAAGGACTTAGGTTTGGTAGACTGAAGTTACATGTACTGGTTGTACTGGTAACTGCCAGTAAGGCCAAAGTCACCATGACAGTGTTAGTTAATTATTATTTTTAACTATTATTTTAACTAAAGTAATTTTGTCCAACTTAATCCACACATTGCTTGGAAGGGATCTTCTTAGCAAATACGTTTAGTATACAGATGAAATAGATAACAGTGATCTCTGAAGGTCACTCTGAGGGGAAGATCAGCATATTTTTTAGGTCTTACTGATTATTATTATTATTATTTTTATGATTAAAATCAATAGTTTTATTGAAGGTTAAGGTACTCAGATGTTAACAGGTCATAGGCAAGGGGAAGATATAGAAGTCTCAGATGCGTTGGTAGAGGAGGGAGTGTACAAACAGCTCTGCCCGACAAACATCCCAGATCCAGGGCTTCCATACTTCTCCAAGGCTTGATTTCTCATGGGTCACTTTCCATTCAAAGGATTTTAGAGACCAAATGCAATAGGATTCCTTCAGTTACCAACCAAGAGTCTTTGGGTCTTCTCTCAGGCAAGGCATCCAGTGAAAATAAGATCTAGTTTCCAGATTCCTCTGGAGGATTAAAAAGTCTCTTTCTCATTGCATTGCCAAGCTTCCTGCTCTTGTTCCTCTTTTCCATGTACTCATTCTTCAAGCATTTTCTCATCTCCCGATCAAGATCATTGCAATGACCAAAAAATTTCAGAATGCTGTGCCGGCTCGCGGCCACAGCCGGAGAGCGGAAGTGGTATTCACTGGCCAAGACTCCGCGCCTCCAAACGCGCAGTCTGGACGCCGCAGCCGGGCCAGCTCCCCGTGGCGAAGGCGCGGTGCCCTCCACTGCTGACACTGCTGGGCCCTAGGTCTTACTGATTCTTAATCATTTATACATGATTTCACACAGATTTAGGACTTGCAGAGGATGTTTATGAGCACAGAAGTCTGTGCCCTTGCGCCCTTGCCACCTCAGGACTGGAATACTTAACCAGCTCATGTGTGCCTTCGGCTTGGTACCTAATTGTTAGTGGTAGGCACTGTCTACTGAGGTCTTGCTACAGGAGTAGATCCCATCCTCTATAATCTCTCCTGTTTTTCCTGAAATTGCTCAAAATCTCCACTCCTTTCTCTGTTCAGGTCACTCAACATGGTCTCCTCTCTGGATTTTTCTAAACATAGGACTGGTCCCCACTCCATACCATTAGAATCTCTGAGCCAAAGTTCTTGACAGCTTGGCTCTGCTGTGCTCACTCAGTCCTGACTGACTCTTTGCAACCTCGTGGACTGTACCCCGCCAGGCTCCTCTGTCTATGGGGTTTTCCAGGCAAGAGTACTGGAGCAGGTTGCCATTTCCTACTCCATGGGATCTTCCTGACCCAAGAATGGAACCGAAGTCCCAGGCATCTCCTGCACTGGCAGGTGGATTCTTTACCACTGGTGCCACCTGGGAAGCTCTGATTGAAAACCGAGTGTGGGAAATGATACAGCTCAGTGTTCACAAATCAGTGTTCCAGAAACGAGACCCAAGAAGACATACAGTAGGTGCCAGATGTGGATAGAAGTGTTGTGGTTGCTTGAAGTGTATATACTTGAAATGATTTGAAGAACTTTATGAGAGAGATGAAATTTAAACAGAGCTTTAAAGGATGGGTAGGATTTGGCAGAACTGAGTGTGTATGTCTGCTGTGCTTGTTTTTCTCAGGCAATATCTTCATGTGTATATTGTGGAGGGGTGGTAGTACATGAGTGGGTCTGGGGTGTGTGCTGTGTTTGTGTGTTGGGAAGGAGCTGAGAGTCTGTGCTGTTACAGAAGAGTTTCAGAAAGAGGGCCTTGTTATTAGGATTATTTTGGTAACGGTGAGCTGGATGGATTTAGAAAGGGAGGCGCTTAGGAGGCTAATAGAGTAGTTCTGACCTGAACGGAAAAAGGGTTAATGGCTGCTGAAATGGAAAGAAAACTGTATCGAAATCACTAGAAAGAATCTATGGGGTGAAGGCAGACTTCACAATGAGTCTGAGCTGCTGTGCTGGGTCCAGTAGTCTTAGTGGTGTCCTTAATGGAAACCGGAGAGAGAAGTCAGGCTGGGGTTGGTTGTAGGTGGACGATAAGAGGTTTAATGTGGAATGTGGCAAGCTGTTGGAGTCCTGCAATGAGGTGAGATTTGTATACAGACGGTCCACCATATCTTCATGCTGCATGCTTTAGGATCTTGCTCAAGACCAGTTGTTTTTTCTGTTGACTGTTATGAGGAAGACAGTGATGTAGAAAGATGCTGAGGGGAAAAGAGGAAATGACTGTGTGGAACTTGGAGCTCAGGAGTTAAGCATAGTACTTTCTAAAAATATAAATATTGCCATTCAGAATTACCTTGTGCTAATACTTCAGTAGAACCTGAAAATTCAACATGCTTGGAGTATCCTTCTAGTTTTAGCTTTCATCTTTATTCCCCTAAAATGCTTTCTGAGCATTTGTAAATCTGTACAGGTTTATGTTAATTAATATCTACATTAACAATTTACATTAAAAATTAATATTTGTATTACTAAATATAGGCTTACTAATAAAGCTAATATAAAACTTATATCTTAGACCGTCCTTTGGATAACTGGTTGTCATTTGACACTAACTGGCAGTTAAGTTTCTGTCAGTTTGTTTCTCAAGGAGTTTGTATTTGGTGAGGACCATTTCACTTCTCTAGTTCTCCTTCAGAGGGTTTTAGTAGGTGCTTGGGGGAATTTGTAGTGTATTTACAGTTTTGACTAATTGACCTCATAGATATGTTTCTTCGTAGTGTTTAGTAATGCTTCACAAGTATGGTCTAATTCACTGCTAAGTGTGACAGTATAAAAAATGTTTAGTTAGGAGCCCCTCCCTTTTGCTAGCCACTGACTCATGCATCATAATACTGAGTTTTATTAGTGTTTGAACTTGGAAGTATATCGAAAGCAGTTGTAAATTTAATACTACTTGGAGACATCATTCAGTCTGCAGGTAGGGTTTGATGTATAGATTTGTGGACTCTTTGGTCCACAAGATGGGAACTGCTGGTATTGCGTTTCAACCAAGGACTATTTAAGAATAGTAGTTGTGTCTCATGCCCCTTGAAGGAGCACTTATATGTTGTTACTTTGTGTACCAGTTAGCTGAGGTATGATTCACTGGATAGAATTTGGAAAGCTGTGTTTTATGCAAAAGTAGGCTTGTAAATTAAATTTACTTGGGTATTTGAATATATGTTTACTTGAAAGATATTTAATAATGGTTTTATTTCAGTGTGCAGTATTAACTCTTAGAGCTGATTGCTGTTAAAAATAATTTCATGTTCTTTTTGGGATGTTTTGACTTTGGTAGAAAAAGTGTACTCAGTATTAATGTCATCTCAGTAATGCAAAATCACATAGTTGAACTGATGTTATTTTTACTCTTCCATCCCATTTCCTCTTTACCACAGGTACAGATGATGCTCTCAGATAATTCTCTCCAAGATTTTAACTTTGTAAAAAAGTTTTGCAGTATTAAATTCACAACTGCTTTTAATTATATACTTCCAAGTTCAAACACTAGTAAAACTATGAGTATTATGATGCATGCGTAAGTGTTCAGTGAAAGGGAGGGGCTCATAAGTAAACATTTGTTATACTGTCATGTTTAATAGTGAACTAGACCATACTTGTGAAGCATTACTGAACACTACAGAAAAAATACATCTATTTTGAGGTCACTCAAAATTATAAATACACTACAAATTCCCCTGTAGTTAAAACTGAATTTTAACTTTCAATTATGAAAAAACTATTCCTACAACGTCTCAGTAGAGTGTATACTATATGTATCATTGTCTAATATAATGCACTTACCTCAGAATTCTTGAACTTGGTTTTGGTATTGCTTAGTTACCTGAATTTTGGGGAGGAGTAGGCTATGTACCGGGCTTCCTTGGCAGCTCATACAGTAAAGAATCTGCCTGCAGTGCGGGAGACCTGGGTTTGATCCGTGTTGGGAAGATCCCCGGAGGAGGACATGGCAACTCACTGCAGTATTCTTGCCTGGAGAATCCCGTGGACAGAGGAGCCTGGTGGGCTACAGCCCATGGGGTCACAAAGAGTCGGACATGACTGAGCGACTAGGCACACAGCACACACAGGCTATTTACCAGGCTCACATGATGATTTTTTATTTTTTAATGGCAGGGTCTTTTGTTTGTTTTCTGTGAGACACGGACATTTAAGTTACGCTGGCAATTCCTTGAGTGTTAGCTAAGGTAACGTAAGGCCACAGACTGTTTAGTTGAGACTATATCACAGTAATACTCAGCAAAGCAAGCATGAGCTTCTGAGTGTGAGCATTTAATGGGCTCTTGGTCGCCTATCCTTGGACGTGTGCGTTGTGTCGCTTGTTCTTGCCATGTTCAGCTTCTGCTTGCTCATTTCAGTTTCCCGTGGCATGAGCAAGTAATTCATAGTTCATTCCTGAGAAACCGAAGGAAGAAACTGCCTAATGACTATGAGAGTTGCCATTAAATCGCAGTTGCCCATTTTATGGATGCTTTATGATCTTAGCCTTTGCCCTTCAACACACTTTTGGATTGCCATCAGATTGTGTATAATCAGTAGGTGCAAACTAAATTTAAAAATCTAAGTAGATAAGTATAAATTACCTGGATTTGAGAAAAATAAAGCTGCTGAATGAGAAAGGATTTCAAAGTTAAATATAAGCACTGCTGCTGCTGCTGCTAAGTCGCTTCAGTCGTGTCCGACTCTGTGCGACCCCATAGACAGCAGCCCACCAGGCTCCTCTGTCCCTGGGATTCCCCAGGCAAGAACACTGGAGTGGGTTGCCATTGCCTTCTCCAATGCATGAAAGTGAAAAGTGAAAATGAAGTTGCTCAGTTGTGTCTGACTCTTTAGCACTATATATATATATAGGTGGAGGTGAAGTCGCTCAGTCGTGTCCGACTCTTTGCGACCTCATGAACTGTAGCCCACCAGGCTCCTCCATCTGTGGAATTTTCTAGGCAAGAGTACTGGAGTGGGTTGCCATTTCCTTCTCCATATATATATTTGCCTTTTTCTATTAACTTGGTTTATATCATCTTTACCTCTGCAATAATAATAAGTAATACAGGTAGGAATTGATTTATTAGTACTACCAACTTAAATTGTAAGTCACTCAATTGTGTCCAACTCTTTGTGACCCCATGGGCTGTACAGTCCATGGAATTCTCCAGGCCAGAATACTGGAGTGGGTAGCCTCTCCCTTCTTCAGGGGAATCTTCCCAACCCAGGGATCGAACCCAGTTCTCTCGCATTGCAGGCGGATTCTTTACCAGCTGAACCACAAGGAAAGCCCAAGAATACTAGATTGGGTAGCATATCCCTTCTCCAGGGAATTTTCCCGACCCAGGATTGAACTGGGGTCGCCTGCATTGCCGGCAGATTCTTTACCAACTGAGCTATGAGGGAAGCCCTACTACCAGCTTAAGATTAATGAGAATAGTGCATACACACATGTGTTTAAGGTTTTTGGGGAAAAATATCTTTCCTGTACCTAATTTGACTGACCAACCCAATCAGCTGTCTTTTTGCTATATTAAAATTCGAAAGATCGGAGTCCATTATTAAAATAAATGAATAGGATTAGAATAGAGAATTTATAAAAATAAAGCCTTTTTAAAAAAAAAAAACTTTTGGATACAGTAGTGGGCTTCAAGTGAAATTCAGTTTTGGTCTCATTTACAGGAATAGCTATTCACAATTCTGCAGAACCACTTACCACATTTTGCAGTATCTCCTGAGGAAGTCAGAATCTGAGCCACCATGACGACTGAGTCTTGTCTTTGTTCTGATTTATAAACTGTGCTTTCATTCTGACCATGTACAAGGTGGAGGTTATAGCATGGAAACTAAAATCTTAGTAAGTGTGATTTTTATTTTAGCTATTAAATAGTAGGCTCTCTTATAGTGAAATTGTCCTCTTAACAAAGTTTACGCTATTAAAAGGAGTGAGGACTTGGCAAGCAGGGACGTAATAATATACTTGTAAAGTGAAAGATTTTGCTTTCCAGGTTCAAAAGGAAAAATCCTTGAGAAAGAGAAGGAGAAACTTCTGTTACTTTCCATAGATTTCTTTCACTTTTCTGATTTCACACAGGTAGCAGGATGATACACATTTACTTGAGAAAGGGATTTAAGAAAAAGGAAAGGCTGGCTTTTGTGGCCAGTGTCTAAATTCAAGCCATTAAAAAAAATCATTACATTTGCTGTGGAAGTTGCTTCATTTATAAATTGGTTGTCATTAAATAATAAAGTCTTCATAGTATTGTAGTGTTAGTAAGTCCAGTGTAGAATCCTAGGAACCTTTTAAATAATGTAATTGAGTACATTTTAAATATTGCATATTTTGAGTATAAATATTCAAAATTATATTGGAGTGATTATGCTAGTGGGTTATCGCAGGGATGTTTCGTTGATTGGTTGTCCTGAGAGTAGGTAATGTGCAGTTTTTATTTTTTGTACTTTAGACAGAGCAAGATTTTGAGGATATAGGCTAGGAACACTATCTTGTTTCACATTGTTACTTTGTTAATTGTAAGCATTACTCCTCAACATCTTTTCTACCTGTGCTTATTAAGAGCAGTGGGTAATTAGCATATTTAGGCTGCTTTTCTCCCTTAGGAAGAACGACAGAGTTGACTGTTTGATCGTCTGAATTCTTTAGTGAATCAAACATTGTGGTACTATGCCTCAATAGCATAATAGTCTGTTGCTCATAATTTAAGAATGTTATGTGTTTAAGATACATGGTTTGTGTTCTATCCCTTACCTTTGAATCTTTTAATTACTGGTTATTTTTCTAAATTGATGGTGACGACCTGGCTGAGATGAAACATTTCTGCGAGAGGCTTCCTGCTTTAACCTCCTTCCCTCTTAGAACAAACTTCCTTTTGCCGGTCTCTCTTGCATTCCAAAATACATTTTCATTAAATCCCCAGGTCTAAGATTTTTCTTTGGGAACTATCTCCAGTGTCTCTCTGGAAATAAAAAAAAAAAAAAAGATTTCAGTATGAAATGTTACATGCATATCTTGAGCAATTGATATTTTATAAGTTGAAGGTTACTTTTATATTTTGGGCATGTTTTCAGGGGTGAAATTATGTACCTACTGTTTTAATAACCATGTCCTAATTATTTATAGCTTCCTGCCTGACATAACTCACTTCAAGAAGTGCACAATGTCAGAACGTGGAATTAAGTGGGCTTGTGAATACTGTACGTATGAAAACTGGCCATCTGCAATCAAGTGTACTATGTGTCGTGCCCAGAGACCTAGTGGAACAATTATTACAGAAGATCCATTTAAAAGTGGTTCAAGTGATGTTGGTAGAGATTGGGATCCTTCCAGCACCGAAGGAGGAAGTAGTCCTTTGATCTGTCCAGACTCTAGTGCAAGACCAAGGGTTAAATCTTCATATAGCATGGAAAATGCCAATAAATGGTCATGCCACATGTGCACATACTTGAACTGGCCAAGAGCAATCAGATGCACTCAGTGCTTATCCCAGCGTAGGACCAGGAGTCCCACAGAATCTCCTCAATCCTCAGGATCTGGCTCAAGACCAGTTGCTTTTTCTGTTGATCCTTGTGAGGAATACAATGATAGAAATAAACTGAACACAAGGACCCAGCATTGGACTTGTTCTATTTGCACATATGAAAACTGGGCCAAGGCTAAAAAATGTGTTGTTTGCGATCATCCCAGACCTAATAATATTGAAGCAATTGAGTTCGCAGAGACTGAAGAGGCTTCTTCAATAATTAATGAGCAAGACAGAGCTCGATGGAGAGGAAGCTGTAGCAGTGGCAACAGCCAGAGAAGATCGCCGCCGACTATGAAACGGGACTCGGAGGTGAAAATGGATTTCCAGAGGATTGAGCTGGCTGGTGCTGTTGGCAGCAAGGAGGAACTTGAAGTGGACTTCAAAAAACTAAAGCAAATTAAAAATAGGATGAAAAAGACTGACTGGCTGTTCCTCAATGCTTGTGTGGGTAAGTTTCTGTGTTTTTGAATAGGTTGGGAAAAGATATTAATGACATCAAAGATATAAGGAAGGTAACATTATTTAGCATTTAGTTCATTCAGCATGATAGTACACTCCCAGTTTGCATGCATAAGAACCTCTGAATTTGTGATCTTGTTGTTTTGAATGGGTTGGGAAAAGATTTTAAAAGTAACATGAAAGATACAAGGAAGGTAACATTATTTAGCGTTTAGTTCATTCAGCATGGTAGCTGCTACTTGCAGTATTGCGCATGCGTAAGAACCTCGGAATTTGTGATCTTGTTGTAACATTGTCCTATATTGCCTCCCATTTCATTGTGCATGTGTCTTTCCATCTTTAGAAAGAGAAATGTCAAGCTATAGCAGAGCTTTTTACATATCTGTAGTAGAATATATACCTGCAGTTTAAAACTGCTACTCTGCTTATTGTAACAAGATGTGACTGGGGAGCGCCAGCTGCAGCTTCGGAGTGTCTGTAAACAGTGTGAGCGTCTTGTGATGGTAGAAGCTTCAGTCAGAAGTTAAAAATATCACAAAAATGTGTGACTCCAAAAAGTTGAACAGACATAATACTGACCTTGAAAACGCTGATGTTAATTTTTTGTGAATGTCTTGCAGTGAATATTTACAAACTTCGTGAAACTGATTTCATGTGGCCAGCTGGTTCCGTAGTTCAAATTATGATTTGTGTGTGTTGTGTTTTGGTACTTTCCTAAGGAAATGCTGGATATTAGTCTCAGTTACTGGCTCAGAGCTGTTAAGAGACAGAGCCATGTTGTGAGAGGAAGATTTTCTCCAGTTACTGATCTTGTGAGTTAATTATTTATGATGTAGTTAATCAAAGCAGTTATTTGTATGCCCCCCACCACTTTTGAATAAATCAGCTATTTTAATTATATAAATTTAAATAATTTGGATTGGGTGCTTACTCTTTTTTAAATATAAATTTATTTAATTGGAGGTTAATTACTTTACAATATTGTATTGGTTTTGCCATACATCAACATGAATCTGCCACGGGTGTACACATGTTCCCCATCCAGAACCCCCTTCCCACCTCTCTCCTCATACCATCCCTCTGGGTCATCCCAGTTGGGTGCTTACTTTGACATTCAGTTTTGTAAAGAAAATTTTGAGTGACTGCTAAAGTTAAATTCTGTGGGAATAATAGCTATACCTTAAACATGGCTTAGGGGTGTGTGTGTGGTATGTGTGTGTATTTCCCAGTACCAATTTATTTTGTTTATCCTCCTGAATGTAGCCCCAAGGATATGGAGTACATAAGTTATGAACCTACAAGTCCAAAGAGTAGATTTCAAGAAATCTGTTTTTCTGTTTTAGCTTTGTCCTGGCCCCCCAAGAAAGTCCCAGCAGGTGAGCCCTTCTGCACAAGACACAGACACAGCCCTTAGGAACCGTTAGCTCCAGTTTTCTCCTGTCCTGAGGACGAGGAACGGAAGCACACTGAGCTGTGTTCAGCCGTCTGTGCTGTCCCATTACAGTCCATCGATTCTTTTTATCTCCCCAAATTGAAGTACCACATATGGTGTGAGTGTTTTTTCTTTTTTTTAAAACCCGAAGATACAGAAAGGTTTTATTTATTATGAGTTTAAAAGTTGAGGTCAAATTCACATAACATAAAACTCATCGTTATGAAAGTGAACAATTCGGGGTATTTAGCACATACACAGTGTTGCAACCATCACCTCCATCTAGTTCTGACCATTTTCATCATCCTGGAAGAAACCCACTACCCATTTAAGCAGTTGTTCCACACCTCCAAGACCCCGGTAGTCAGCAGTCTGCTTCTCTTTCAGTGACTATTATTGTGAATATTCCATACAGATGGAATCTTATGTGAGCTTTCGTATCTAGGTGTGATTGTCCTTTAATTACCCATCTGCCTTTTGGAACACTGTTACGATTACTTTTGCAGGCAATAGTGTAATATATTAATATTAACTGTAAGGTGGTATTATAGTACCTGTATGTTTATAGAAGGTAAGAAACTAGATTGCAGTGATTTTTTTTTTAACCTCCTTGGGGTTACTGTTTCTTCAGGTTAGTGGATCTAATGATAAGAATTGCTTTGAAATATTTTTTCCCCTTGACATGCACAAGTTAGACCTGTCAGTATATCTTTGTCTTTATGGCTGTTATTTCTTGCATTTCTGACTACTGTGTCTTCTTGATGTTTGTCTTTCTTTCCATACATTGAGTTTTTTTGGATAACTATCTTTTTGCCTCTTTGAATTCTTATAACTGAGCAAAGTCAAGTCCCCATTCCCACGTACTCCATAGTTTCTAGGTTCTTAGGGCTAAGAATTGATTGGTTCTTGGTACTGTGGATTCTCATCCTACCAGCAAGTATTTTTGAGTTTTCACTGTGTGATATGGTTCTAAACAGTTGTATGAAAGATTTTGGTCCTGTCTTTGTTGGATAGTCTTATCCTGATTTGTAAATACCATTGAAATATGTTAACTTGTAGTTGTTTACATTGTGTTGGGTTAGCATGTCTACATGTATTGAAAATTAATCTTCTCCCTTTCTGTCTGCCTTATGCTTTCCAGATTTCATTAGATATGGTATATTATGGCTTACCGATTTAGACATTTAATAAAGCCATCTTGGTACTCGGTTTGGCAGCATATATACTAAAAAAAATCATCTTCATAGTGTATACTATGCATAAAATTTATACCAAGTATAAAATGTGAGACTCTCCCAATTGAAATTTAAATAAAAAATCTCAACCTCAGGCCAGCATTTTAAAATGGGAATGAAGATTCAGTATTGAGAAGGCTAAAGCTGAAGTTTCCACAGTATTAAGAAAGTGTCTTTTATGTGACTGTTGGGTGTAAGTTTCACCTCAGTCATATTCTCTTGCGTGGTGAGGGGACGTTGGGGACTGCAGTGCCAAAGCCAGAAGAAAAGGAATCTGGGAGTGGGTGCCTGGATGTTAGAGGCAGAGGTGTGGTTAAATGTGCGCCTGTCCCTGGGATGTCTGCAGTTTGGTGCCACATTATTTTCCCGGAGCTCTGATGGTTCTAATCGTGGTCTGCCTTTCCCACTGGATGGATGATGATGTCCCCAGAATTCAGGCAGCACCACCCAACACATTATTTAGTGCTGCTCTTCTACCGAATCAGCTGCCCTTTAGAAGAACAAGGGACCCCCAAGTTGACCCCTTGAAAAGACACAGGGTCAGATAAGAATCTCAGGTTAAATCTGTACGATAACTTCTTGTATGCCTGAACCCTAGACTCTCATATCCAGCTGCTGCCTCTGCAGCATTTTCCCTTGAATATGTAGTATTTCAAACTCAGTGAGGCTATCTGAGAGAGCCTCTCAAATCTGTTCTCTCTCTCCCATGTTGGTTTAGGACTTTGGACCCAGCAAGTTCATTTATATTTGCTGTGTCCAAAGCTTTGGTCATCCTTGGTTTTCTCCTTTCTCTCTCATACTTTGTTCTCACTGGCTCTGTCTTCAAAATATATCCAGAATCTGGCCACTTGTCATCACCCTGGTCCAAGCCGTGAGCCCCGAGAGCCTCTCTTTGTTTGTAGCCTTGTTTACATATTGTTCTTGGAATCGGAGCTGCTTCACTCAGTAGTAGCTGCTCACTCCTACAGTGATTCCCTGTGTTGCTCAAAGTAAAAGCCAGTTTTATAGGCTCTTTCTGCTCTCTATCCCACACCTACTTCCCCCATTTTTAGACATATTCTCTCTCTCTCTCTCTGATTCCAGCAACTCTTGCAACCTTTCTTATCTGCAAATAAGCCTCGAGCCCTTTGCACTATTTCCTCTTCCTGGATTACTTTCTCTAGATTTGCAGGATGAAGAATGAACCTCCTGCAGGTATTTTCTCACATGTTATCTTCTCTGGGAGGCCTCCCTGACTGCTGCATCTGAAATTTCAGTCCTGTTCTGTATCCTTTTCCCCCAACTTTCATTTTCTTCACAACATTTCTTAACTTCCTAATATACTTATTAGAAATCAACTCATTTGTCTCTTTCGTAAAATTTAAAACTTTTTTAGCAAATTTATTTTTAATTGGAGGGTAATTGCTTTACAATCTTCTATTGGTCTCTACTGTACAACAGTGTGAATGCTGTAAGTATACAAGAACTTAAGCTTTATGACGACTAGGAGTTTTGTCTGTTTTGTTCACAGCTGTTTTCCTAGTACCTTAAACAGTCCCTGATACATAGCAGACATTGAAATTTTTGTTAATCAGTGAATAAATTTGTGTGGAAACTGGGATCTGGACAACTAGACCTTTCAGAGACAAACCTATTTGCTTCTCTTTTAAATTTCTCTGCTTTGCTTTCTCCCCACCTTTCTGTACTTTTCACCTTACAGACTGCCCTCAACCAACTTGGCTTATTGTCAGGTTAAAACAGAGCAAGTAGGTCGCATGGATTTTATTATAAGAGGTCTCAGTTTATCACTAGATGGTCTATGAATATGGAAAGTCTGAAGTCAGATTTCTTCACATTTAATTTCTCCATCTTCATGATGAATATTTGATAGCTTGATGAATATATAAGGGAAAGAATTATGGTATGAGTTTTCTGTACCTTGAGTCCTAAATCAAAGTTTTTTTCTTGAAAAATTTTTATTCAGTTGCCATTGGATGTGTTGCTTCCTGTTTTGCATTTTGCCTTAAGCAGCTGCATATTTCTTACATTTAACTTGTCTAGTGATCCTATGCAATGGCACCCTACTCCAGTACTCTTGCCTGGAAAATCCCATGGACCGAGCAGCCTGGTGGGCTGCAGTCCATGGGGTCGCTAAGAGTCGGACATGACTGAACGACTTCACTTTCAGTTTTCACTTTCATGCATTGGAGAAGGAAATGGCAACCCACTCCAGTGTTCTTGCCTTGAGAATCCTAGGGACGGGGGAGCTTGGTGGGCTGCCGTCTATGGGGTCACAAAGAGTCGGACACAACTGAAGCGACTTAGCAGTGATCTTGCTAATGAAAATGGAAAGGATTTGATATTGGAGGACAGTGAGAAGGAGTGCTGTTGAAGGCGTAGGAGGAAAAGAATTGTGCTTGGCAATGGCATTAGAGATAACATATGCATTAGTAACATCTCTGTTGCCCCCAAGCTTTGGGGTGACCTACAGTATGTACTGATGTACCCCTGTTGAGAATCAGACTTATGAGCTAACCCAGAATCTCATTATCATGAAGCATGTTGAAATGGAGTCATGAGGATTGTAATCTTATTACTGAGCAAAATTCTGATGTGTCTAAACATTGATTCTTAAAACATAGATACATTAGATTTAATCTTTAATTTTTTCTTACAAAGTGTCTGCAAACATTTTGTTGTATTTGATGGAATGTTTTTCCCTTTCTTATAACTTCTGTTGAAAAGTTATATTTGTGGCAGGTATATTCTGTATTTATGCTGTTACATTTTGGCCCCCTTACTGTATACAGTGTTACATGCATCTGTCCACTCCAGAGTGTCAGATGTTAACTGTAGACTGTAGAAATGTCTAAAACTTGTGTGTTGTTAAACATGTTAGAATGTATTGCTTTCATTAACACTTTTTTCATTTTAGCAATAATTAGTGTATAGGCTTTTTGCATTTTATAATGGTCTTTTCAGTTTATTTTGGTACTGGTATTAAAAATCATGTGTATGATGGTTTTTCTCAAGGAAGTGAATTACTAAGCTTTTATTAATGGCGTTTTCTTCCTCTTGTGTAACGGGTTTCAATTCCAACATGGGTCTGTATTGGGAAGCTTCCTCATGTCTCAATAGGTAATTCTCAAAACACCAGCAGGGTACCTGAGGGTTCAACTCAGTTCTGATGCTGTCTACCCTGTAGGTTGAATCAAATCCTGTAGGTGAAGGAGTCAGTCCCAGAAGACCTCCCTCCACTTCAGATGCCAGCCCCAAGCCCAGGTTGTTAACCTGTACTTCTGACTGCCTATAAATCAGAGGTTCCCATGACACTCCCACCCTCACACACCTTGGGTTTGATAAATTTGTTAGAACACCTCACATAACTCAGAGAAGCAGTTTACTTACTGGTTTATTATAAAAGGATGATTAAAGGATACAGATGAACGTCTAGATGGCAGGGATGTATGGAGCGTAGGGTTTGGGGGAGGGGCGCGGAGCTTCCATGATGCTCTTCCCAAGTGCGCCACTGTCCTCAGATCTGTGCGTGGTCACCAACTGCAGGCTCTTGAAACTGTCCTTCTGGGGTTTTATGGAGGCCTTGTTACATAGACATGGTTAATTAAATCATTGGCCACTGGGAGTCTCCTGCTTCTCTTCCCTCTCCCCTCTCTGGAGGTCAGGGTGGTGTAGTGGATAGAGCTGAATGTCACAATCCTCTAACCACATGGCTAGTTCCCCTGGCAACCAGCCCCCACCTTGGGGTGGGGTCTAAAAGTCGCCTACCCTGATGTGTTTTCAGGAGCTGAGGAAAAGAGACCAAAAATATTACCTCACTGCTTTTATCACTCAGGAAGTTTAAGGGTTTGGGGAAGTTGTGAGCCAGGAACAGTGGATGAAGGTCAAATATATATATATATATTATACATAGTTCAGTTGGCAGTCGTGCCGACACTCTGCAACCCCATGGACTGCAGCACACCAGAATTTGCTGTCCTTCACCAACTCCTGGAGCTTGCTCAAACTTGTGTCCATTGAGTCGGTGATGCCATCCAACCATCTCATTCTCTGTTGTCCCCTTCTCCTCCCGCCTTCAATCTTTCCCAGCATCAGGGTCTTTTCCAAGGAGTCAGTTCTTCGCATCAGGTGGCCAAAGTATTGGAGCTTCAGTATCAGGGCTGATTTCCTTTAGGATTGACTGGTTGGATCTTCTTGCAGTCCAAGGGACTCTCAAGAGTCCATACTCCAATACTACAGTGCAAAAGCATCAATTCTTTGGCACTCAGCTTTCTTTGTGGTCCAACTCTCACATCCATACATGACTACTGGAAAAACCATAGCTTTGACTAGCAAAGTAATTTGACCTTTGTTGGCAAAGTAATGTCTCTNCAGCATCAGGGTCTTTTCCAAGGAGTCAGTTCTTCGCATCAGGTGGCCAAAGTATTGGAGCTTCAGTATCAGGGCTGATTTCCTTTAGGATTGACTGGTTGGATCTTCTTGCAGTCCAAGGGACTCTCAAGAGTCCATACTCCAATACTACAGTGCAAAAGCATCAATTCTTTGGCACTCAGCTTTCTTTGTGGTCCAACTCTCACATCCATACATGACTACTGGAAAAACCATAGCTTTGACTAGCAAAGTAATTTGACCTTTGTTGGCAAAGTAATGTCTCTGCTTTTTAATATGCTGTCTAGCTTTGTCATAGTTTTTCTTCCAGGTAGCAAGTGTTTTTTTCATTTCATGGCTGCAGTCACTATCTGCCATGATTTTGGAGCTCCAAAAATAAAGTCTCTCACTGTTTTCATTGTTTCCCCAACTGTTTGCCCTGAAGTGCTGGGAATGGATGCCATGATCTTAGTTTTTTGAATGTTGAGTTTTAAGCCAACTTTTTCACTATCCTCTTTCACTTTCATCAAGAGGCTCTTTCTTTAGTTCTTCTTCGTTTTCTGCCCTAAAGATGGTGTCATCTGCATATCTGAGTTTATTGATACTTCTCCTGGCAATCTTGATTCCAGTTTGTGCTTCATCCAGCCCAACAGTTTGCACTGTGTACTCTGCATATAAGTTAAATAAGCAGAGCGACAGTAGACAGCTTTGACATACTCCTTTCCTAATTTGGAGCCAGTCCATTGTTCCATGTGTGGTTCTTACTGTTGCTTCTTGACCTGCATACAGTTTGCGCAGAAAGCAGGTCAGGTGGTCTGGTATTCCCATCCCTTGAAGAATTTTCCACTTTGTTGTGATCTACAGTCAAATCTATGGCGTAGTCAATAAAGCAGAAGTAGATGTTTTTCTGGAACTCTCTTGCTTTTTCTATGATCCAACAGATGTTAGCAATTTGATCTCTGGCTCCTGTGCCTTTTCTAAATCCAGCTTGAACATCTGGAAGTTCACAGTTCATGTAGAAGTTCATGTAGGTGGAAGCCTGTCTTGGAGAATTTTGAGCATTACTTTGCTAGCTTGTGGAATGAGTGCAGTTGTGCGGTAGTGTGAACATTCCTTGGCATTGCCTTTCTTTGGGATTGGAATGAAAACTGATCTTTTCCAGTCCTGAGGCCATTGCTGAGTTTTCCATATTGGCTGGCATATTGAGTGCAGTGCTTTCACAGCATCATCTCTTAGGATTTGAAATAGCTCAACTGGAATTCCATCACCTCCACTAGTGTCATATGTAATGATGCTTTCTAAGGCCCGCTTGACTTCTCACTTTAAGATGTCTGGCTCTAGGTGAGTGATCCCACCACTGTGGCTGTCTGGGTCGTTAAGACCTTTTCTGTATAGTCTGTGTATTCCTGCCACCTCTTAATCTCTTCTGCTTCTGTTAGGTCCATACCAGCTCTGCCGTTTATCGAGCCCATTTTTGCATGAAATGTTCCCTTGGTATCTCTAATTTTCTTGAAGAGATCTCTAGTCTTTCCCAGTCTATTGTTTTCCTCTATTTCTTTACATTGTTCACTGAGAAAGGCTTTCTTATCTCTTTGCTATTCTTTGGAACTCTGCATTCAGATAGGTATATCTTTCCTTTTGTCCTTTGCCTTTAGCTTCTCTTCTTTGCTCAGCTATTCATAAGGCCTCCTCAGACAGCCGTTTTGCTTTTTTGCATTTCTCTTTCTTGCGGACGTCTGCCTGGAAATCGCCTCAGATCCCACAGTTGAAGGGCTCAGTTCCACTAGATTGTGTCTCTCCTTTCCTACCCCCTTCAGATGCCAGTACTAACCCAGGTTGTCACCTGTGTTTCTTGACTGTAGACTATAAATCCTAGGTTCTGACAGTCCCCTCCTTGGGTTCAGTTTGTCAGAATGGCTTACAGAATTCTGGAAAATAGTTTACTTACTAGGTTGCTGGTTTTTTATTAAAAATACACGATTCAGGAATAGCCAGGTGGAGGAGATGCATATGGCACGGAATGGGAAGGGATCCTCGCAGCACCTTCACAGGTTCACCAGCCTAGAAGCTGTCCAAACCCAGCACCAGGGATTTTTGTGGAGGCATGAGGGATTAAATCATTGGACACTGGTAATTGTTTCAATGTTCAGCCCGTCTCCCCCCAAGGAGGTGGTCGTGGGGTGGGGCTGAATCACTGGGTTGGTTCTCCTGGCAACCAGCCTCCGTCTTTAGGGGCTTTCCTAAAAGTCACCTTTATTAACATAAGCTCAGAGGTGTTTGAAAGGGCTTGCTATAAGAGTAACAGAAGACTCCTATTTATTTTATCTTTATCATTCTGGAACTCTTTAGGAACTGAGAACAAAACTACGTGCTGTGACAAAAGACGCCTCTATGGCTCTTCATAGGAAATTGCACGGACTTTAGGAGTTACATGCCAGGAGTAGCAGATGGAGACCATATATTTCCTATTCACAGTGTGGTGGTGGGTTTTTTTTTCTTCTTCTTGATTTGGTTGAAAGAAATGCTGTTACTGGGACTTTGAACGATGTTTGATGCCAATGAATATTAATGTTTTCAGTCTTTTTCGAGTCAGCTAAATAAGTATGCCTAAGTGAAGTTTATTGCCGTATCCTAAGGTAATCCTACCACTTGCTAGTATTTCTCAGCATTCCATAGCTAGGGCACATTATTTGAGCTTGATTTTTAGTATGAAGTATTTGTTCTGTTTGCTTTGCTGTGTTTGCTTATACCTGATAAACTGCAGCTATTTCCATCTTTAGAATTTTTCCTGCCTTGTGGAATTGCTTAGTTTTAAGCTATGGTTATTCTGTAACTGCTGGACCATTTTATTTGCTTGTGAGGTTGGTTTTATATTGATACCAAGCTGTCCTCCTGAAAGATACTCTCAACTAGTGTCCCTTTTTCCTTAATACCTTGCTTTACGTATGAATGAATGTGGAGCCTGCAAAAAAGATCTTCTTGGTCTTTGACATTCAAAACCATCACAACTTTTAAAAACATTAAAAAAATGGTTTGAGTTGCAATATTCTATTTAAAGCTTTTAATAGAATCCAGAATATATGCAGACTCCTGCAGCAGATCTTTGGCATTGCATCCTTAAAAGGAAAGCAGGCTGCTGCGATGCTGGCAGTGCCTTGTATGTCCTTGGTTAACTCTGTGTGATACTCTTCGTGTGAGATGTTCGTGTAGCTATAAGGACGATGGTGTCTTCACTTCATACACATTTTTGGTAGTGGATCTCCTTCCTGTCCTAGGTAGTTGATATTATTATCTTCAGCTAGTTCTGTCTTGTTTTTCTTCAAGTTTCAAAGGATTTCCTTTTGTGCTTTTGGAACTCTTGTTTTAAAATAACATTTTAAGTCATGGTTTTTAAGTGAATCTTGGTAATTCTCCAAAATGTAAGAATGTAGTCTGGAGGGAATACACACTCATTTTAAGTGTTTCTCCTGGCCAGTTTAGTATGGCTTTTCATAGTGCTTCCTGACACCTGGGATGAGAAAGAAGCTTCCAGGAATGAGTGTGTCAAGGCAGATGGACGACAATGGCAGAAATAGAGCCCTGGCAGGATTCTTCTGATTGCCTTTAGTCCCTGAGATGTAATTCCTGGCTTTTAGAAATGATTGATTACACAGGGCTGCCAACTAATAATGTGCCTCCTAATGCTGAGAAAGGGATTATGTCTGATGATTCTTGGTTGTATGATATTGATGTTTGAATATGCATCACTGATTTAGTGAAGGCTTTCTTTCTTTAAAAATATTATATTAAATGAACACATTGAATTATGAAATCCAAAAGTAGCATTTAAATATTAAGTATGAAAAGAAATATTTAGACTCCAGGGAATTTTACTGTTTACCATAAAATGTCTTTAACTTTAAACATTTAATAAATTATGTACACGGTTATAAAAATCAAGCAGTTATAGAAGGAATTTATAAAGAAAATAAGTTTCCTTTTCTTTTCTCCACCTTCAGTTCTTTGTGGAGATAACTTTCCTCCATCAGCCTTTCATTCTGAGAAATTTTAAAACCAATAGATAAGTTACAAATATAATACATTCAAATGGTTTTGAAATAGGTTTTCCAGTTGTTATTACTTTGCCACATTTTGAGCTTTCCTTTTTTTTTTTTCTGTCTCCGTCTCTATGTAAGAGTTTTTCCTGAACAACTTGAGAGTTAGCTCCAGATGTCATGACATTTACCCCTAAATTTTTCAGCGTTGTATGTTTTTAAGAACACATTTCTCCTATATATTCACACAGTGTAATTATCCAGAAACTCTAATATTTGAAGACCATATTCAGCTTCACTATTAGTTTCACTAATAACTTTTGTTCCAACTCCATTCAGTCAGGGTTATTTAGTTGTTTTATCTCCTGTAATCTAAACAGTGCCTCAGGTGGCTTTTATTTTTGTTTTTTGTTTACTCATGTCATTACCATTTTCAGAGGCCAGACCATTTGTTTTACAGAATGAGCCTCGGTTGGATGTGATCAGGTGAATGTAAACATTTATCTTTTGAGGAGGAGGGAGGAACACTACATAGGTGATTTTTTTGAAGCAAGACCTCTAGGATCTCTGAATATTGTCCTTTTGTCATGTTTTTCCTTTAAAAAATTGAATTGTGATGAAATATACATAGCAAAATTTGCCATCTTAACTGTTTTTAAATGTATGGTTCAATGGCTTTGGTACATTCACATTATTCTGTAACATAAATAACCATTATCTGTGTCCAGAACTTTCTCCACCTTGAAGAACTGAACTCTGCATACAGTAAGCTCCCCTGCCCTCTTTCCCTGCTCCTGGCAGCTGCCACTCTCCTGCCGCTGTGAATTTGACTACTCTGGGTGCCTCAGAGGTGGAGTCATACGCTGTTTGTCCATTTGTGACTGGCTTATTTCATTTAGTGTAATGTCTTCAAGATTTATCCATGTTGTAACATGTGTCAGAATTTCCTTTTTTTTTTTAAGTTGGAATAATTCCACTTTATATGCCTCACTTTGTCTATTCATTTGTTGATGGACATAGCGGTATTTTCTTGTTTTATCAAACTTGACATTATATACTGACTTCCTTTATGAGTTTAATTCATTTTTAAATAATAAAAGCAGAGCAACGTCATTGTAGAATATGTCAGAGGTAAGAGACACACTATGAAGAAAATACAGTTTATGCTATCTCTTTAAAGAAGAAATCTTTCATATGTACATTTTGTGCATCTTGAGTATTCAGTTTTTAGTAATTTTATGCAAATGAGATGTATTCTTTTGTTGTTGAAGTTTACATTTTGAAGTAATTAAAATATTTTCATCTTAAAAAAAATGAATTGTGCTATGACTTTGAGTTGCCATACTTTGTTAACCTAGCTCTTATTACTGGCCTTTGATTTATTTGAAAATTTTTTATTCTCAATGTTTTGAGGAATAAAATTGTCAGCATTTCTGATGCTTTTTTTAGGTTCCCAGAAATGGGGTAATAGGATCAAATGATGTAAATGTGTCACAGGTATTTTATGCATATTAGTAAATTGCTTCCTGGAAGGACTGGACTGGTTATATTCTCATCACTGTAAGTGACTGCATGTATAGCTGTACCTTTGGTGATGTTTGTTATTAAAAGAGGCAAGCTATCTCATTTAGTCAGTCATTTGTATTTTTTTCTGTGAATTGATTTATGTCTTCTGTCTACTTTTCTTTGTGATTTTATGAAGTTGTATGAAGTCTTTGTGAATATAAATAATGTTTATATTACAGATATGTACCAGTTATGTTTGTTGAACATTTTCTTTACCTTTTTTTTGTGGGGAGAGTTATAGCATTTTGTCTTTCATCATCTTTTTTTTTTTTTAACTGAGGATTAAAATGTTTTTTCCAAGTAATTTCCATTTTGATTTGTTAAATTCTCCTTTGATTTGGGTGGTTCTGTCTTACATAAAATAGGTCTGCTTCATTTGTTTTGAGGCTCTTTATTTTGATTTTTGTTTTTTATATCAGGATCGCACTTATGCTTAAACAATTATGGCTTTGTTAGGTATCTTAAAATCTCAAAGGCAAATGTCCAACCTGTTGCACCTTCCCATTGCTTTTCAGAGTTGTCTTAATTTTCACCTTTTCTTTGTCCATTCATGTACACATTCAGACGATTGTTAAGTATGCTCCCAAGCACTCCGGAAGAAGTCAGGGCTCTCAGTAAGTTTGTGGTCTGGTCAGTGTAGTGTGGTAATTTTAGGAGAGGAAATAAAGGAGGCTAGAGCAGTTAAGTCTGTACCCTAATCTCATTGGGAAATTTGGAGAGGACTTTCAGGAAGAGATGACATCTAAGCCAGAACCTTAGAAGAGGGGAAAGAGTGTTTCTGTCAGAGGGAATTGCTTTCGTTAAGACCCCAGAGGCTAGGGAGCATGGCCCATCCATTCAGTTGAGGTCGGCAGGCTGGAGTGTATAGAATGGGAGCTGTGAGAGAGATGGCTGCAGGGTGACGCTGGGCCTTTCAAGCCTTTTAATCTGGTCACAGATTGTAGCTCCTCGTGTAAGGACGGTGGTAAACATTTGGAAGGGGCTGCCTTCATCTGATATGTGTGGTTGGGAAGCTCATTCCAGTCAGCATCCAGAGACTAGATTGGGAGGGGCGGCACTGGGCGGCAGACAGATAGATCATCTAGAAGGAAATGACTGACGGCAGTCCAGGTAAGAAAGGGTGCAGCCTTGACCTGAGGTCGAGACAGTGGTGGGTGGAATAAGGGGGATATATTTGAGAGAGACTTTACAGAGGTAGGATGGGTAAAACTTGGAAGAATTGATACTGGAGTTGAGGCAAGAATTAAGAGAGATACTCGGGTTTTTGGCTTGGATACTTGGGTTGGCTATTAGTGTCATTTTTCTGAGACATCAAAGACATGAAGTTCTGTTTTAGGCATGCTATAGTGAGGATGTCTAAAGAGTTGTTGGACATATGGGCTTGAAACTTTGGGGAAAAATTTACCACTCAGTTTTCTGTGGATTTTTCTGTGGATTGTTGTGGGGCCCTGAGTGTTTACTGAAGCTGTGGAACCTTCTCTTGCAGTAGCAAATTATAGCAACTTTCTTGTTTTGTGCTTCTTTCTGAGGACCTTATCAGGATGAACTAATACCTTTTCCAATCTGATGATTCTCTTCTTAATTCTATCAACATTTTGGCTAGAAGAAGAGTTATGTGAACATAATCTAAAAAGTATAAAGTTATGCCATGAGAGGTTTTCTTTTTATCTCTCTGCCCCTTTTAAAATGCTTATTTACTCTCTAATTTTCTCATTTGTAAAAGGCAGTAGCTAGACTTTGTCTCTTCACTTTTATGCATTGGAGAAGGAAGTGGCAACCCACTCCAGTGTTCTTGCCTGGGGAATCCCAAGGATGGGAAAGCCTGGTGGGCTGCCGACTATGGGGTCGGGCACGACTGAAGCACCTTAGCAGCAGCAGCAGACTTAGTCTAATTCAGTTCCTCTTAGAAGGCTGATCTAAAATGGTATCACTTTAAACATCTAATGATTAGTTTTAAATTTGTGCAGGATAGCTTGACAGTAGGGCAGGTAAAATTTTTTCTTGAAGAACTTTAATATCCCTTCAGTTGACTTTTTGACAACATTTTAAGTAACCATTCTGATTTGAACTCACATTCATCTTTAACCCATTAATGTTGGTCCTCATCTCTGATTGCCTTCCCAAAATAACTTTGTGACATGTTCCTTTCTACCCTTCCACTGTGCTTTTAGCAGTATTCTTCCTGCATGGCAAGATCTTCTTATGTAGTTATCTGTCAATTCAGCTATTTTTTTTGGTGACTTTGGGGATTTATATTTCCATGGCAGTTAATGATAATCAAAGATGTAAGAGGGTAAGAGCTCGAAAGTGTAAACTGCATTTATCATCACTTGTCGTGATTAATAATAGAACATTTAAAGGTGTTCCTTAGTTTATTATTTTGACTTCCCTATCATTTGAATTCATTTTTCTAAAGAGGATGTTTCTGGGAGTTCCCTGGTTAGTGGTTAGGATTCTCAGCCTTCACTGCTGTAGCCCGCGTTCAATCCTTGGTTGGAAAATGGAGCCCACAGGCCACACGACACAGACAGAAATAAATAGGATCTTTTCATAATGAAGTAAGTTTATTGAATGAATTGAATAGAAGCTCATCTTGATAAAGTATAGATTCAATTAAGAAATTGTTTCCAATTTATGATTTTCACATCTTGGTTTTTTGAAAAGGTGGTGTTTACTAGCACTATTCTAGGAATAGAAATAATAGATTTTGACTTGTTGCCATTGGTTATTATGTGAAAAATGCACCTAGAAGGTGATTTGTTTGGTGTCTTCAAAACTGTTCTTGGGATTGCCATGAGCTTGCATGTACTTAAGATACACCTAAAAATACTGAGGTCATTTTAAAAAACAGCTTCTATTTGAGTATTGAGAGTGATGGCTGTGTCTGTCTTAAGTTCATCTTTGAACTGTAGCCAAATGGTTAGGAGTCTGAAGAACTGGGTGGTCAAGTTTCCTTTTTAGTATGCAAAGACAGTTAAGGGAATTAGACTCCAAGTAGAGGAAAACTGTCTAGACGTTGTAGCCACCGACACCTGCATCTTTCTACTGACCAGAGTAAAGGGCGTTCTGAACATTACCACTTAAAACTAACTTTTCTCTTTAAGGGCTCCTGAAATTGTGCCAGCTGACTCAAGTCCACCCTGACCCCACAGCATAAAGCATGCTGTGATGTCACAGCTACCATAGAACTCCAGGGTAGTGTTGAGCTGGCCCATGTGGGCTCAGGTAAGTCCTGGCTTTTTTTTTACCATTTGGCATTCTTTTCAAAGTTAGTTACCTTATGATTTTATGTCAAAAGAAACGAGGCAAAACTTTGAAAACTGTGCCATATATGGGGGAAAAAATAAGTCTGTTTTCTAAGTATCTATGAGCCAGCTCCATATTCTAACCAACGGAGTTCCATAGTAGCTGTGAAGTCCTCCGTGAGTTGTGATCTGTGACTTCAGAATATGTTAAATTCTACTCCTGGCCCACCTTACGGAACAGTATGAGGTTTTTTTTTTCTTCTTCTTTTTCATTTCACTTATTCTGAGGTCTCTATGTTTTTAAAAGTATTTTAACTTTATCAGTAACTATGTACAACCACTTAGCTAGTGTGTGTTTCAATCAATTTTGAATGTGTAATGGTACTGCCAGTTAGTTTTATAAAGTTAATCTTCTCAGAGTGCCTTCAGCTGTCTTTTTAATTGGTTTTCATAACATGGGCTTCCCTGGTTGCTCAGAAGGTAAAGAATCTGCCTGCAGTGTAGGAGACCTGGGTTCAGCCCCTGGGTTGGAAAGATCTCCTGGAGGAGGGAATGACTACCCACTCCAGTATTCTTGCCTGGAGAAATTATGGACAGAGGACATGGACCAGGCTCGTCCATGATGCTGCAGAGTCAGACATGACTGAGTGACTAACGCTTTCACTTTCACTTGGAGTAGGAGGGGACAGAGCATGTAATATATGTTTGTTAAATTTTCAGACCAACATATTAGAGAAAGAACCTTCCCTTAACTGTTGGAGTTAGTCTGAGATGTCAGTAACCTAGAAAGCTTGTATACGTTACCTATTTGTATTCTGCTGGAACTTTCCAATTTTTTCATGGTCTTTGTTGCATTAAATGAGGTTTTACCACTTAGATTTATTTACTGTATTTTTCCTACTTACCACTTCTTTTACTTTCTTCCTGCTTTCCTTTTATCCCCTAATGTTAAAAGGTGGTAAAAATGTTATGTGAGGGACTCAAAGACATTTTCTTAGTTGCTTTGCATATAATCTGATGCTTTTTTCTCCCTAAGGAAACATGTGTAGCTAAAACTTAAATTATCTCAGTATAGGTCAGATCCTTTAGACACCATGTTGACAGTGAAACCCATCTGTGAAGAAACTTTAATCACTAGCTCCTCTTGAGCAGTGTGTAAGTGATAGACAACAAACATTTGGACAGTTCATTGACATTCTCGTGAAATTTGATTTGTAATAAATTTACTGATCTTTTGTAGCCCAGAATTCACCCAGCAGTAACCGAAACTAAGAGCTCTTAATTATGGTTAATGAATGGAATTATGTATTCCTAAAATATTAGACAATGAAGTATTTTTCTTTTAAATGTTATTTTGTCTCTGTAGTTGAATTCGTGTTTTTCGTGTTCTAGAAAGTTTGGAGATTTATTTTATGCTGTGAAGAATAGAGAACAAGATCTCTGTTCACCATCATTTTCTGCCCTCCTGTGTATATTCCAGGCTCAGGGCAGCAGCATTTCCCATTTACAGTTTAATGCAGAGCTTGTGGTCAGGGGAAGTAATTGTTTTTGAGATCTTGGATTAGGCCAAATAGAAATCAGTTTGTATGTATATATGTCAGCTTTATTGAGATGTAATTCACATACCATGCAGTTCATCATTTGAAGTCCTGTTTTTGGTAAAACACACGAAGTTTGAAGGCAGACTGTAAGTCACAATCCCAAAGCACAACTGCTGAGTCTGTTGTACTGTTGGGTCTGTACTCCTCCCCACCTTTGGCCAGTTAGCTTCTAGTTACAGAAATCCTTCAGAAACATTAGAGAGGAAATGAATTCTTGAGCATGAGCATGTATTTCTGAGGTGAGATCCTTCCAGACATCAACTGTGTGATGAATTAAAATAGTGAAGACAGCAATTTAGAAGATGTCTTCTCCAACCAAAAAAGCATAGTTAGTTGGCATTTACTTGTAGATTACCTCATCTTTGGGAAACAAAAAAATGTGTGTGTATACACACACGCACACACACACACACACACACTGTCTCTCATGTGTATACATGTACTGTGTAGATCTTCCTCTTTTTTCAGGTAAATTGATCAGAACTGTTTGGTCGTTTTGTTGCTTTTGAAAGTGCTTAGAAGATTTTTTGTGTATCACACAAAATTTTATAGATGCATATAATTTTAGGTTGAAGCTAAAAACTGTAAAATGTACAGTGATACTGCACCTAGGAGTAGTTAACAGCTTTGCTAGAGCTGAACTGAAAAGTTGTTGCCTTCGTAAGGAAGTAGTGTATACATGAAAAGAAATGGAACAGGGCATGTTCAGTTAAAAAATGCATTAAATTATTCAAAATGTTATGAACCCTACTAGATTATTCTCACCTGTTCATTAAAACAGGTAGATTTTAGATTTCTGTGTCTGATCTCCAGGCTTGCTCTTTTGAGAAGTCCACCTCTTTTTATCTCATGCCAGCTATATTACGTTTCAGCCCTGATGACGTCTCCAAGGCGCTGTGCCTCATAAGGTTTTGTTGAAGTCCTTTATGTGTTGGAGTGGAGGCCACAGCTGTCCTTAGGTGTTTATGTTGAGGAATGTATTAACCTATATTGCTGTGAAATAAAAATTTATCTAGGAAGGTATTATCCTTTGAAACCATGGGTTCTTAACCTGAAAAATGTTGTGTTCAGGGGTTAGGGGTCATCTTTCTGGGGAGAGGATCTATTTTTGCAGAAGGGATCTTTGATCCCAGAGTTGGAAAACTTTGAAGCTAGCTTTTTATGGCTCAACAAATATGATGAAGGGCTGTTTTGAGCATAGGAATCATGTTTTTACGTTTCTCACATTGCCTGGCATATAGCTCTGTGTGTCATGGGTATTCAGTGAATGTGGGAATTATCATTTTAAAGCTTTGTTATTTTTAATAATGGGGGAGATTGTGGCGTTGAACAGTCTGTTACACTTTAAGGAACGAGTCTTATTTATCTAATTCCTAATTCAAGATAACAGTTTAAAATGAAAGTATACTAAGAAATATTTTTAGCTAGTAGCAGCATTTTATGTAACAGATTTTTCTTGATGTAATTTAGGAAGCAGTTATTTAGTCCTGCAGTCTTGGGGGGGGGTGTGTGTGTACCAGTATTTGTGGTAAATGTGAAGCTAACCTGCACCTTCATATTTTTGCCAAGGTTATTTGCTTATTACTCATAAGTATACTGCACTTACGAAATAAGATTTCTGTTATTACCTAACATTAATTTGTCTTAAGAAAAATAACATAGTTTAATGGGAACAGAAAGTTCTTTATGGATTTGGGAAAATTGGAAACTTGTTTTGTACCTCTACCCCCAACTGGTTTATTGCATTTCGTTTTAGCATATTTCTATTCAGAATTATCTAGCTCAAGTTTTATTATATTAATAATTTAATAATTCTTAATGGGTATAAGGAAGACTTGACTGTGAGAAATTCTGAAATCAAAGTATTGCTAACTTTTACTTACATTAAACATTTATTTTAACTGCTTCTAATTGTCTCAGTTAATAGCAATGTGGAAGGAAAGCTCAGCATTTAGTTTGATTCAACTTCAAAAATGCAGCATAGGGACACCCCTGGTGGTCCATTGATTAGGATTTGGTGCTTTTACTGCCAAGGACCAGGGTTTGGAGGGGAACTAAGGTCCTGCAAAGCCACTCAGTGCAGCCATAAAAAGGGAGGGGGCCGGAATAAAGGGCAGAACTTGCCCAACAGCAACAGCAAGCACATGCTTGTCTCCTTGGTTTCTGCAGAACCAGGACCAGAAAACAGGGGCTTTAATGTCTTGACGCTAGATGGTTGATCTTTGAGCCTCTTAATATATTCTAATAATTTCTCTGAACTTTACCAGAGCATGGAGCCAGCACTAATGGGGTGGTGAGTGCCCAGCTAGGCAGTTCTAGTTCTGGAAGGAAATGAAAGGGAAAGGAATACGCTGTCATGTCCTTTGCATTCTTTAGGACATTTGAATGATGCCCTGGGATCCAGGAAGCACAGAGTTTTGAGTGACTGCTACAGGTTTGTGCTTTTTGGAAAAAAAAAAAAAGAATTAAACTTATTTTCTGTCCTGATGCTTATTTTAGGTGTTGTAGAAGGTGATTTAGCTGCTATTGAAGCTTACAAATCGTCGGGAGGGGACATTGCCCGCCAGCTCACTGCAGATGAAGTCCGCTTGCTGAATCGCCCTTCTGCTTTCGATGTTGGCTATACTCTGGTACATCTGGCTATACGTTTTCAGAGGCAGGATATGCTAGCAATATTGCTTACAGAGGTGAGTGTGGCATTCTGATTAAATATTCTTTTATATGAAGGAAATGTGTTATTTAGTTTTTATTTTTGATGTTTTACTATTTCTCAGTTCTTAAATGTTTTAGATTTGATCAGCCCTCTTTTAAAAATGACATTTAAAATTAAGAGACTTCAACAGAAGGGATATGTGTTTTTTAAAACAGGACGTTTTGCCACAGTGATTGAGTCATATGTTTAATTTTTAAAAAACCGAAATGCATTAGTCATTCATTCAGCTAACAGATATTTACTGAGTACCTACCATGTTGAAGGCACTGGGCATAAAGGGGTATAATGGTGAAGACACTGGCTCCTCCTTCAGTGAATCTCCAGTTACAGTGATTCTGTACAGAGTGCAGTTTCATAGATGGAAGTGCCAAGTGCTGTGGGGAGTACTTGAGAAAGTGTTCTGCGGTACCTTACTTACCTTCTTACCTGCAGCAGGTAATGTTTTAGCTGAGATCTGAAGGAGTTGGATGAGTTAGCTTCAAAATAGGTGGAGAAGAGAACGGCATTGAGGAGCCTGTTCAGAGGCTGGGGTGGTGGTGTTTGTGGCGAATTCGGAGCTAGTGGGCAGCTCAGCTTGGTTGTATGGCAGATGGGAAGTGATAGAGACGGGTAGGGGATGCAGTGTGAAGGATCTTCTAGGCCAAAGACCTGGACGATGATTCTGAGGGCAGTTAAAGACTTTGAAAAGGCTTAGGTAGAGGGACAGTGGACTGAGAAGATGAGTGTTTTGGCCACTGGAATTAGAGAGGGGCGAGCCTAGTTAGGATACTGCAGTGATGCTGGCAGGAATTCCACTAGGACAAGTNGGACGATGATTCTGAGGGCAGTTAAAGACTTTGAAAAGGCTTAGGTAGAGGGACAGTGGACTGAGAAGATGAGTGTTTTGGCCACTGGAATTAGAGAGGGGCGAGCCTAGTTAGGATACTGCAGTGATGCTGGCAGGAATTCCACTAGGACAAGTAACGGCAGTGGCTGGTTTGAGAGAGACGCTGAAGATGCCAGCGGAGTTAAGTGGATGGACTGGCGGTGGGGAGTAATGGTGGGTGGGCGTCAAAGTGGCTTCTGGGTTTCTAGATTAGATAACTTGGTAGATATCACAAGTAACAGAGGTTGGAATGAATTAATTAGGATGTGACTGTATCATCCAGGTAAAATTTTTTTTTTTAATAAGAGAAATAGGTTAAAAATGCAGAGTGTTTGATTAGTTGTTGATTCAAATCCATTATGGTCCGTATACTCCTGTGTATGCTTGTTTGCGTATTTGAGCTCTCGTGTATCTGGAAACATTTATGCACAGAGCATAAAGTGGGAGGAGCGGTTAAGAAATATGAATGTTAGGGAAAAAAAAACCAAAAAACAAAAAACAGAGAAAAAAAATGAATGTTAGGTAGAGGCATGATTGAGATGGCTCGCCATTGTGTTTAGTTTGCTAAGAGTCCAATTAAACCAGAGGCAAGGTAGGGCTTGAGAGACAGTCGTGCTGAAAGCAAAGGGCAGGCTTACTGAAGATAGGGCTTCCCTGGCGGCTCAGATGGTGAAGAATCTGCCTTTAATGCAGGAGACCTGAGTTTGATCCCCAGGTTGGGAAGACCTTCTAGAGAAGGGAATGGCAACCCACTCCAATATTCTCGCCTGGAGAATTCCATGGGCAGAGGAGCCTGGTGGGCTACAGTCCGTGGGATTGCAAAGAATCGGACACNTCCATTGTTCATCAGGCACTCTATCTATCAGATCTAGGCCCTTAAATCTATTTCTCACTTGCACTGTATAATCATAAGGGATTTGATTTAGGTCATACCTGAATGGTCTAGCGGTTTTCCCTACTTTAAGTCTGAATTTGCAGCTTAGCTGAATGATTTTGGCTCAAGGTCTCATGAGATTCCAAATTGCCAGGGCTGCTGTTGTCAAGGGGCTTGACTGGGGCTAGAGGCTGTGGTTGTTGGCGGGAGGCTTTGGGTCCTTGTCCTGCGGGCCTGTTCGTAGGGCTGTGTGTCACGTGCTGGCTGGTCTCTCCTTGAGCACATGAGCCGAGAGAGCGTGAGGAAGAGGGAGGGAGAGCGTGAGAGAGTGAGTGAGGTGGAAACCGCAGTGTCTTTTCTGTATAGCCTACTGTAGGAAGTGATGTGCCATCATTTCTGCCGTATTCTGTGGCACACATGGACCAGCCCTGGCACACCCCATGGGGGAGGTGGAGAGGACGCTTGTTGTAGGGAAAGAACAGAATCGGTGGTGGAATTTAGTCTCTGTGGTGTGGGCACTCCACAGGGCGGAATCGAAACGGTCAGTAGGGAGACTGGGACGGGGGCTCATGAGTCTGGGGCTGGGGGCTTACTTAATGGGATTTTAAGCCATGAGCCCTGTTTGTAGTCTGGTGGAATAAATGGACTGCTTTTCAAAGTGTTGTTTTTAAATATATAAAATAGGTTTGCAAAGGAAATTAGTTACATTGAAACATATAGTTGTCAGAATATTAAATTTGTGATGTATAAGAACATGCATTTTAAATGTAGGCAAATGTAATGAAGGATTTAAATTAAATTGAACTTCCTGTTCTAGTTATGGGCCTTTCCCAAGTTCATGTGCCCTAAATTAGCTAGTAGGCTAAGGAGCTGATGGAGAGTCATGAGGCTGAAGAGGCTAGGAGATAAGGGGCAGTGTTCAGAGGCAAGTGCTTAAGGATGGTGGCGGGAGGAGAGGTTTAGCAGTCACTCACTAGCTCTAGGTTTCTTTTGAGGTGTTCAGTGTTCAAAATCTCCCCAGGATTTTGCAAAGGGACTGAGGGTTAGCAGTTGAAAAAGCTATTTTTGAGTTTACTTTTGAGATCCATTTTAATGCTGTTATTTGAGAAATATATTCTGAAAATATTTAATATTTTTCCACAGTTTGTTGCTTAGGTTGGGCTCGTGGAATTCAGGTGTGGTAACAACTTCACCGTCAGTGTTAATCCTGGCCAGTAATGTTTAGAACTGAATTTTCATGCAAGTGTTTTCAGAAGGGGATGTCTGATGGTTGTCATGGGTCTACAGGGTGTTTGAAACACGTCACTTACCTCGGTAGTAATTACAGTTAAGTGTGTTCACGTATGTTATGTAGATGGCAGTATCATAAAACTTTGTGTGTGGCTTTATTGGAAGATCTGCTGCTCCAAGCCCCACTTGTGACTGGAAGTCTGTTCATGAAAGTCGCCCAGGTTAGTGGCTGCAGCTGTAGTGACAGAGTGGAGGGTCACAGCAGACTCATTTCCTCTCGAGTAGATGGATACTCACCTTGGGTTTCAGGATTCTCTGTGTATAGATTTCTTGAGCTCCACAGAGGAAGACAAATGTAAGATAATGGCTCTTCATCCTTTGTTGTTTGTTCATTTTTAAAGGACAGGGAAGTTCTTGCTCAGGGTTCATTCCTGTTGAGTTGTACTACTTCAGAGCTTTGTTGTCTGCTCTTCACTTGGGGAAGCCAGTTGCTTTTTAAAAATACAAAATTATAGGGACTTCCCTGGTGGTCCAGTGGTTAAGATGCTTCCACTGCAAGCAGTGTGGGTTTGATCCCTGGTTGGGGAACGGAGATCCTGCTTCTACTTTCCTCTTTCTATGTGAGCTGGAATTCCCTGTTTAAGAATGTTTTTGTTAGGGGCCTGATGGTTATTCTTAACTTTGCTTTCTGTACTCATTTCTTCTCCTGTGATGAACCTTTGTGAACAGCTCTGTCTTACATACATTTTTATATGCTTGTTTGTATATTTCCTTGGGATAAATGCCACTAAAAATTACTGAATCGAGAGGGTAAAGCATTTTTATCACTGTTTCCCAGGAAAGTTGTACTGATATATACTCATATACCGTTGAGGACATAACACCAATATCTCATATATTTAAAATAAAAACACCTTAAGTTACTGGGAAGTTTGGGTAAATTCTCTTTAATGCTGTTGGTTTCTGCTTCCAGTGATGATGAATGAGATATGGAAGAAAGTTTCTTTTGTATTTAAGGTGTCTCAACAAGCTGCGAAGTGTATTCCCGCAATGGTGTGTCCTGAACTGACAGAGCAGATCCGTCGTGAGATCGCTGCCTCTCTCCACCAGAGAAAGGGGGACTTTGCTTGCTATTTCCTAACTGACCTTGTAACATTTACATTGCCAGCAGGTAACTCCAAATCTCGTTGTGAAAACAAATTTCCACTTTATTATATTCTTTCAATGTCTGAATGAAAATGATTCTGTTAGAAAATAGATAGTCACTGTTAGTGGCTCTCAACTTGACTGTCCTGTTACACTGAAAGTAATCACTATGTAGGCCATTTATAAACTAATGCTGTAGAGCTGAAAGGAAGACAGCAGGTGGTAATAACTGACTTCTTTGTGCGCCTCAGATATTTTTAAGAATCTGTTTTATCCATTTCTTTTCTTCCGTTTTTATTTTAGAGTGTTATGAATCAGCTTTTTTCTTTGCACATGTGTTTATTATTTTTAAATTAGATAACTATTGGTTACCTGATACTAGGAGATAAGAGCAGAACATGGGTTTTTGATGGGTAGATACCAATTATTTGAATCAAAGATACTGGCATTCTTTTGAAAGTGTCATTGCTTTACTTCACTCATTATGTTAATTTCTACTATATTTGTGAAACAACTTTTTATTTTCCAGTTGCATGACAAGTGGAAATGTTTTCCCAGTTGTTTTTTCTCAATTGACACTGAATAAATACACTGAACACCTAAAGGTTCTAAGTAAAACTTATATTTTGGTTTTGAGTGTTTTGAGTTTTCTATTTTAAGCTTATATTAAGATGTGAGCAGCGGTATTTACAAAATGATAGGAAATTACAACCAAGCCTTATAAAAGTAGACAAATTTCATTTCAAATGCACTCTCTATATATTTAAACTTATTACACTGTGTGATTAGATTTTATTTTGAATTGAAAATAGTTCTGTAGTTTAAAAAAATGTTGTAAGGGTAATCAGAAAGGGAAAGACTAGAGATCTCTTCAAGAAAATTAGAGATAACCAAGGGAACATTTCATGCAAAGATGGGCTCGATAAAGGACAGAAATGGTCTGGACCTAACAGAAGCAGAAGATATTAAGAAGAGGTGGCAAGAATACATGGAAGAACTGTACAAAAAAGATCTTCATGACCCAGATAATCACGATGACGTGATCACTAATCTAGAGCCAGACGTCTTGGAATGTGAAGTCAAGTGGGCCTTAGAAAGCATCACTACGAACAAAGCTAGTGGAGGTGATGGCATTCCAGTGGAGCTCTTTCAAATCCTGAAAGTGTGAAAGTGCTGCACTCAATATGCCAGCAAATTTGGAAAACTCAGCAGTGGCCACAGGACTGGAAAAGGTCAGTTTTCATTCCAATTTCAAAGAAAGGCAATGCCAAAGAATGCTCAAACTACCGCACAATTGCACTCATCTCACATGCTAGTAAAGTAATGCTCAAAATTCTCCAAGCCAGGCTTCAGCAGTACGTGAACCGTGAACTCCCTGATGTTCAAGCTGGTTTTAGAAGAGGCAGAGGAACCAGAGATCAAATTGCCAACATCCGCTGGATCATGGAAAAAGCAAGAGAGTTCCAGAAAAACATCTATTTCTGCTTTATTGACTATGACAAAGCCTTTGACTGTGGATCACAATAAACTGGAAAATTCTTCAAGAGATGGGAATACCAGACCACCTAACCTGCCTCCTGAGAAATCTGTATGCAGGTCAGGAAGCAACAGTTAGAAATGGACATGGAACAACAGACTGGTTCCAAATAGGAAAAGGA
>SJYV01039606.1:4339175-4376599 GCA_006410875.1 Neotragus pygmaeus | reverse complement strand
AAGTTGGCTTAAAGCTCAACATTCAGAAAATGAAGATCATGGCATCCGGTCCCATCACTTCATGTGATATAGATGGGGAAACAGTGGAAACAGTGTCAGACTTTATATTTTGGGGCTCCAAAATCACTGCAGATGGTGACTGCAGCCATGAATTAGAAGACGCTTAGTCCTTGGAAGAAAAGTTATGAGCACCCTAGATAGTATATTCAAGAGCAGAGACATTACTTTGCCGACTAAGGTCCGTCTAGTCAAGGCTATGGTTTTTCCTGTGGTCATGTATGGATGTGAGAGTTGGACTGTGAAGAAGGCTGAGCACCGAAGAGTTGATGCTTTTGAACTGTGGTGTTGGAGAAGACTCTTGAGAGTCCCTTGGGCTGCAAGGAGATCCAACCAGTCCATTCTGAAGGAGATCAACCCTGGGATTTCTTTGGAAGGAATGATGCTGAAGCTGAAACTCCAGTACTTTGGCCACCTCACGCGAAGAGCTGACTCACTGGAAAAGACTCTGATGCTGGGAGGGATTGGGGGCAGGAGAAGAAGGGGACGACCGAGGATGAGATGGCTGGATGGCATCACGGACTTGACGGACGCGAGTCTGAGTGAACTCCGAGAGATGGTGATGAACAGGGAGGCCGGGCGTGCTGCAATTCATGGGGTCGCAGAGAGTCGGACACGACTGAGCGACTGAACTGAACTGAACTGAGGGGTAATCATGCTTTTTATTCTAGACTACTCAATTAGTAAACTGAATAGAGCATAGAAAATTTCAGGAAGGTGAGAAAAACAGAAATTTGTGTGCCAAAAGGAATGGTTCATTGACTTTTATAAGAAGATTCTAAAGTCTGCAAAAACAGTTCTGAGCAGAGATTGACCGTGTAGGGGATGGGACGGTGGAAAACAGACAGAATTTGTTGTTATTTTAACCTGAGTATCAGAGACCTCTGTTCTTCTGTTTTTTTCCCCCCTTTTATTTCAGCTATATTAAGTTGTCATTAACAGAAAATTGTAAGATTTTAAGATACACATTGTGATTTGGGGCTTCCCTGATAGCTCAATTGGTAAAGAATCCGCCTGCAGTGCGGTTCCTGGTCGGAAAGATCCGCTGGAGAAGGGATAGCCTACCCACTCCAGTATTCTTGGGCTTTCCTTGTGGCTTGGCTGGTAAAGAATCCGCCTGCAATGCTGGAGACCTGGGTTTGATCCCTGGGTTGGGAAGATCCCCTGGAGAAGAGAAGACCTGCCCACTCCAGTATTCTGCCTAGAGAATTCCATGGTGATTTGATTCGCACATAAATTGTGAAAGGATCCCCCCCACCCCCACCCAGTCTAGTTAGTTAATACACTTATTACTTCACCTTGTATTTATCTATTTATATTTTGGGTGAAAACATTTATGTTTTGTATTCTTAGAGAATTTCAAGTGTACAGTACAGTGTTACCGATTATCGTCACTATGCTTTACATTAAATCCTGTCCTTCTTCATCTTATGGCTTATAGTTTGTACTTTGACGAGTTTCTCCCCATCTTTTTTTTTTCTGAGATCCGTATATAAGTGATGCCAAGCAGTATTTGTCTTCTTTCAAACTTATTTCGCTTAGCATAACATCTCCAAGGCCCTTCTATATGTTGCAGATGGCACAATGTTTTCTTTCTCATGGTTTAGTAACCCATGTTTTCTTTCTCATGGTTTAGTAACCCATCTACTTTATTTTTATTCACCCATCGATAGACACTTAGGTTGTTTTCGTATGTTGGCTATTTTGAGTAACACTGCAGCTAGCATGGGGATACAGGTTTGTCGTTTCTATTGTCTGTATACCCAGAAGTGAGATCGCTGGATCATATATGATAGTTTTATGTTTTTGAGGATCCTCCATAACGTTTTCCATAGTGGAAGCCCTTCTCCAGTTTACATTCCCACCAGTGGTGCACAGGGGTTCCCTTTTCTCTGCGTTCTTGTCTGTGTTTGTTATCCCTTGTCTTTTTGATAATAGCTGATTATTATTACTGGTTCAGATGCTTTTCATCTTACTATTTGTAGATCACTGTTTTGACAATGAAGTACAGAAAGGAACTATTCTGCACCTCATATACACAACTCATGAGATACATGCATGTTTTTTAAAAGATGCTGCTTGACAGTCTTCAGTGGAAAGGGAGTTATTTTAGAGGAAGTTACTGTTAGATATTGGCATCAAATTTTTTAAGTTATGAGGCATTGAAAGATTTTTTTGAGATGAAGTTTTTCTTTGTAGATATTGAAGACTTGCCTCCAACAGTCCAAGAAAAATTATTTGATGAGGTGCTCGATAGAGATGTTCAAAAAGGTAAGCATGAAACTAATGAGTATAATTTAATTTTTAGTGATTTCAATAAATGTTTTGCTCTGCTTTGTAAGCTTTGGAGTAGTTGGTGTATAGTCATCATATTTTATTTCTACTTTGAACTGAAAATGTATAAACTCCTTAAGAACAGTATTGTATTATGCTGTTAAAACAGCTCATTCACAGCTCATAACTGTGGTAGAGTGAATAAAGGTATAAAAGTTTTAAAATCTTGGTTTTGTGTTTCCCATTCTAGGATGAGTATTTTTTCATAATAAACATTTTAAGAAAATAAATTATAAAGAATTAAAAAATTAAATAAATTATTCTAGGGCCTCAAGATATTTCCATTACTTAAAAGGTTTATATTTCAACTGATCAAAATTTCTAGCTGTTTATTAGTATATTACATATACATTTTTTAACACTTTAGAGAATAGTTTCTTTCTTCCAGGGGCTTCCCTGGTGGCGCAGATGGTAAAGTGTCTGCCTGCAGTGTGGGAGACCCAGGTTCAATCCCTGGGTCAGGAAGATCCTCTGGAGAAGGAAATGGTAACCCAGTCCAGTATTCTTGCCTGGAAAATCCCATGGACTGAGGAGCCTGGTAGGCTACAGTCCACGGGGTCGCAAAGAGTTGGATGTGACTGAGTGACTTCACTTTCTTTCTTCCAAATAGAGTATTTCTAAATTGCAGAGGAATGAAACCGAACATGTTACATTTATTTACTTACTTGCGTCTTTATTTATATTGAAATATAGTTGATTTACAATATTGTGTTAATTTCTTTTGCTATATATGCAAAGTGATTCTATTATACTTCAACATATGTTCATTTTTATATTCTTTTCCATTATGGTTTGTCACAAGATAATTGAATATAGTTCCCTATGCTGTATTATAGGATCTTGTTTATCTGTTTCATATATACTGGTTTCCATCTGCTAACCCCAAACTTCCACTCCATTCCCCCCACCAGTCTTGGCCACCACAAGTCTGTTCTCTGCGTCTGTGAACCTGTTGCCTGGAGAATTTCATTTCTGTCGTATTTTAGCCTCCCCAGTCTAAGTGATATCAAATGGTGTTTGTCTTTCTGACTTCACCTAGTATGGTGATCTCTAGGCCACCCGTGTTGCTGCGAGTGGCATGATCTGGTTCTTTTTTCTGGCTGAGTAGTAGTCCATTGTGTACGTGCACCACGTATTTTCATCCATTCATCTGTCAAGGGACACTTAGGTTGTTTCCATGTCTTGGTTATTGTGAATAGGGTTGCTATGAACATAGGAGGAGCGTTTGTTTATTTTGGTTATAGTTTTGTCCAGGTATATATGCCCAGGAGTGGGATTGCCGAATCATATGGCAGCTCTGTTTTTAAAAATTTTTTCAAGAACCTCCATACTGTTTTCCATATTGACTGCACCGGTAATGCACGAAGGTGTTCCCTTTTCTCTACACCCTCTCCAGCATTTGTATTTGTATACTTTTAAATGATTATTAGTGACCAATGTGAGGTGGTATCTCATTGTAGTTTTGATTTGCATAATTCTAGTAATTAGCATCGTTAAGCATCTTTTCATGTGCCTTTGGACATCTGTATGTCTTTGGAGAAATGCCTGGTTAGGTCTTTGTGCCCATTTTTTGGTTGGGTGGTTTTTCTGTGGTTGTGTTACATGAGAGCTGTTTGTATATTTTAGAAGTTAGGCCCTTTTTTGGTTGCGTTGTTTGCAGATATTTTCTCCCGTCCGAACATTGTCATCTCTTTTTGTTTATGGTGTCCTTTGCTTTTAAGTTTGATTAGGTCCCGTTTGTTTGTTGCTTTTTTCTATTGCCTTGGAAGACTGACCTAAGAAAATATTAGTACAGTTTATGTCAGAGAATATTTTGCCGTTGTTCTTCTCTAGGAGTTTTATGATGTCATGTCATATATTTAAATCTTTAAGTCATTTTGAGCACATTTTTGTATTTGGTGTGAAGATGTGTTCTAACTTTATTGATTTACATGAAGCTGTCCAACACCGCTTGTTGAGGCTTTCTTGCCATTGTATATTCTTAACTCCTTTGCTGCAGATTAATTGGCCATAGGTGTGTGTTTATTTCTGGGCTGTTTTGTTCCACTGAGCTATGTGTTTTTTTGTGTGTGAATCCATGCTGTTTTGATTACTGTAGCTTTACAGTCTTATATGAAGTTTGGGAGGGTTGGACCTCCTACTTTGTTCTTTTTAAAAATTTTATTTTCTGGCCGTGCTGGGTCTTCTGCTGTGCGGGCTTTTCTCTAGTGGAGAGCAGGGCTTGCTCTCTAGTTGTGGTATGTGGACTTGTTGCAGTGGCTTCTCTTGTTGTGGAGCATGGGCCCTGGTTGTGGCACGTGGGCTCAGCAGTTGTAGCTCCTGGGCTTTAGAGCACAGACACGCTCAGTAGTCATGGTGCATGGGCTTAGTTGCTCCACAGCATGTGGGATCTTCCCAGATCAGGGATCAAACCCACGTCTGCTGCATTGGCAGGCAGATTCTTTACCACTGAGACACCAAGGAAGCCCTTGCTTTGTTCTTTTTTCTCAGGAGTGCCTTGGCAATTCTGGATCTTTCATGGTTCCATATAAATTTTAGGATTATTTATTCTAGTTCTGTGAAAGATGTCTTGGGTAATTTCACAGGAATTGCCTTAAATCTGTAGGTTGCTTTAGGTACTGTGGCCATTTTAAGAATATTAATTCTTTGAGTCTTAAGAGCATGGGATATCTTTCCATTTCTTTGAATCATCTTCAGTTTCCTTTATTGATGTTTTATATGAATATGTTAAATTCCTCATATAGAGTTAGAAGAAGAATCTCCAATTATAAACTGGTCATTGGAATTGGCTACACGTTTGGACAGTCGACTGTATGCACTTTGGAACCGGACTGCAGGAGACTGCTTACTTGATTCAGTACTACAAGCTACCTGGGGCATTTACGACAAGGATTCGGTGCTTCGGAAAGCCCTGCATGACAGCCTGCATGACTGTTCACATTGGTGAGCTGACATCCTTCCCTTTTGAAATCCAGGAGAGCACTAGCTGAAATCTGTCCTTACAGTGGTTGGATGCTTTTTGTTTGTTGTTTTTTTAATGGAAGCTGGGGGAGGGGGAAGCTTTGGTTTTAGACATTGAGACACTTTGAACATCACAGTGGTTTTTATATGTTTTGCTAAGCTTTAAAACAAACATTTCAGTTTGTGGTAGTGATCTTATTAAATATAGGAAGGTCTTTGCTCATATATTAAAGTAGCTATTATTTTGTATTTTTGTTCAAGTTTAAGATATTATATTGATTATGTATTACACGTTTTTCTTCCTGAGACAGATAATCTTAAGACCACATTTTTGTAATTTTGCAAAAAAGTTAAAATCAGTCTGGTGGACCCCAGCATCTCCTTCATTGGCTTGATCAGTTGTTGATGGTTAACAATTTTCTGTATGTTCTCTTTCTATATTATCTCTATATATTAATGCAGAAACAATTTGTTTTAGACACCATGATGCTTTCTCCTTCATTGTTTTATCCTGTGTCTTAAGAACAAGGATATTCTACTACCCAATGACATCCTCATTACCACATCTAAGAAAGCCAACATGGACTCAGTTATCTGATGGTTTAGTCATTTAGCCTTTGTCCAGTGGAGAGGACTTTGTGCCCTTTAGAGGAGGGAGACTGCTGTGGATTGATTTGGTATTGAGGGGAATACCATTCTTTTTGTGGTGTGGATTCATCAGGCCAGGTAAGCCTGATGCCGTTACATGTCCGTCCTGTCTCACCTCTCTGGATTGGCTGGTGTGCTCATCAGACAACATCCTTGTGCTCTGGCTGTTTCTGTGGGTCTGCCCACACTGAGAGGATGATAGTCGTTTGGGGTATTGTGGCTTTATAGGTCTGCCTTGTAGGTTTGACTAATGTGTGTCTGCCCTGGAAAGATGGATCTGTTTTTTGGGTGTGCATAGCCTGGACGCTAGATCTGGGTTTTGGTAAATCTACCATTTTGCAAGTCCTTTGAAACAGGCAAACCTAGAGTCTTTCTCTGGTGGTAATATCCTACCTTTGTTGTAAGGTTGAAAGTGTACTGTAAATTTCAGCAGTGGTAACTAATGTTCGGACTGAAATTCCAGTTTTGAGTCACTTGAAGTCTCAAAGTTTAATGTGAAAGTAGATAAGTGCCATAATCTGAGGTTTGGGCTTGATGGCTGGTAGAGTGGGGAAGACCTGGGTCTTAGAGTGCAGCCACGCTAAGTGCTGTTGCAGCAGTCTTTCAGGAATGGAGGCCCTAATTCTAAAAGGATATTTCAGCCAGCATGTGAACAGGCTTCTGAAAATAATGTCTCTCTTGGTACCACCTCTTCCAGTCCCTACCATACAGGGTCAGACCTGATGTTTTATAGTTAAGGTGTAGGAAGCTGCAAGGGTTATAGTGATCACACAGACGTCTTTTTCAGTATCTTGAGGTGGAGATAGGATGGAGAGGGAATGAAGACTGTCAGATGGGGAGGGAGGACGTGTTGCCATAGATTCAGAGCTGTGGTGACATGGGTCAAATACATTAGCCTTACTGAATAAACATTANGATTATGTCTGAAGATATGTTGAAAAATGTCTGCTAGCAGAATGGAGGCATCTTTAATTTGAAAATTTTACTTCAAGCCAGGTAAAATGAATTATTAAATCTCTGCATATGAAGTGCTTAAAGACTACGTTAAATAAATGATTAGAACATTAAATGAACTGTTTATAGAAAGGCTTCTTTATTACTGTGTTGCTTTTTAGGTTTTATACACGTTGGAAAGATTGGGAGTCCTGGTATTCTCAGAGCTTTGGTTTACATTTTTCCTTGAGAGAAGAACAGTGGCAAGAAGACTGGGCATTTATACTGTCTCTTGCTAGTCAGGTAAGAATGCTTCCAGGCATGTTGCTTCTCTGAAAAGTGAGGCAGCTGCTCTGCATGCCTTGGTTTGCAGTGAGACCACGTTGGAGCAGAGTGGTACAGAGGAGAGTCGGGGACTTGGCATCAGGTGACTCGGGTTCCACTGACTGCTGATTGGCTCTGTGACCATAGGCCTCCCTGCCGAACAGGGAGGGCAGTATGTTTCTATGTTAAATGACTAGAAAACTGTCAGATTGAACGTTTTGCTTGGTGATTTTAACCTCTTAACTATTTCCTCAGATTGCTCCTCAGTTATGTGGTCCTCACGGAGAGGTAGCTCTGGGGGATTGACACACACGCACTGCTGCGTATAAAATTGATAACTCAAGACCTGCTGTAGAGCCCAGGGGACTGTGTAACGATCTTTATAGGAAAAGAATCTAGGAAAGAGTGGATGTGTGTCTATGTATAAACGATTTCACTTTACTGCAGAAACTAGGACAGCATTGTAAATAAACTATATTCAAAAAAAAAAATTTTTTTTTTTAATGGCGGCTTTATGCCTGCTTTACCCACCTGTGGGTTAGCTCCCGTTCCGTGTCTGAGATCACTCACTGATAATGGGCACTCCTGTGCTGGTGGTGTGCTGTCAGGCCCCTGAGGATCAAGTTGTGGTCTTCGTAGGGCTCCCTGGTTGATGCTGTGTCCATGTGAGGTAGGCCAAGGAGAAGGTTCCATGGACAGAAGTGATTGGGAATGAGCTCATATAGATGTGTCGAGTTGTCTCTCAGACGCATGCTAGTTTTATGAAGTGTTATTGATATAATTCCCTCATAGCTCAGTTGGTAAAGAATCCGCCTGCAGTGCTGGAGACCCCAGTTCGATTCCTGGGTTGGGAAGATCCACTGTGTAGAAGGGATAGGCTACCCACTCCAGTATTCTTGGGCTTCCCTTGTGGCTCAGCTGGTAAAGAATTCGCCCGCAGTGCGGGAGACCTGGGTTTGATCCTGGGTTGGGAAGATCCCCTGGAGAAGGGAAAGGTGACCCACTCCAGCATTCTGGCCTGGAGAATTCCATGGACTATACAGTCCGTGGGGTCGCAAAGAATCGGACACGACTGAGCAACTTTCACTTCATTAATATACTGAACTGTAAAGTTCATGTATATGCACAAAAAAATCACTTCTTTTCTTTGCAGAAAAACACCATAATTCATTAGTACAGTGTGAGGGAAGTACCTCTGTCTTTTGGCCCTTTGGGCAGGGTTCACCCTTTGGGCAGGGAACACGTGTGAGACATGTAGCTGCTGTAAAGATGCTGCTAGATTTGCTGCTGAGGGAAGGAGACCAGTTGAGTATTCCTGTGTTAGGTGATGTGGCCATTTGCAAGCTGTTTGTATTCCTGTGAGACAGTCAAGCGCATCTTGTCACTTCGGGAGGACCCTGTTGTAAGTAGTACTTCCATAAGGAACTTAACCAGAAGGCAATTATATAAATAAAACTTCCTTTTTTGTCTTAATCTCTTATTCCTCAGATCAATATTCAAATCTGTTTAGTTCTTGAGTTTTGGATAGAGAAGGATATCTGTATGTAAGCTTTGCAGATTTCTTTTATTGGACTTTGCTATTTGAGGAATCATTCTTTAGCTTGACAGTAGTAGTACCATATATTTTTTTTAATGAATGGAGATAGTGTGCTGAAGGAGAGCAGAATTTTGTTGTACATGTCAGTTTTCCAGGGTGGTAGTGGATGTTTTAAAGAGAAATTCTTTCTTTTGTTTTGTTCTGTACAGCCTGGAGCAAGTTTGGAGCAGACCCACATTTTTGTACTTGCACATATTCTTAGACGACCAATTATAGTTTATGGAGTAAAATATTATAAAAGTTTTCGGGGAGAAACTTTAGGATATACTCGGTTTCAAGGTAAACCATTATCATTAGTATTTTGGAACTTTCTTGTTTATTATTTTAAGGCACATTGCAGTCACCTGAAAATCCCACTGTGATTTTCTTCCCTCTCTCCAGGTGTGTATTTGCCTTTGTTGTGGGAACAGAGTTTTTGTTGGAAAAGTCCGATTGCTCTGGGCTATACAAGGGGCCACTTCTCTGCTTTGGTTGCCATGGAAAATGATGGCTATGGTAACCGAGGTGCTGGTGCTAACCTGAACACCGATGATGATGTCACCATCACGTTTCTGCCTCTGGTTGACAGTGAGAGGAAGCTACTCCACGTGCACTTCCTTTCTGCTCAGGAGGTAAGACGCCTGTTTCTCTCGCCAACTGCTTAAAGTGGCAGCACTGTGCCAGAGCCTGGCCTTGGGTCTCTTGGGTGTGCTGGTATCTGCACTACCACTTACGGTTTTGAGTTTGGTCACAGTAATTGTCACTTTCTATGAATGCTAGTCAGACAGACTGAAGTTTACCTTTTCAGAACAGCTGTGTAGGAGGTGTTGTGTGGAGATAAAGCAGTGAGAGATGTGTATAAGAGACAGGCAGCTGTGCTTCTCTGTTGAGCGCCTGTCCTGGGTCTTTGTTGCTGCGGGCAGGCTTTCTCTTGTGGTGAGAGGGGCCGCCTCTTTGTTGCAGCACAGGCCCTTCTCTGTGGCGGCTTCTCTTGTTGTGGAGCACAGGCTTGGGAGCAGGGGCCTCAGTGGCTGTGGCTCGAGGCTCTCGAGCACAGGCTCAGTACTTGTGGTGCTCAGGCTTAGTTGCCCTGCGGCATGCGGGATCTTCCCCGACCAGGGATCAAACCTGTGTCTCCTGCGTTGGCAGGTGGATTCTTATCCACTGTGTCACCATAGAAGTCCTCTCATTTACTTTTGAAGGATAATTTCATAGGGTATAGAATTCTAGGTTGGTGGTTTTTTTTCCTCTCAACTTTAAAAAATATTTCACTTTATTCTCTTCTTGCTTGTATGCATGGTGTCCAAGAAGTTGGTTATAATCCTTTTATTTTTCTATAGGTAGATGTTTTTTATACTCTGTCTTCTTTCAGGACTTTTTTCTTTAGTTTTCTGTCATTTGAATATGATATGCCTAGGTGGGGTTTTTCTGGCGATTTTCCTTCTTGGTTTTTCTCTGAGCTTCTTGAATCTGTGATGTGGTGTCTGACATTAATTTGGTGAAGTTCTCAGTCCTTACTGTTTCAAGTAATTCTTTTTACTTTTTTTCTCCCTCTTTACTGTCTGTAACGTTATATGTTGTACCTTTTGTAGTTGTCCCACAGTTATTCTTCTGTTTTTTTGGTCCATGTTATCTTTTCTTTTTAGATTTGAAGTTTTGTATTGATGTATCTTTAAGAGGTTCTTTCTTTAGCCAAGTCCAGTCTACTAATAAAGCTGTCAAAAATACTTTCATTTCTGTTAGTGATTTTGCTCTCTGGAATTTCATTTTGGTTCTGTCTTAGGATTTCCATCTCTGTCTGCCCATCTGCTCTTGCATGCTGTCTTTTTCCATTAGAGAGCCCTTAACATATTTATTATAGTTATTTACAGTTTTTAAACTTATTTTTTTCACTCAAGTACTTGGTACTTTTGTTGAAAAATATTTTCACAAAATAAAGCCTTGTTTCTGGACTCTTGGTTTTTCCTGTTGATCTATATGTCTGTCTTTATGCCAGTATTAGATTATCTTGATGACTATAGCTTTGTGGTAGGTTTTGAAATTAGGAATTTTAAGTCTTCCAACTTTATCCTTCTTTTCTTCAGATTGTTTTTGTTGTTCCCTTTGGACTTCTAGGTAAATTTTAGGTTCTAGCTTCTGCAGAAAAGCCCTCTGGGATTTTGATAGAAATTGCACTGAATGTGGAGATTAATTTCGGGAGTGTTATCAGATAGAGTGTTAAGTCTTATCATCCTGAAATTGACTTTTGAATGTTAAGCCACACTTGTACTGCTGTCTCACTTAGTCTCATGTTTGGCTTTGTGTCCTTGACTGAGCCAGGTAGATTGACAGTTTAGCTCTTTGTGTGGTGGGTGTGATTTTTAAATATATTTTTGAACCCCTTTATTCTGCAGTCTAGTTTAGTTTTGAGTGCAGTCATCATTTGATTTCTGGCAAATTTAGCTGTCCCAATATTAAAATGATTTTAGGCACTAACCAAGAAATTTCTTACCATATACATCTTCAGTTTGTAATAACTTTGTGTTTCACAGTAATTCTTCCAAACTGATATCAAAGCAATATATTTTGTCATTTGTGGACTAAAATATATTTCTGTATATCTTAGGTATTTTAAGAGGGATATCCATATTTTATTTTTAAACATTTGGCATTGAAACGTACATTCCTGAATTATAAAGAAAAAAACCTGTGGTTACTATAAATAGAAAAATAGTTTTTTTCTAATCAAGAGTTAAGCCTCTGTAACATTCTATTTTAAATCTAAAATAACCTTAATTTATTTTTAACAAAACCCTGCATTAAGTTAAAGAAACGCGTGACACTAAGACATTTAATACCTTAACTTTTCAACAATAGCGAGAGAATGTTTTCTGATCTTTTGATTCTTTCACTTAGAATTCAAGTACATAGAAATATTGGGGATTTATAGTTCATTACATGTGAGAGGATTGTAGTGTTACAAACTGGTTAACTTTGTAATCTGTTACTGGTTAATTTGTCTTCAGAGGCCTTTGCTGGTTTGTTTGTAAGACAGTAGATCATAATTTTCAATGTAATTATATCTGGCTTTATTTAATTGTATACTTGATGTTATAAAGAAAAAGAATATTTTGTTTTAGTAATTCAGTCTACCAGTGGCCTAGTTTGATTTTTAATCTTCATGATTTATTAGGCTGAAGTATTTAGAGAGGTATTAAGCATGAAGAGGGGATTATTTTTGTAGTTGCATTTTTTTTAAATTATCATGTGATAGTCAAATAATTTTATGTAATGAAATCTCAAGGAAGTGATTTTGATATTGTAAACACATGGGCTATTTCTAAATTTGTGACCAAGTAGTGGATACTATTCATTAATGGAGTAAAGTGTCTTTGATTTTATCCAAACTTTAAGATGATTTTGAGTGTTTTTCATTTGTAAACCAGTAGTAGACAGTTGAAATCAGCTGTTCTTGGCATTAATGTTTGAAGTTCTCATGAAAGTTTGGTGGGTGGTGAATCAGATTATGTCTGAAGATATGTTGAAAAATGTCTGCTAGCAGAATGGAGGCATCTTTAATTTGAAAATTTTACTTCAAGCCAGGTAAAATGAATTATTAAATCTCTGCATATGAAGTGCTTAAAGACTACGTTAAATAAATGATTAGAACATTAAATGAACTGTTTATAGAAAGGCTTCTTTATTACTGTGTTGCTTTTTAGGTTTTATACACGTTGGAAAGATTGGGAGTCCTGGTATTCTCAGAGCTTTGGTTTACATTTTTCCTTGAGAGAAGAACAGTGGCAAGAAGACTGGGCATTTATACTGTCTCTTGCTAGTCAGGTAAGAATGCTTCCAGGCATGTTGCTTCTCTGAAAAGTGAGGCAGCTGCTCTGCATGCCTTGGTTTGCAGTGAGACCACGTTGGAGCAGAGTGGTACAGAGGAGAGTCGGGGACTTGGCATCAGGTGACTCGGGTTCCACTGACTGCTGATTGGCTCTGTGACCATAGGCCTCCCTGCCGAACAGGGAGGGCAGTATGTTTCTATGTTAAATGACTAGAAAACTGTCAGATTGAACGTTTTGCTTGGTGATTTTAACCTCTTAACTATTTCCTCAGATTGCTCCTCAGTTATGTGGTCCTCACGGAGAGGTAGCTCTGGGGGATTGACACACACGCACTGCTGCGTATAAAATTGATAACTCAAGACCTGCTGTAGAGCCCAGGGGACTGTGTAACGATCTTTATAGGAAAAGAATCTAGGAAAGAGTGGATGTGTGTCTATGTATAAACGATTTCACTTTACTGCAGAAACTAGGACAGCATTGTAAATAAACTATATTCAAAAAAAAAAATTTTTTTTTTTAATGGCGGCTTTATGCCTGCTTTACCCACCTGTGGGTTAGCTCCCGTTCCGTGTCTGAGATCACTCACTGATAATGGGCACTCCTGTGCTGGTGGTGTGCTGTCAGGCCCCTGAGGATCAAGTTGTGGTCTTCGTAGGGCTCCCTGGTTGATGCTGTGTCCATGTGAGGTAGGCCAAGGAGAAGGTTCCATGGACAGAAGTGATTGGGAATGAGCTCATATAGATGTGTCGAGTTGTCTCTCAGACGCATGCTAGTTTTATGAAGTGTTATTGATATAATTCCCTCATAGCTCAGTTGGTAAAGAATCCGCCTGCAGTGCTGGAGACCCCAGTTCGATTCCTGGGTTGGGAAGATCCACTGTGTAGAAGGGATAGGCTACCCACTCCAGTATTCTTGGGCTTCCCTTGTGGCTCAGCTGGTAAAGAATTCGCCNAATCCGCCTGCAGTGCTGGAGACCCCAGTTCGATTCCTGGGTTGGGAAGATCCACTGTGTAGAAGGGATAGGCTACCCACTCCAGTATTCTTGGGCTTCCCTTGTGGCTCAGCTGGTAAAGAATTCGCCCGCAGTGCGGGAGACCTGGGTTTGATCCTGGGTTGGGAAGATCCCCTGGAGAAGGGAAAGGTGACCCACTCCAGCATTCTGGCCTGGAGAATTCCATGGACTATACAGTCCGTGGGGTCGCAAAGAATCGGACACGACTGAGCAACTTTCACTTCATTAATATACTGAACTGTAAAGTTCATGTATATGCACAAAAAAATCACTTCTTTTCTTTGCAGAAAAACACCATAATTCATTAGTACAGTGTGAGGGAAGTACCTCTGTCTTTTGGCCCTTTGGGCAGGGTTCACCCTTTGGGCAGGGAACACGTGTGAGACATGTAGCTGCTGTAAAGATGCTGCTAGATTTGCTGCTGAGGGAAGGAGACCAGTTGAGTATTCCTGTGTTAGGTGATGTGGCCATTTGCAAGCTGTTTGTATTCCTGTGAGACAGTCAAGCGCATCTTGTCACTTCGGGAGGACCCTGTTGTAAGTAGTACTTCCATAAGGAACTTAACCAGAAGGCAATTATATAAATAAAACTTCCTTTTTTGTCTTAATCTCTTATTCCTCAGATCAATATTCAAATCTGTTTAGTTCTTGAGTTTTGGATAGAGAAGGATATCTGTATGTAAGCTTTGCAGATTTCTTTTATTGGACTTTGCTATTTGAGGAATCATTCTTTAGCTTGACAGTAGTAGTACCATATATTTTTTTTAATGAATGGAGATAGTGTGCTGAAGGAGAGCAGAATTTTGTTGTACATGTCAGTTTTCCAGGGTGGTAGTGGATGTTTTAAAGAGAAATTCTTTCTTTTGTTTTGTTCTGTACAGCCTGGAGCAAGTTTGGAGCAGACCCACATTTTTGTACTTGCACATATTCTTAGACGACCAATTATAGTTTATGGAGTAAAATATTATAAAAGTTTTCGGGGAGAAACTTTAGGATATACTCGGTTTCAAGGTAAACCATTATCATTAGTATTTTGGAACTTTCTTGTTTATTATTTTAAGGCACATTGCAGTCACCTGAAAATCCCACTGTGATTTTCTTCCCTCTCTCCAGGTGTGTATTTGCCTTTGTTGTGGGAACAGAGTTTTTGTTGGAAAAGTCCGATTGCTCTGGGCTATACAAGGGGCCACTTCTCTGCTTTGGTTGCCATGGAAAATGATGGCTATGGTAACCGAGGTGCTGGTGCTAACCTGAACACCGATGATGATGTCACCATCACGTTTCTGCCTCTGGTTGACAGTGAGAGGAAGCTACTCCACGTGCACTTCCTTTCTGCTCAGGAGGTAAGACGCCTGTTTCTCTCGCCAACTGCTTAAAGTGGCAGCACTGTGCCAGAGCCTGGCCTTGGGTCTCTCGGGTGTGCTGGTATCTGCACTACCACTTACGGTTTTGAGTTTGGTCACAGTAATTGTCACTTTCTATGAATGCTAGTCAGACAGACTGAAGTTTACCTTTTCAGAACAGCTGTGTAGGAGGTGTTGTGTGGAGATAAAGCAGTGAGGAGGAAAGTCCATGCTCTCAGGTAGTGATGAGTGCTGAGGAGAAGTAAAAAGATGGGGTGAGGGGAGAGGGAGGGATGGGGGTGCAGAGTTTCGGTGACTGAATTGGGGGGGTAGGGTAAGGTGTCACTGAGGAGCTGGTGCCTGAATCGAGACTTCAAGAGGAAGGAGTCTTGCAGAAACTGGGGGAGGAGGGTTGTAGCAGAGGGAGCTGGAAGGCCAGCGTGGCTGTGGGACTGGGCGGTGGGAGAGGAGGCTGAGGCTGTGGGCTGGCTGTCTTTTCAATCTTTCTGACTTTTACTCTGGGTGAGCTGGGGAGCCAGCAGCCAGTTTGCGTAGAAGAGGCACACTGGCCGCTCAGGTGAGACTAGGTGCCTGGGCAGCGGTGGGAGCAGCAGATAGGAGCTCCCTGTAGCCGCAGGGAAGTGATGAGAAGGTGTGAAAGAAATACTCGCAGCAAACCCGTATTCTTATAAAAAGTACTGGCCTTTTATTTAATATAAGTGTTATAAAACTTTTATAAGCATAACATTAAGAAAAAAATTCATAATTTTTGTAACTTCACCCTATACATAACTTTCTGAGCAAACTTACCTTGTTCTTTTTGAAGCTGCAACTTTTCTTTCTATTCTTTTCTTTGCCAGAATCGATGTATTAGATAACACTTGCTTTTTGCCATTATATCAAACAAATGAACTTATCATTAGGCTGTTCTTCCCTCTAGGTTTGTCTGTGAATTTTCAAGTTGATATTTTTTCCTGTTTACCCATAGGGTTTTAAACATAAAACTGATGAGAGTAGAACCTAGGTTGAAACACTTCGTTGCTCTGGCCCTTTGATTAATCATGCCAGCTGAGGGTCTCTGTGAAATTTTTCCTGTCAGGTCTCTGATCTGTCATATTATTTTTCCTTTTCTTCATTCATATTCCTCTAAAAGCTAGGTAATGAGGAACAGCAAGAAAAACTGCTCAGGGAGTGGCTGGACTGCTGTGTGACTGAGGGGGGCGTTCTCGTGGCCATGCAGAAGAGCTCTCGGCGGCGAAATCACCCCCTGGTCACGCAAATGGTAGAAAAATGGCTTGACCGCTACCGACAGATCCGGCCTTGTACATCCCTATCTGATGGAGAGGAAGACGAAGATGATGAAGATGAATGAAAAAAAAAGTCCAAGAACAGAAGACCAAGCTATCAGCTCTGTGCGGGACTCCACATGAGTGTGTTGCTCCAAGCAGAGTGCACGGCATGGAATGAAGCGAACCTGGCAGGATCTGCTTGGAAGGGTTTTTCTGATCCACACCCAACAGATGTGTCTGCTGCATGAGGAGACAGAGAACTTTGGACTACAGTTTGTAAAAAGGAAACAAAAAACTAATTTTATTAAGACAGAACTTTTTTCCTTTCAGATTGTAAATCTGTCTATAAATGTAACGCATGTGGTTGTGTAAGAAGTTGTGTAATAGGAAAAGTTGTACCAGCATCTTCATATTATTGAGAAGTTTTTCCAGCATGGGCACCTCCAAAAGCACATGGCAAGTCACTCTTTGTTCCTTTGAGATAATTCTTTTTAAAGTAGAACCTGGCATTCTACTTCCATCTGAAAAGATCCATTTTACATTCTGTCTCACTAGAGCTCGTTAGAGATTTGGAAACTTTTTGTACAAATTATCCATAGCAAAACATAAAAATAAAAAGCTTTTATTTTTTATTAGTAATTTAGTTCCTGTTGTGCCCAATAAAATCCAAATCTTTAAGGAACAAACTGTAAGAAAAATCAGAATTTTTTATTGAGTGAACTTCACGTAGACATTGTCCCTTGTTTTGAAAAGGGTTTGGTTTCTCTTGTCTTTTTCAGTTTCTGATAAGCCGCCTTTCAGTATTTAGGTATCTATTTGTTTGGAAGAGTGCTCTTAAACTGAGGCTTCCTCCACCAGACTCTGGGCAGCAGTCTCCTTGTGAGTTACTCCATGGATGTACATTAGGGCAGTGGCTGGGGAGCCAGCCCACTCGAACTGAATGAATTATGTGAAGTCTGCTCACTTGCCTCTGTGGACATTAGACTCCCAGGTTGCCGTGCAGAGGGTCTTTGGATTCTTTATCATCAACTCTGCTTTAAGCAAATTGTGTTAGAAAGGCATGCCTTTGCTTGGGCTAATTGCAAATTTCTGTTCAGAATAGAATAACGATTTTAAGAATGCAGTAAGGTGGTTAAATGCATTGTATAATGAACTTCTCAGTGAGTAGTCTGAGAATTTTTGCATGTTGGTTAATTGTGGCCATTCTTATTTAAAGTTATAGGTATAATCTTAGGTAGAAAAACTTTCTATAAACGTATTATTTGACCACTTCAGGTATACATTCAATACTGGGTAAAAATTTCAGACCTATCTCAGGAACACAAAAAGACTTAGTGTCCTGATAAGCACTTTGTAGACTATTGATGTGGCAAGGAATTTCAAACACACATACACACACTCTTTCCTTGTGATAAAAAGGCTGTGAAAACCTTTAAATATTTGCTTCTTGTTTTCTTCTAAGTTCTATTTAGATGGTATTGAAATGTACACAACCTCAGATTTGATGCTGAAATACTAAAAATAGTAAAATACCTGTGAGATGTCATCTCTAGTTTTCTTCCCTCCCTGAAAGGCATTCCCAGGATGAAAGGATTGCTGCTGCTGCATGCTAAAACTTGTGGGAAGAATATTTGCAATTGGATTTCATAGAAATGAATTTTGATATAATATTGGTATGTTACTGTTTCAAGGGGCTGATGTTTTCTTGCAAAATTGATGCTCTGGTTTGCTTTCGTTTTGGACAGTAATTAAGCAAGGATTTAGAAGGCTGCCATTCTGACCACTTGGCATAGCATCCCTATGCACGTTCCTTCATAGGTAGGAAGAATTCTGTAGTGGCTAGAGAGCCCGTTGTAGTTGTGGTTAGGCCAGTTGAAGAAGCCAGAGAGAAAGGTTCGAGGGAGAAGCGCCTGTGCCGGGGTCGCCAGTGCTGTCGAGGAAGCTGCTGCGCGGTCCTTGCCTCCGCGTGCTGTGTCTGCTGAGTGCTGTGTCCCGAGGTGCCTCTGTTGATAGATCAGTGACCCTGGCCACATCGAGCTCAGCAGATACAGCATTCTTCCCTGTGGGAAAGAACTATACGTACGTATGTACGTACGTGTGTGTCTGTGTGTGTGTGTGTGTACGTAAGACTCCTAGGCTTCAGACGGGGCAGAGCTTTAAATGGTTTTCACAGCAGATTGGCTGGTAAAGGCTAACATTTTGGTGAGTCAATGCTATGTTAAGCTCTTGAACTATCAAACAGCCATAACTATCGTCCCAAGACAGAATTTGGAGTCCTTTCTCAGATGTGGCAGGGTGACAGATAACTCTGTCTTTTGGGTGACTCTGGACGGTACTACCTGAACCGTATGGACTTGACTTTACAGTTCCTCTTCTCGGGAGAATACAGTGCGGTGGTTTCTGTCCAGATTGAAAGGCAGGGTGCGGGCCTGTCTTTTCCTGTTTTTGGCCCCTCGGCTCATCCTGTGGCGGACTAGTCTGTGTTAAGGGAAAACTGCTGCACAGGCGGTCGGGGTCTCCTTGCTGTGCAGATGTCATCCCTGCACTGATTACCCGTTTGACAAGCGGCTATGGAGACGACAGTGAACCGCTGCCCCGCTCCCCGGAGTGGTGATAGAGGTCAGTAACCATGCGCTCCACCTCGATCCACGTCAGGTGGTGGTAATGTAATTTTTCATGGGAGAGTTGGGATGGGACCACCACTTTAAAATGAGGTTGATGTTTTCAGTTGCCATGACACTTTTTTAATGGAAAGAGGCAGGGCAGTTGTAAAGGTGTTTGATATCTGGACTTGTTGGACTTAACCAGCATTTACAGAAGGGATTAAATGCTGTTTAAGAAAGGAAGACTCATTAAATCAACGGAAAGTTCTTAACATATGGAAATGACTGATGTTAGTTATTTTGCAACATTTCTTTGTAAATATCATTTACAAACAATTTTTTGAGATTCACCTCCCTTCCTGCATTAATGCTCGGGTCAGGTAATTTTACTTTTGGGTAAATTAAAATCAAAACTAAAACTTAACCAGTTTTGTTTCTGAATTGACTTAGTTTTAACCCACCCATTTCATCTTAAGAACGGACATACGTTTGGTTTATCACATGAAGTAATTATCAGCATTCTTGAGTCTGGTTATGAAATAGGTAGGAAAGTATTGTTAATCTTTGAACCTGGGAATAACAAGAGTTGGGAAAGAAATGTGCTAATTGAAAATGCAGTTAACATCTCGAGAGAACTTTTACATTAGTGAGATGTGCTTGAATTTCAAAGCTTAATAGAAGTTTTTATTACGTTTTATTGAAAACTGCACTGAACGCTAAATGTCCACCTTTACAATAAACAGATACAGTAACGGTAACTCACACTAAAACAAAACATATTTCTGATAGCCATTATTTTTCTGTTTGGGACAGTTTTAAAGGTTTTTTTTTTTGTCACAAAAACAGGAATGTACCTATACAAAGGCTCAAAATAGGCCATCTTTTAAACAAAAAGGCGATGATTCACAAAAGACTATGAATATAACATGTAACTAGTTGATACAAATCTAATAGGATTTGTTAAAATCAGTCACATCTAATAACACACCTGAAGTGTTCTTGTATAAAATATCACGTGAAGAAAAGAAGACTTTATCAATGTCTAAAAAAGTGGGTTTGTTCATAGACAATCTGACAAGTTACCATAAAAAGTGTTTCCTGAGACATAAGGAAATGCAACATTATTCTTCTTGAACCCTTTCAGTTCAAGACTTTCCACTCAATAAAATAGCTGAGGATCTGAAACTGAGAAAATATATTTGAGTACAAACAGCTTGTGAAACTTAATACTTTTCTTTTTTTTTTGCATCGTCAGAGGGTTTTACTGAACTCACAACCAACTTGCCCGCTCAGTACGCAGTTCAGATGGGAGAGAATTCTCTGTACAGGAGCCTGTACTGTCTTCAATCCTGTGCTCACGGTGTCTAACACAGGCAGACAGCGTTCTCCCCATTTTGTAGTAATTTAATCTTCCTATTAGCAAAAGAGGTAACCAGCCCCGTGGACCGAAGGGACTAGAGTCATAGGGTGGGGATTTCCTCTTAATATTTTATTTTGATGTTGGGAACTCTTGATGCAACATTCTAGAGCAAGGTGTTCAGGACCTCCTGTGCCCAAGGGACTGATAAAGGAAAAAGATCTATATTTATTCTTTGTGATTTGATGCACAGATGAAAAACTTAACACACAATAACAGAAGTTGGTCGTTAATAAATCACGTCCTAGTCTCTTTCAGCGCTTCTGCAAGCAGACGACATCTTCAGTTTTCCCACGTCTCGGCTTCTAGCTCTTTTGTAGCTGTAACACTGCAACGTCAATGATGCATATGTCCAGAATCAGTTAAAAAGACTGTCAAATTCCTTTTCTCTTAGTTCATTTTTCACTGTCTCTTGGTCCCAGGTGTACTGAATGATTACCTTTCGTCACTCGCTGCTATTGCTCGTTGGGGTGCTCTCGATTGTCCCCGTGTTTCGTGGGCTGGTTGGGAGAGGGAGCTTGGGAGGGATGTGCCACCGTGGGGAGGTTGTGGGTCACCGGGATGCCTCCAGGGATGATCCCTTCCATGGCAGCAGGAAGTCCTCCCGGAGCCACGCCCACAATGCCTGGCGGGTATCTGAGGAGCACACGAGAGAAAGGGCTGGGTTAAGTTCAGGGTCAGGAAGTTGCCGACCTCTTGGTTCCGCCTTTTTTATGGAATCCTACCAGCATGGGCTTCCCTTGTGGCTCAGCTGGTAGAGAATCTGCCTGTAGCGTGGGAGACCTGGGTTCGGTCTCTGAGTTGGGAAGATCCCCCGGACAAGGGAAAGGCCACTCACTCCAGTATTCTGGCCTGGGTTGCAAAGAGTCGGACATGACTGAGCGATTTCTACTTCACTAACAGCATCAAGTGCGCTTCGTAAGTGTGACTTCCTACACTGGTTGGTTATGTGCTCCTGTAACAGATGCGGAAGGGCAGCAGGGGAGGTGGTGAGCTGGTGATGGGCTGGAGGCCCGCCCCCTGAAGATACCTGCAGGGCGGCTGGACAGCAGTTCATCTTACACTGCGGGCACAGGGATAGCTGTGTGTGTGTTCGCAGTGCACAAACGTCACTCGGTGCATTCACAGTTTGTGAGGACAGAACGTACTTACAAGGCAGGGGCTTTAGAATTCATCTGAGTTACCCAGCCCTTCACAGTTATGGGGTTTCCCTCTGGAAGCTATGCTACCCCTCAGCCTGTAGCCTCTGGTCAGGGACCACCCAAGGGGACTCTTGACGGACAGGATCCCTGTGAGCTTGCAAGCCCCTNCTTGCAAAATTGATGCTCTGGTTTGCTTTCGTTTTGGACAGTAATTAAGCAAGGATTTAGAAGGCTGCCATTCTGACCACTTGGCATAGCATCCCTATGCACGTTCCTTCATAGGTAGGAAGAATTCTGTAGTGGCTAGAGAGCCCGTTGTAGTTGTGGTTAGGCCAGTTGAAGAAGCCAGAGAGAAAGGTTCGAGGGAGAAGCGCCTGTGCCGGGGTCGCCAGTGCTGTCGAGGAAGCTGCTGCGCGGTCCTTGCCTCCGCGTGCTGTGTCTGCTGAGTGCTGTGTCCCGAGGTGCCTCTGTTGATAGATCAGTGACCCTGGCCACATCGAGCTCAGCAGATACAGCATTCTTCCCTGTGGGAAAGAACTATACGTACGTATGTACGTACGTGTGTGTCTGTGTGTGTGTGTGTGTACGTAAGACTCCTAGGCTTCAGACGGGGCAGAGCTTTAAATGGTTTTCACAGCAGATTGGCTGGTAAAGGCTAACATTTTGGTGAGTCAATGCTATGTTAAGCTCTTGAACTATCAAACAGCCATAACTATCGTCCCAAGACAGAATTTGGAGTCCTTTCTCAGATGTGGCAGGGTGACAGATAACTCTGTCTTTTGGGTGACTCTGGACGGTACTACCTGAACCGTATGGACTTGACTTTACAGTTCCTCTTCTCGGGAGAATACAGTGCGGTGGTTTCTGTCCAGATTGAAAGGCAGGGTGCGGGCCTGTCTTTTCCTGTTTTTGGCCCCTCGGCTCATCCTGTGGCGGACTAGTCTGTGTTAAGGGAAAACTGCTGCACAGGCGGTCGGGGTCTCCTTGCTGTGCAGATGTCATCCCTGCACTGATTACCCGTTTGACAAGCGGCTATGGAGACGACAGTGAACCGCTGCCCCGCTCCCCGGAGTGGTGATAGAGGTCAGTAACCATGCGCTCCACCTCGATCCACGTCAGGTGGTGGTAATGTAATTTTTCATGGGAGAGTTGGGATGGGACCACCACTTTAAAATGAGGTTGATGTTTTCAGTTGCCATGACACTTTTTTAATGGAAAGAGGCAGGGCAGTTGTAAAGGTGTTTGATATCTGGACTTGTTGGACTTAACCAGCATTTACAGAAGGGATTAAATGCTGTTTAAGAAAGGAAGACTCATTAAATCAACGGAAAGTTCTTAACATATGGAAATGACTGATGTTAGTTATTTTGCAACATTTCTTTGTAAATATCATTTACAAACAATTTTTTGAGATTCACCTCCCTTCCTGCATTAATGCTCGGGTCAGGTAATTTTACTTTTGGGTAAATTAAAATCAAAACTAAAACTTAACCAGTTTTGTTTCTGAATTGACTTAGTTTTAACCCACCCATTTCATCTTAAGAACGGACATACGTTTGGTTTATCACATGAAGTAATTATCAGCATTCTTGAGTCTGGTTATGAAATAGGTAGGAAAGTATTGTTAATCTTTGAACCTGGGAATAACAAGAGTTGGGAAAGAAATGTGCTAATTGAAAATGCAGTTAACATCTCGAGAGAACTTTTACATTAGTGAGATGTGCTTGAATTTCAAAGCTTAATAGAAGTTTTTATTACGTTTTATTGAAAACTGCACTGAACGCTAAATGTCCACCTTTACAATAAACAGATACAGTAACGGTAACTCACACTAAAACAAAACATATTTCTGATAGCCATTATTTTTCTGTTTGGGACAGTTTTAAAGGTTTTTTTTTTTGTCACAAAAACAGGAATGTACCTATACAAAGGCTCAAAATAGGCCATCTTTTAAACAAAAAGGCGATGATTCACAAAAGACTATGAATATAACATGTAACTAGTTGATACAAATCTAATAGGATTTGTTAAAATCAGTCACATCTAATAACACACCTGAAGTGTTCTTGTATAAAATATCACGTGAAGAAAAGAAGACTTTATCAATGTCTAAAAAAGTGGGTTTGTTCATAGACAATCTGACAAGTTACCATAAAAAGTGTTTCCTGAGACATAAGGAAATGCAACATTATTCTTCTTGAACCCTTTCAGTTCAAGACTTTCCACTCAATAAAATAGCTGAGGATCTGAAACTGAGAAAATATATTTGAGTACAAACAGCTTGTGAAACTTAATACTTTTCTTTTTTTTTTGCATCGTCAGAGGGTTTTACTGAACTCACAACCAACTTGCCCGCTCAGTACGCAGTTCAGATGGGAGAGAATTCTCTGTACAGGAGCCTGTACTGTCTTCAATCCTGTGCTCACGGTGTCTAACACAGGCAGACAGCGTTCTCCCCATTTTGTAGTAATTTAATCTTCCTATTAGCAAAAGAGGTAACCAGCCCCGTGGACCGAAGGGACTAGAGTCATAGGGTGGGGATTTCCTCTTAATATTTTATTTTGATGTTGGGAACTCTTGATGCAACATTCTAGAGCAAGGTGTTCAGGACCTCCTGTGCCCAAGGGACTGATAAAGGAAAAAGATCTATATTTATTCTTTGTGATTTGATGCACAGATGAAAAACTTAACACACAATAACAGAAGTTGGTCGTTAATAAATCACGTCCTAGTCTCTTTCAGCGCTTCTGCAAGCAGACGACATCTTCAGTTTTCCCACGTCTCGGCTTCTAGCTCTTTTGTAGCTGTAACACTGCAACGTCAATGATGCATATGTCCAGAATCAGTTAAAAAGACTGTCAAATTCCTTTTCTCTTAGTTCATTTTTCACTGTCTCTTGGTCCCAGGTGTACTGAATGATTACCTTTCGTCACTCGCTGCTATTGCTCGTTGGGGTGCTCTCGATTGTCCCCGTGTTTCGTGGGCTGGTTGGGAGAGGGAGCTTGGGAGGGATGTGCCACCGTGGGGAGGTTGTGGGTCACCGGGATGCCTCCAGGGATGATCCCTTCCATGGCAGCAGGAAGTCCTCCCGGAGCCACGCCCACAATGCCTGGCGGGTATCTGAGGAGCACACGAGAGAAAGGGCTGGGTTAAGTTCAGGGTCAGGAAGTTGCCGACCTCTTGGTTCCGCCTTTTTTATGGAATCCTACCAGCATGGGCTTCCCTTGTGGCTCAGCTGGTAGAGAATCTGCCTGTAGCGTGGGAGACCTGGGTTCGGTCTCTGAGTTGGGAAGATCCCCCGGACAAGGGAAAGGCCACTCACTCCAGTATTCTGGCCTGGGTTGCAAAGAGTCGGACATGACTGAGCGATTTCTACTTCACTAACAGCATCAAGTGCGCTTCGTAAGTGTGACTTCCTACACTGGTTGGTTATGTGCTCCTGTAACAGATGCGGAAGGGCAGCAGGGGAGGTGGTGAGCTGGTGATGGGCTGGAGGCCCGCCCCCTGAAGATACCTGCAGGGCGGCTGGACAGCAGTTCATCTTACACTGCGGGCACAGGGATAGCTGTGTGTGTGTTCGCAGTGCACAAACGTCACTCGGTGCATTCACAGTTTGTGAGGACAGAACGTACTTACAAGGCAGGGGCTTTAGAATTCATCTGAGTTACCCAGCCCTTCACAGTTATGGGGTTTCCCTCTGGAAGCTATGCTACCCCTCAGCCTGTAGCCTCTGGTCAGGGACCACCCAAGGGGACTCTTGACGGACAGGATCCCTGTGAGCTTGCAAGCCCCTCCAGCACAAGCAGCTTTTCTAAAGGCCAAGGAGCCTTGCTGTGTCTAGAGGAATAATTAGGATGTGACTCTTAAAGGGTACAGGGGAATCCAATCTGGGGCTGGGCTCAAGTGCAGCTTGAAAATGCTTGAGGATGAATCACAAGCGGAACTTTAATAGAACCTGTGAAATGTAAATAAAGCCATGGGACCTGGGAAGAAATAGCTCTGCTTGCCCAGAGCAGGAGCCTTCATGTACAGGTCCTGTTAACATGCACTAAGTATTTAATCACATCCTGGCACAGTGGTTTAAAGTCTGTATCCTTTAAAATAGAAATTTCAATTTTTGGCTCTGCCCCAAAACTTAAAATTTGCTCCACCGAAACCAGGGATGAGGGGACGGGCCTGGATTTCCCGCCAGTGCTTCCGTAGGCTTTATGCCCCACCCCCGCCCCTGGGGAGCAGGGCCCTGGCCATTCCTCGCCTCACCTGTATGTGGCACCATTGAGCTCTGGATGAATTGCTTGCTGATCTATTACTGACCAGGGAGCTGTTGTGACAAAGAATTCCTTGTTGACACAGTTTCTTAAGCTCTCTGGGATGCGACCTGGAGTAAGATGATTGAAATTAATCATTGAAGTTAAATATTATACTTAGCTGTTTTGGGGGAACAACTACCATGCTAGTCTCTTTACTTTTGGACCATTTAAAAAGTCTTGGTTACAATACTGTGTATGTTTTGGTATTCTGGTCACAGGGCACGTGGGAATCTTAGCTCCTGAGCAGGTATCAAACCCGCACGCCCTGCACTGGAAGGCAGAGTCCCAACCACTAAGCCTCCAGGGAAGTTTCCCCAAGTCTCGTTAATAGGAAGGGCTGGCTCATAATTTCCCAACACACGACCTGTTACAGGCCTGAGCCACACGGGTCCCTCAGCCTACCAAGGGGGGCTCCCCCTCCAGGTCCGCAAAACTTCACGTTGGCTAATACAAAAGGGGATTGGTTTCCTCTGAAAGCAGCATGGCCCAATTCACTCCCATTTCTTCGACCTGACCTCTAAAAGCAATTCCTGCCCACGGCAAGGCCTGCTCACCTGTGATGGCCCGGCGGATCTCGGTGGCGGCTGCCTCCCGCATCTCCAGCGAGGCCTGCTCACTATACCAGGCTGTGTGGGGAGTACAGATGAGATTCGGTGCATCTTTCAAGGGACCCTGAGCAAAGCTGGGTGAACGTACAAAAACACAGGAAATGAGACGAGTGCACATCACTCCCTGTCTGACTGGTCAAATGGGAGCTCTTGGCCATGTGGGATGTTAGCTGACGCAGATAAAACAGAAATAATGCAGTGTGTGTTCTAGGGGGTTGGGACTTTCAGAACCCACTCATACAACTGCTCTGTACAATGTCAGGAGAACTTGGGAAGAGGAAACAGTTCTCCGGAGGATTGGCTGGCCTGCCTCTTACCGGGATGGTTGGGTTGTGGACACAGCCTGCGTTCCCTCACTGCTCTCCCGCCTGCCCACTTTCTGGTGATCTCTGGGGAACCTCTAGCCGTTCTACCCTTAGTGAGAATACAGCACAGCCCTTAGAAGAACGGAGTCCTTTAGCCTCTAGTTAAAGCCACCTCCCCAGGACCTGTCTGGGTAGCTGCCCCAAGTTCACAGCGAGGAGTTGGGTGAGGACCTGGGGCCTACAAGTCCGTATGAGTCCTGAGCTCCAGCTGCAAACATCTCCACAGTCTTCCCCAAACCAACCTGAAAGGCTCCGACTCGTGCACATCGAGGGCCGCCCCTCGTATCCTGCCTTCTTTGAGGGCTTGGGCTAAGGCTTTCTCGTCCACCAGTCCACCGCGGGCTGCATTCACTAGGAAGGCGCCTTGCCTCATCTGNGGGGAGCAGGGCCCTGGCCATTCCTCGCCTCACCTGTATGTGGCACCATTGAGCTCTGGATGAATTGCTTGCTGATCTATTACTGACCAGGGAGCTGTTGTGACAAAGAATTCCTTGTTGACACAGTTTCTTAAGCTCTCTGGGATGCGACCTGGAGTAAGATGATTGAAATTAATCATTGAAGTTAAATATTATACTTAGCTGTTTTGGGGGAACAACTACCATGCTAGTCTCTTTACTTTTGGACCATTTAAAAAGTCTTGGTTACAATACTGTGTATGTTTTGGTATTCTGGTCACAGGGCACGTGGGAATCTTAGCTCCTGAGCAGGTATCAAACCCGCACGCCCTGCACTGGAAGGCAGAGTCCCAACCACTAAGCCTCCAGGGAAGTTTCCCCAAGTCTCGTTAATAGGAAGGGCTGGCTCATAATTTCCCAACACACGACCTGTTACAGGCCTGAGCCACACGGGTCCCTCAGCCTACCAAGGGGGGCTCCCCCTCCAGGTCCGCAAAACTTCACGTTGGCTAATACAAAAGGGGATTGGTTTCCTCTGAAAGCAGCATGGCCCAATTCACTCCCATTTCTTCGACCTGACCTCTAAAAGCAATTCCTGCCCACGGCAAGGCCTGCTCACCTGTGATGGCCCGGCGGATCTCGGTGGCGGCTGCCTCCCGCATCTCCAGCGAGGCCTGCTCACTATACCAGGCTGTGTGGGGAGTACAGATGAGATTCGGTGCATCTTTCAAGGGACCCTGAGCAAAGCTGGGTGAACGTACAAAAACACAGGAAATGAGACGAGTGCACATCACTCCCTGTCTGACTGGTCAAATGGGAGCTCTTGGCCATGTGGGATGTTAGCTGACGCAGATAAAACAGAAATAATGCAGTGTGTGTTCTAGGGGGTTGGGACTTTCAGAACCCACTCATACAACTGCTCTGTACAATGTCAGGAGAACTTGGGAAGAGGAAACAGTTCTCCGGAGGATTGGCTGGCCTGCCTCTTACCGGGATGGTTGGGTTGTGGACACAGCCTGCGTTCCCTCACTGCTCTCCCGCCTGCCCACTTTCTGGTGATCTCTGGGGAACCTCTAGCCGTTCTACCCTTAGTGAGAATACAGCACAGCCCTTAGAAGAACGGAGTCCTTTAGCCTCTAGTTAAAGCCACCTCCCCAGGACCTGTCTGGGTAGCTGCCCCAAGTTCACAGCGAGGAGTTGGGTGAGGACCTGGGGCCTACAAGTCCGTATGAGTCCTGAGCTCCAGCTGCAAACATCTCCACAGTCTTCCCCAAACCAACCTGAAAGGCTCCGACTCGTGCACATCGAGGGCCGCCCCTCGTATCCTGCCTTCTTTGAGGGCTTGGGCTAAGGCTTTCTCGTCCACCAGTCCACCGCGGGCTGCATTCACTAGGAAGGCGCCTTGCCTCATCTGGGGGGGTGGGGCGGGGCGGGAGAGAAGCTGGTGAGCAGATGCTGTCCCCTCGGGAGGTACCGAGGTTTCAGGAGGAAAGTGGGGCTGCAGTGGAGGCTGGTGGGCCCACGGACATTTCCTGTTTCCCCTTTCCCCATTTACCTGCTTTATAGTGAAGTCATTGATGAGGTGGTGGTTATGTTCGTTGAGATTGCAGTGCAGGGAGACACAGTCGCTCTGGTACAGTAAGTCCTGCAGGGTATAGACCCTCTGCACGCCCAGGGACCGCTCCGTCCCATCCTGCAAGTAGGGGTCATAAAATAGGACGCTGAATCCAAAGGCCTTGGCTCGAACGGCAACCGCCTGCCCCGTGCGACCTGTGCGGAAAGAGAGCGACCCGGTGAGTGAGGCCGGCCCCGCCTGCCACTCCTCGTCACCAGGCTGGAGGGCCTTGCAGGGTGGGCCCCACCTCTGCCGCCTGCGTTATTTCTGGGACCGGGAACCTGGGCTGGCCACGCCTGCTGGCAGTTGGAGCCAAGCAGTGGTGGCTGCTGGAGGAACTGAACAAGGTTTGGCAGTGCCACGCCAGCACGTCTTCCTTCCTGGGTCACTTGGGCAGAAGCCGGGCCAGCTCCCTGGGTGAGCAATGCAATGCTTATGAAGTGTACTTACTATCAGATGTTGCTTTTTTTCCAAAATAGTCATTGTTGCGCACATTTTCAAACAACCAGAGAGCAGAGTCTAGTGGCCTCCATGTGCATTCTCTCCCCTTCGTATTTCTCTTTCCCCTCCTGTTTGCTTACACAGCAGCTTTCTTAAGCTGATCTTCATCTTGGAGTGCTGAACCAGGACTGTTCTCTTATGCAGTTACCAGTAGGTTTGTTTGCTCATAAGGGGATAAACCGACTACTGCACCCTGGCCTGAGCACTCATTGCCTCGGAGAACCGGTCTGGTGGGCCCTCTGGCAAGTCAGCGACATCACCTGACCGGACGCAAAGGCTTCCCTGACCCCCACCGACCCCCAGGGATGGAGCGCTTTCCTTTCCAGAGCAGTTTTCCGCTGGAACACAAAATGGTGTGAATGATGTTTGAAGGGGCTGGTTCAGGGACAGCACAGAATAAATCCTGGTGGGAAGACCACTGCTCCACTGTGCAGGAGGGGTTAGCCCACCAGAGGGCAGGCGCTGGCAGACCGGCTCCCCCTCCAGCGGAACCGTCATCTCAACAGGCAGCAGTGGTAGCAGCGGCTGTGCTTTGGAGACGGTTGCATAAGGCCCTTCAGGAGGGACAGCTGCAGGGGTCACCAGGATACTCATGTCAGCCGTGCCCAGGGTCACTACTTAACCCACAGTGAAGCAGGAACTATAGCCCCACGCAGCAGAGGAGCTGACATGACAGATGGGCTGGGAACAGGGCGACCCAAAACCCCCCCTCTAATGAGCCTGAGATGTGGGACACGGCCCCACCACACGGGTGCTGGGGGCTCACAGCCAATACCAGGATACTCTGCTCCGTGGGTCCTCAGCACCCCCCCGCCCCCGCCCAGTGTCCTGACGCTCTAAGGGGAGATGGGGTCTGGGTGGCGGCTCCAGGGGCTGAGGGTCACGGCCAGTTTCAACGTTGCGTCTCACGGCTCTGCGGCTCTCAAGTTCACAGACCCTCACCTTTCCACCATGGGGTTTTCCTGACTAAACTGGACAATACCCGATGCTGAAATCTCTTACTGACTTAGTCAAATCCCAGTCTCAGAGGGGAGAGCCCAGCTGCGCTGGCCTTAGTGTGTGCGCACACTGCCACCGATGGCAGGCTTTCCCTTCAGACTTTCACGCACGTCCCCACCGTCCTCAGGCCAGCCCGGGCCGGCCCGTCCAGGGCCCCACGTGGTGGCATGAACTGGGTTTGGCGGCACCCGCTCCACACATGGGGGCCCGCTGCTGCAGCCGGGCAGAGTCTTAGGCATGNTCAAAGGCTGTGTGCAGTGATAACACCTTCCCCAGAAGGCTCCTGAGCTTGGGGGCAGCATGCGCCTTTGGAGGGAAGAGGCTTTCTTGTGTCTCCCAAGGGCGCTGAGCCGGGTCGCTGACAACCCGCCAGCGTGGTTGAGTGCTGAGACACATAAGGCGGCTCAGGCATGTGTAAAATTTATATCCGTGGCGGTGACAAGCCTGAGCACTGTGGAGGGGAGAAAGATTTCCAATGAAGCTCAGCCAGAAACGCTTCCCGCCACAACTCTGACAAAATAGTGCCATAAATGAACAGAGCCAGAGAGTTTCTGGGCTCCGTGAAAACTCGTGACGGCTGTCTCACACAGCAGGTCTACGCCCAGGCGTCTAATAAGCCACCGCACAGGGGCACGGGCGTTTAATTCGGAGCTGGGTGTCCTCAGCCCCGTCATCCAGGTGGGCCGTGATGCCGGGGTGCACGCCCGGGTGCTCTGGATGGTCGCTGGGGCACTGTTCCCTTCTAAGGCGTTGTCATCATGAAGCTAGTGCCCTCTTGGTAGTATGCAGAGCCTAGAAGTCAAATAGCCCGCCTACCTGTGGGCTTGATAGTGACTCGGTAACAATGCCAAATTTTAGAAGATAGGTTTGGCTGCTTTAAGTTCACGGCAATTGTTTTTACCACCGTAGGGATTTGACATCTAAAGCTTGTCACGCCCGAGATCCCCGAGTCCATGTAAACCTGCTTGTGGGCCAGCGAGAGCGTCCAGAAGTCTCCGGTATTGTCTTGATGCTCCCAGCACCTTGGGGTTGGGCCCCTCCACCGGCTCTCCGTCACCTCAGTTTTGATGCGCACAGCCTCTGCGAGGTGACTGCCGTGTGACTCCAGCTGTGAAGTCTGGTCCTCTTGTTAAATCCTGGGCTTTAGAAAAAAGATCAGGCCACTCTCTGTGTCCCGGCTGAGATGTGTATAAGAGACAGGTGTGCGCACACTGCCACCGATGGCAGGCTTTCCCTTCAGACTTTCACGCACGTCCCCACCGTCCTCAGGCCAGCCCGGGCCGGCCCGTCCAGGGCCCCACGTGGTGGCATGAACTGGGTTTGGCGGCACCCGCTCCACACGTGGGGGCCCGCTGCTGCAGCCGGGCAGAGTCTTAGGCATGTGGGTGCTTCCAGCCCCGGATGGCGGGCAGCAGGGGGCGAGGCTGCCCACAACCGAGCCCCGTCCTGTCTCGGGTCCACCTGCAGTTTTGGGAAGCTACGGAGAGACGAGCAGCGGCAGCAGGGAGAAGCTGAGTGTGTATCGGGCACTGTGACCGGGGTGGGGCTGGGGGTGGGGGGCTTGGTTTACAGCCTGGAGCAGGCGGGCTGGCATCACAGGACTGGCTCTCAGAAGGCGGATGGGGAAGGATACAGCGCGAGAAACGACCCCTCTAAGAACCTGCTGTGATGGCTGGAGTCAGAGGCCATGGAAACAAGTGTTCTTCCACGTGGCCGGGCCACTCGCATGGGGAAGAACGCAGCTGGTCTAAGAACCATCTCCAAGGCCCACCTCCTGGAGCAGCAGGAAGCCCTGCGGCACCAGCAGAGGGCGCTACGGCTCGGCACCAGCATTTCTTAAGTCCTTTTCCACCTTCCACTCAAGAAAAACCGAAGCTGGACTCTTGTAACAAGTTTACCAGCGAGAGTGTGATCACCCCTGACACCTGGGCTCTTAGACTCAAGAAAGATGTGCAGGAAAGATGTGCGTTCCTGGAAAACGCTCCCTCTACCGGTTGAAGCTGGCACCACGGCCATCTCAGGGGCCTGGTTATTCAGAGACAGAGCTCCAAGCTCAGGGCTGAGGGACAGCTTGGGGGAACCTTCTGGAAGCCAAGCCCTGCAGTCAGGACCGACCCCACGGTCTTCTCATGTCTTGAGTTCTAAGGGGCAGCCGCTGTGTATCACACATCCCCAGTGTACAGACGGGGAGACTGAGGCAGAGAGCACTAGAAGGTCCTTGAGGTAGAGTTCTTGACCTTTCCTCAAGGTCATAGAACCGGAAGGAGCAGGACTGACGGGCAGCAGCAGCAAGAGCCCCCTCCTGTTTGACTCGGGCCCCTGTGCTGCCTACAGCCCGGCCGTCCGGCTGCCCTCCACCCAGTGTGTGCCCGCCGCCGGCTCCCACCGGGCTTACCCGCCCCAGGCCCGCCCAGAGCTGCAAGCTGGGTCTCATGTTGCCCCTGGTGAGTTTTCCAAGCTGATGCTCTGACCGTCTGGCTCGAAATCCTTCAGAGACTCCTTGTACCCACCCCTGCCTGGCACCTCCGGGTGCTCAGCCCGGCCTGCTGCCCAGCTTTCTACCCGGGCACCAGTCACCAAGCGGGCCACTGCCCTTCACCTTCTGCCCCTAGGGGCGGTCAGGGAGCACGGCCCCTCCCTCGGGACGCCCTCCTGCCGCCTCCTCCCTTCCCCACCCCCCTCAGGCGGGGTCTTCCAGAAGCAGTCCCCATAGTCCCCATCTTCCCTGGGGGTCAGCTCCCTAGACAGCTTTGACCTCTGACCTCCCAAGCCACGCAGCCACGGCCCTCCTCTGGCCCAAGAGGTCCTCCCACAGCTGCGGGGAAGCCTGAGTTCCAAGGCCGGGCCTCCGCCTCCCCGAGGGTCCCTGCGGCAGCCCCTCCTCGGGCGGTAGGCGGGGCGCACTTACCGAAGCCAATGAGGCCCAGTGTCTCCCCGCGGATGCGCGCGGCCCCCGAGGCGACCTCCCGGATCTGCTCGACGCTCTGCACCCGCGTGCCTTCCCGCAGCGCCTGGTACAGCCAGGTGTTTCGCCGGTACAAGTTAAGGATGTGGCAGATGGTCGAGTCCGCTGTCTCCTCCACTGCCGCGGACGGGATGTTGCACACAGCGATCCCTGGGAAAGGCAGAAGGCCAGGCGCAGGGATCAGAGCTTCCAGGCCACCCAGGGTGGCAGCGTTGGCTGGTACAAGGCACTCTGCACGTGTCGTCCCTGCGGGTCAGTCTCTGTGGCCTGGGGGCCTCCAGCCCCACGGCCATCCCAGGAGGATTGCTGTCCAGGGCTTGGCTCACCACCCCTCAGCCCCTCACTGACCCCACATCCCCCCAACCCAGTGCTTCTGGACCCACGTCTCTGCGAAGTGAGTAGCGAGCCAGCAGGAAGGCAACGAGCAGGGCCCACTCCTGACAGGCCGCGGCGCCTGGAGACCCAGAGGTTCCTTGCCATACACCAACCCCTGGATCCTGCTCTCGAGGTAGGGCTGGGGAACATGGAGACTGGCCTTTTGTTGAAAATTGTATTCTAAGAGTCTAGTCATGAACGTGTTATTACTTTTTTTTTTAAGGCAAGACAGACTTAGAAACACCTTCAAGGCCCGTGGGCTGGGACAGGATGCATCTATCGTCCAATCTCACCTTTGTCCCGCGGACCCCAACCCCTCTCCGGCTTGGGCGGAAAGAAGATCGAGCGACAGGTGCCCACCCGGCTTTTTCAAAGCATTGCAGGGCTGAGAGCAGCTGCGGAAGACCGAGCCCTCGGGGTCTGCGTGAGGAGCAGAGACGAAGGCCAGAGTCTGCCAGCACCGGGAGGCCTTTGGGGAGACCTGCCCCAGGTCTCACGTGGGAAGGGCTTGGGCACTGACCCTCCTCACTGGCGGGAGGAGGAGAGTATTTGTCAGACGAGAGAGGGACAGCTGCTCCGGCTGCCCCGCGTGGCGGCCCGGCTGCAAAGGTCCGCCCTGAAGCCCAGGCGCAGGAGCCCGGGAAACGCACCAGGGCTGCAGCATCGGGCCCCCGACTTCCTTTCTCCCGGTCAGGGGTGGGGGCGCGGGCACCTGCAGCTGTCCTGCAGAGACAGGACACAGGACCCTCTCCGTGGAGCACCCCCTTCTATGTCATCTCCCCAAGAGGGCCGCCCTGAGCTCCGGGGGCTCGGCGACCCCCCAGGAGGAGCTGCCTTTGCTCTCTGCTCTCATCTGCTGACCTGGGCCAGACTGGACACCGGATCAGTAAGATTGCCAGAAAGGCTCAGAGGGACGGCGCTCAGTCTGGGTACGGGCTCTCGCCAGCCACTGTCCGCCTCATCCTGCTCCTTACTGGACCTTGGGGCGACACGCCCTCTACCCGCCCAGGCCCTAGGGCGCGCTGGAGGGGAGCTGCCCTCCTGGGAACACACGCCAGGAACCTGGGGCATCGTCCGGAGGAGCAGACCTGGGCCGCCTGCTCTTCCACCCTCATTACAGGTCAGCTGACCGAACAAGCAGCGAAGGGCACGTGGAGACAAAGGACGGCTGGATGGAGGCCCAGGCTCCTTCCACAGATTCCACATTTGAAAACGCCCCTTTTCCAACAGCCGAGCAGATGTCCCTGAAGCCGCGCTCTTATCAGATCGGAGCGGGGTCAGTGAAAAGGCCTCCACGGACACGCAGTTTACATCCTCCAACCCGACACTGCAGGCCCCGGCCTGGCCTCCGCAGTGGGGGTGGGGGTAAGGGCCGCGGGGCCCAACTTGCGCACAGCCCCTGCGACTGCATAGACGGCAGGCACCTCCCCATCCAGCCCGCCCCTGCCCCAGAGGAACGGCCGGGTCCAGGAGAGGAAGCCCGATGGCACACACGTGCGGGTGGCCGCACCGCAAGGGGCCACACCGTGGAGACAGGAAGGGGGGGCGGGGTGGAGGAAAGGGTGTGGAGCCCTCGGGGAGCTGGGCCCCACGTTTTCAGCCGCTGCCTGAACTTGGGATCTCAGCTCCATCCAGAGCACAAAGAACGTTTGTTTTCAAACAAAAACATTCTTCTGGCGCCAGGGGAAAATGGAAAATTTTAGTTTACATTAGACATGCTTCTGGAGGCGCACGTCTTCCCCCAGCTTCTCTGTGGAGACAAAGAGGGTCTGAGAGTGACTCGGTGGACATGGGAGCCCCCTCGGCCAGACCCCTGTCGTGAGCCTTCTCTTGGACGGGGTCAAGTGAGCCTGGGGAAGGGGGCTGAGATGCTGGAGACTGGCCAGGGAGCACCCAGAAGAAACCAAGATCGATCTTCTGAGCCACCTGCCACGAGGCCCCCACTCGGGATGGGCGAGGGGAAGAGCAGAACCCGTGGGGCAGGGACCACCTCCTGCTTTTTCCTCGGGGGCCACCTGGGCAGCAAGCCCGACCTGCTGAGCCCGAACTCCCAGACCGCCTGCCAGACCGCACAGCAGGCCGGTGCCCTCATGAAGAATCAAACCAGACTCAGCACCACTCAGAACAGGCCCCACTGGGGCCAGGTTTCCCCCTGCTTCCTGCTCGTGCCCATAAAGCTCCTCCTGTGGCTCAGGAACTGGGTGCGGCCCCGATGCACGCAGGGGACCTCAGCGGGGAGCTGTGGCCCACCTGGTGCGCCCAGGTGGAGAGGCAGCAGGTGGCTGTCAGTGGGCTGTGGCCAGACCATCAGGTCCCACGTGCGTAGGTGGTCACACGCAGGTGTGACGTTGAGCTGACGGAGCCGGGCACTGCGTGTACCCTCCTGCCTGTTGCTAGAGCAGGCAGGGGCTCAGAGGCCTGGGTTCCCGGCCACTGGGAGGTGCCCGCCTCAGCCTCATGGTCGCAGAGCACCAGGCAGATCACAACCTGCATACTAGGTGCCGGGCTGGCACGCTTCAAGACAGCAAGGACGCTGACTCCAGCAGGACCTCCCTGGCCCCTCCAAAGACAGCAGGGCAGCCCGGGGACCCGTGTTCAAAGCTTGGGCCCCTTGGTGCTGGTGATGACGGCAGTGGAGGTAATGGAATTCCAGCTGAGCCATTTCAAATCCTGAAAGATGAGGCTGTTCAGAGTGCTGCACTCAATATGCCAGCACATCTGGAGACCTCAGCAGTGGCCACAGGACCTGAAAAGATCAGTTTTCATCCCAATCCCAAAGAAGGGCGATGCCAAAGAATGTTCAAATTGGGCCCTTGAATCTCTGCCAACACTCCAACACGCTTAGTGCCCACATCAGGTGCCAGGCCGCCATGCCAACGCCCTCCCTCGGGGAGTGTGCAGCCAGGGGTCTGGAAAGCAGCCAGGAGCCCCATCTTCGGGTGCCCATCTGCTGGGCGGGCAGGGGGATGCGGGGCAGTGGTCTCCCTGCACTGCCCTGACCTGGGTAGGACAGCAGCCCTGGGGAGAGGGCACCACCCCAGGACTGGAGGAGACCCAGAAAAGGGCGCCCCTCACCCCAGGAACACCAAGTTGTGCGCTCAGGGAGAGTAACCTCAGGTTGGTGGGTCCTGGCTGGCCGGCACAGGGCTGCGGCCGCTCACACAGTCCCTTCTGCAGTGGAGGGCTTGTGGCTTCGTCTGGCTCATGTCCTTCCCAAATGAGACAGCCCAGCACAGCCCCCAGGCCCCTCGCTGGGGCCTCTGCCCCCAGCAGGGAGGTGTGTCTGGCTGGCTAGGTTCCCTCTGAAACCAGCCACCACCCTCCCGCCCGGAGCGGGCAGGGCGCTGTCTCAGTTCCGACCTCGTCTGCTCCGCCGGGCGCTCGGCAGGCACTGACGGGCACTCACCGAGCTCCCCCGCAGCTTTGATGTCGACGTTGTCGTAGCCGCTGCCTATCCGCACGATCACCCTCAGGGCCTTGAACTTCTCCAGGTCCTCCCTGGTGAGCGTGATGGTGTGATACATCATGGCACCGACAGCCTCGTTTAAAACCTGTGAAGGGGCGAGCAGAGCACGGTTGGAGGCCATCACCCTGGAATTCCGGCAGGGAGATGACCGGTGAGGATGCGGCCTAGCTGTCCACGGCGTCCCCCTAGGGGAGAGTGCCCTGGTGGGGCTCTGGGGGCCTGGTGGTGACTCTGGGTGATGCCAGGGAATGGGGGCAGGGGAGAGGCTCAGGGAGGAGGGGCAAAGCACTGGCCAGCAGAGACCAGGGTAGAAAGAAGGGGGCCTGGCAGGGGTGCTCCCTGAGTGCCAGCTGCTGCCAC
>SJYV01039606.1:4297411-4337445 GCA_006410875.1 Neotragus pygmaeus | reverse complement strand
TTCTCGTGGATCTCCTGGGTGGACTGTGCGTCGCAGAAGGCCACGGTGGCCAAGTCCTTCAGGATGGGCATCTCCACGGTGCAGTCTCTGCCGTCGAGCAGTGCCACCAGGGGGCGGGGGTGCAGGGGGCCGTTCATGATCTGGGGGCGGATACCTGGGAGGAGGGAGGGGACAGGGTGTGTGTGCCAAGTGGCCGGGGCTCCCCCAGCTATGGTGGGGGGCTCCCACGGAGGTGCCCCCACTCCAGCAGCCACGTGCCTCCCTCCTGGCAGGACTCTGGGACCGGCTCAGGAGACAGAGAAGGAACATCTGTGCAGCTCATTTCGGCAGAGGAGCTAAGATGCCCCTCCACGGGGCCACCTGCGGCCAGCTCTATCGCCATGTGAAATCGGGTCAAGCCCACATCAGCTGCTGCCACCAGGGACACAGCCTCAGGGCTGCCCGGCTGCCCCTAAAGCTCCAAGACCCAGAGACCCTCAGGACATCCGAGGGGGTCTAGCCCACGGCTCCTGGAGGGAGAGCAGACTTCACTCAGCCGCTCTGCCGTGCCTCGTCGTCCCTGCCAGGCCCTGCAGCCCTTCTAAACCCACGTGGCATGTGCTGAAGTGAAATGAGAGGGACACGTTAGGGCGCCAGCATCCTGTGGGATGAAGCTGAAGGTCCAATTCTTTGGCCACCTGATGTGAAGAGCCAACTCATTAGAAAAGACCCTGATGCCGGGAAAGATTGAAGGCAGGAGGAGAAGGGGGCGCCAGAGGATGAGATGGTGAGATAGCATCACCGACTCAATGGACATGGACCCGAACAAGCTCTGGGAGACAGTGGAGCACGGAGGAGCCTGGCGTGTTGCGGTCCACGGGGTCACAGAGACTGGACTCGACTGAGCGGCTAAACAGCATCCTGTAAGAGCTTCCTGGAGGAAACCCGTGGAGACATGCGCCCTCTCACTGGGCTCAGGGAGGAGAAGCGGTCAGGTGAGGTGGTGGAAAAGGGGTGTATGTGACAGTGTGAGTGAGTGTGTGTGTGTAGGCCAGTCTGAGGTGGTGGGCAAGGAGTGTGTGGTGGGGGCGCAGGAGGCCTGCTGGGGATTTGACAAAAGGGATCTTCTCAAAGGACCACAGTACAAGGCAGCTGCCTAAACCAGCCAGAGCTGTTTTCATGTGCTGATGCTTCCAGTGGAGACCAAGGATGCTGGACCCCACAGCTGGCGAGGGGGCGGGCCTGCCCGCACGCTGCCCAAGTCCACAGTCTCCAGTGGCGCCATGCCTCCACCCAAATGACGGAGGACTGGTCTGCCCTTCACTGTGGGGACCCATCACCGGGCACACACATCAGCCCAGGGCAACTCATCCTCTATGACCAAACCATTCCCGTCACATTCACACTGCAAGGTCTTAGGTTTTGGCCCCCATGCTCACTCACCTTCCTGGGCTTCCCTGATAGCTCAGTTGGTAAAGAATCTGCCTGCAATGCAAGAGACCCTGGTTCGATTCCTGGGTTGGGAAGATCCTCTGGAGAAGGGATAGGCTACCCACTCCAGTATCTTCAGGCTTTCCTGGTAGCTCAGCTGGTAAAGGATCAGATCGCAATGTGGGAGACCTGGGTTCAATCCCTGGGTTGGGAAGAACCCCTGGAGAAGGGAAAGGCTACCCACTCCTGTGTTCTGGCCTGGAGAATTCCATGGACTGCTTAGTCCATGGGGTCGCCAAGAGTTGGACACGACTGAGCACCTTTCACTGTGTTAAACCACCATGAGAAAGTGCAGCAGCCGGAGGCCAGGACAGGGCCACTCCTGTTTTCTTAACCAAATCACAAGCGTGTGTGTATGTGTGTGAGTGCTGGGGGGTGTGTGTGTGTGTGTGTGTGTGGTGGCCTGCCGGGGACTTGACGAATGAATCTTCTCAAAGGACCATAGTGCACGTCAGCTGGCATCACAGATCACAGGTCACAAGACAGCCTCCCACACATCTGAGGCTCTCAGATGTTCAGATAAACTCTGACGTGGCCACTGCACCAGGGCCAGGCTGAGCACAGAATCTCTTTATCCTCTTCAGCACTGGGCTCACTCAGGCTCCCGAAGGCCAAAGCAGGAGCTGCTGACGTGCTCACGCGTGGGGCCTCGGTCTCCCAGCCCAGAACCACCAGAAAGGGCTCCCCTCGTGGCTGCCATGAGACGGCCATGGGTGAGGCCCCTCCTCGGTCGGCCATCAGGGCTCAGGACCCAGCCCCACAGCACCTGCACGACCTGGACGCGTCCCGGACAGCTCTCCCACGCCACAGCTGCAGCCTCGGGGGACAGCTGTCTCTTTGAACTCGAGTAGAGAAAAGCCTTTTGTTCTGGCCTGGGAAGAACCAGCCGGGTTGGCTGGGGGCAGCAGGCTACCTCTGGGCAGCACGGGGCTGGGGCTCACACGTGATCAAGGTCTCTCCCAGCCCTCAAGTGGCAGCCAGACCCCTACTACCTCCTCGGGACCCGGATCCCCCAAGGGGGGTGGCCAAGGGAAGCTGAGTTCCCGAGTGTGGACAGGGTCCCCAGCCCACATCCCATAGCACCGAGGCCAGCTGCTTGTTTGGGGGGCTGGTGCGCACCCCACGAGCATCCTGCTTTGCCCCAATGGAAAGGTCCATGAGAGCTGAGGTGCTGTGTGCAGATGGGGAGAACATACCCCAAAGACCAAGAGTGACATCTGCAGACAAGACCCCTGGACACCGCACAGAGGGAGAAGGGAGCAGGGGTGTCGCTTGGGGCCCACACCCTCCCCTCACCCTTGAGATGGCACCGCTGTCCTGTTAGACGAAGAAGAAGCACAAGGTGGAAAAGGACTTCACCGGAGGAGACAGATAGGGGGGAGCTGGTGCCAACTTGGGGTCCACACCCACCCTGAGAGGTAAGATGGCGAGACAAGCAAGCCTGAAAGGACCCACTCTCTTCCTCCAGCTTCACCTCGCCCCCAACACCTCCTACGAAGCCCAAGGCTGGGCTCCTGGAGGACCCCGTGGGTAAGCGTGCTCATTTGGCCCAGGCTGTCCCTCCCACTGGGTGAAGAACACCCCAACTTCACTCCGGGGTGGGGGGGGCGGTGTGCTGTCAGGAGGGTTAACCAGACAGCATTTGCAAAGTTCATGATCACGACTAGAGATCCAAGCGGTTAATTAAAAAGGCATCACACGGGAAAACAGTGGGCGCCAGGCAGGCATCTGGAGAGGCTGAGGGGCCATTGCTGCAATGTGTCCATCCACAGCATCAGCGCATGCATCCCGTTACCTGGGAAACAAACTGCGGGTTGCCTAGTGATTACCTCCCTCCCTGACTTGGGGCGTCTTTCTCTTTGGTGAAACCCACCCTTTGCCCTCGTTCAGGCTGGGCATGCAGAACGCACACGACCCATGGGCTTCCTGAAGCCTGAGGCTCGGATATCGGCTTCAAGCTCTCTATGGTAAGGCAGAAGTCAGATGCAAGGGGGACCACGAGGCTCAGGTGCAAAGGCTGGGGAAGGATGCTGAGGGGGCATGGCTGGCTGGCAGGTGGGAGTGGGCGAGATTCGCAGGTGTTCTGGATGAAGGGCAGGGACCACAGTGTAGAGCCAGGCTTTAAGGGGGCCACATGAGGCCCCCAGCACTGAGGATAAGATGGCTTAGCCAGGTTACTGGCAAGGTCGGATTCTACAAAGGGGCCATGCTGGATAGACAATGCTCCTTCAGTTCCAGATGGGACTCATCAAGCCGCATGCCTCAGAATCCAGTTAATTTCAAGCCACTGTGCCCAGAACCCAATGTCCCTACAGTCTTGCTGGAGGAACCCAGGAAATGCCAGGAAGATGAAGTTAGACTTTACATCTCACCTCACATTAACTGAGACATTCTCCAGTGCTTCTGGCAACTTGAAACACTTTTAACTGTATGAGATTAAAAGACGCTTACTCCTTGGAAGAAAAGTTATGACCAACCTAGACAGCATGTTAAAAAGCAGAGATGTTACTTTGGCAACAAATGTCCATATAGTCAAGGCCATGGTTCTTTCCAGCAGTCATGTATGGATGTGTGAGTTGGACTATAAAGAAAGCTGAGCGCCGAAGAATTGATGATTCTGAACTGTGGTGTTGGAGAAGACCCTTGAGAGTCCCATGGACTGCAAGGAAATCCAACCAGTTTGTCCTAAAGGAGATCAGTCGTGAATATTCATTGGAAGGACTGATGCTGAAGCTGAAACTCAGGGACCAAGGACCCAGCAGAGGCCAAGAAAGCACCTGATGAGGAGGATCAGAGGGTCCTGGTGGCCCTCAAGTCAGACTGACCATTGCCTTTCTCCAGTCTCCCTTCCCATTGATGAACTCAGTCCACCCATTTCAGAATAATTCCAACTGCACCTGGATACACCTTGGAAAGCGTATCAGTGCACTTTCAACAGCTTGTCCAGCATTAAGTCTGCAGGGCAGAGAAAGCTCAGCTGACTCCCCTGGTGTCAATTATTTGCTGGTTTCAGGCTCGCTTCCTCACAAGCCGGGATGCAGAACCTCAGCTCGAGGCTACCTCTGACGTCTGCCCCTGGGCCTGGTGTTGCTTCGGGCTGTAGCTGCACACAAATAATTGTGCAATTAGACACACTTAGTGGAAAACAAAGACCACACCAGGCTGAGTTGCCGGAGGTTTGTTAAGAGTGACCAGCGGTCCAGTGAATGCCAAGTTCAAAGGACTCTATGAATTCCAAGGTGGAAAGCAGGGGGCCCCAGGGAGATGTCGGTAAACTTCGGGCCCCCAGCCTTGATGCCACCTTATCTGGATAACAGCACCAGCTCCTTCCCCCAGGCGACAGGCTGATGGGGCTGCAGTCAAAGAAACCTGGCCTTTCTGGACACCAAGCGAGTTCAGTGGACATCCTTCCTACAGAACCATGCCTCATTTTCTAAAGGTTGGCTTCTGTCACTTGCAACTCAAGAATCAAACCATCTGAGACATGATTTTGCAGCTTTTGGATTTTAGTCATTGAGCAAATTTACCCTAAAGATAGTGGCTGTAATAATCATGTTGACCCAGCAGGCAGAGAGGCCCCTTTCAACAATGGACCAGATTTTAGGAAGTGTCCCCACACCGCAGCAACCTCAGAGTCCCCAAAGCCAGGCTGGCCAGGATCATGGATGACAGTCACGTGTGTAGACAGCCACACCTGCGCAGGGTCACCTCTCTGCTCACAGATGGGGCTGGACATGTACAGCGAGGCTGCCATTTGAGGCCTCACAGGACGCACAGGTGGGGCTGGGACCCCTGAGGGAAGATGACCTGCCCTCCACCCCAAGTCCATACTGAGGTCTTCCCTGCTCCCCGGGATTCTCTGCGCGGTACCACTGGTCTTGACAGCTGACACCCTGAGCAAGCACCCGGAAAGGCCAGCAGACGGAGACCTGTGTGGGGCCACAGAAAGACCCGAGACTAGATGCACTGTTCTGCCCAGCTCAGCAAGAGGGTGGGGAGACGATCAGCTAGCTGGTCATTGGCTCCCAGGACCTGCACGGGGGCCCGGGAGGTAGAAGGCAGCTCAGGTGCAGGTGGCCCTGGGGAGAACGGGGAGACGTGGCCATGCAGAGCCCAGAGGCTCGGAGTGGGCGGGGAGGGACACGCCAGGCCCGCACCTGTAGCCCTCTAGCCTGGGTCACTTTGCAAGGATCTGACGGCATATCCCCTCCATCCCTTAAATGCAGCTGCCCCCCAATTAAAAGGCCATTTCCTGCAACCCAGCAAAGCCCCACCCTTCTTGGCTGGGCTTGTCAGTTCCGATCCCTAGAAGGTCAGACCCAGAATCAGATCCCATATCTGACGAGCAGCATGTTTCACGGGCTGGTGTTTCCATGACCCGGAGCTGCAGCTCGTGACTCGTGAGGCCAAGCAGGAACCAGATGCTGACCCTGGGACAGAAACGAGGTCTTATCCGAGACTCTGCTTTCAACTCGCAAAAGTGGCTGTGTTGAAGGGTTCTCTCGTCCACCAGTGGCCTGGGGCAGCAGACTCCTGGCTGGGGAAGGAGGCTGTGGAGCCTTCTGGGGGGCGGGCTTCCCTTGCTTTGTAAACATGTTTAGCCACATTACAAAAACTGTTCTACACTGTTAACAACAAACGTTCTGCAGTTGGCCGGAGCTTACTCAGAAAGCAGTTCTGGAAAGCGAGCGAAGGCAGCGACTGTCCCCCAACACCCCAAGAAGGTGCCTGACCTGCAGGAGCGCCCCTCGCTTTTCATGGCAGAGACCATGGCAGCAGGAGCAGGTGAGGGGTGGTTTAGAGAGCGGCTGCAAGGCAGGGATTTGCAGAACAATGTGTGGCGCTATTTTAAGGTTAAGAAAGAGTGCAGTTACTTTTGGAAACCTCATCTTTGTTCCCACGCTGCTATCTGCCTTTTCATTTGGCAAAAGTGCTTTTCTCTGCAGTGTCCCTGGGCAGCTCTCCCAGGCCCAGGAAGCCGCGTCCGCTTTCTCCGGGCCAATCTGGGATGCGGCCAGGCTGCAGTTTGATTTTGAAAACTTGGTCAAGAGCAGACATGCTCTCCCGGCACGCCGGAGAACTCAATTTTTCTTTGGCGGCCTCGCTTTTCACACCTAGTCTTGTATCGCAACACTACCCGCTCCGGCACTCAGCCTCCATCCTGGCCGAGTGGCAGTGAGCCCTTTCTCCCTGGATCCCGAGCAGGAATGTCCCAGGATTCTGGGCAGGAATGTCCTGGGATGGAGGCGATGACCAAGAAACGGTGCACCTACAGCCTGAGGGCTGAGGGCAGTTTGGGGACCTGCTGGAACCACAGCAACGGAGGCAAAGGGCAGTTACTGGAGTGGACACTGGTTCACAGGTGTCCAGCTGCCCTCGCCAAAGTGGACCTTCAGATCCAATCCATCCCCACTCCTTCCCGATTTCTCACCTCCAAGCTCTGCCATGTGAGAGCCTGGCCTGGTTCTAGGGCCCCAGTGAAGATGCAGGTATGGATACTTTCCTCAGGGAGCTCTACATGCACAGAGAATCTGGCTTATAGAAGAAATAGCTTTCCCCAAGATACTTTAAAATCCAGAACAGGAGGGAATTCCCTGGCAGTCCAGTGGCTAGGACTCTGCAATTCCGCTGCCGGGAGAGCCCGGGATTCACCCCCAGGTTGGGGAACGAAGATCCCACAAGCCACACAGCACAGCCAAAAAATAAAATAAGAATGAAAACAAAACCAGAAACACGAAATCAGTTTCTATCTGGGCCTAATACAGGCCAAGCGAGATGGGAACATCTTGCAGTTCGACGCAGGCTGGAGCTGAATGGCCGTGTGCTCAGGGCTGGAGGGGACAGCCAACCTGGACGACAAATGCAGATACACAGCCCCTGCGCTCACGGCAGGCATGACTAATCAATCCCAGCGGTCTTGGTCTCAGACTCCCTGCTGACCCTGTGGGGCGCCCCGCAAGGCTAGCTGACATCTGCCGGCCATGCTAAGTGGACCCAGTCTCCCTCTTGGATTGGGTAAAGGAAAGTGAAGGTCAGTGTTCCACAGGTGACACCACCACTGTGAGCGTGAAAGAAGCAGGGAGATGTAGGGAGGCCCCAGGGGAAGGACTCAAAGGCCCCCCCAGCCAGGCGCAGCCCTCCGCAGTCACTCTGGAACGGGCCTCTGTTCTGCTGGGGGTGGGGGTGGCTTCTGGAGAGGAAGTGGAGAAAGCCCCCTGCCCAGAGTGGGGCTGGGCTCTGCGGCAGGTGCCTGGGTTTGCACCCAACTCCTCGTAGCAGGACCTCAGCTGTGCCTGGTACTGCTCCCAGTGGCCTCTGACACCTGTCCTGTCCCAGGGTAACTCTGTTCCCCCCCACCCCAACCCCAAGACAGGGAGCCCACTTCCCTGATCCCGGGAAATGGGCTGGGCTTGAGCCTCAGCCTGAGCCCCAGAGTGGCAGGGGCTGCTGTGCCACTTCCAGGCCCCCAGGGTGGGCACCGCGCCTTCCAGATTCACAGTGAAACTGAGGCCAGCTGTGAGCTGGGGCACACTGGGAGGCAGGGCCACAGCCAGGGTCCAGCCATCTAGGCCGAGGAGGGGAGGGCCGCCACAAGCCGTCCAGTCCCAGCAGAGCCCCGTTGCCTGCAAGCCAGAAGTTCTGGGGCCATCGGCTACTCAGCGATAGCAGACTGATGTGTTCAGCAAGGCAAGGCCAAGGTGGAGAGAGCCCACGTGTCCTCTGACCGGCAGGGACCTGTCACCAGTGCGGCAGGAACCCCCAGAGGCCGGTCCCCAGGCCTCCGCAGGACAGATCAAGGCAAGAGACCCCGTGGAGGACGGACTTCCCCAAGTGAGGCGACCCAGGCAGGGATCAAGCTGGGGGTGGTTCAGTGATGGGAATGGTTCACCAACACGGGCATCCCTGTCAGGGAGCAGCTCCCCCAGTGATGGGCGAGGCCGGCCCCACAGCTCTCACCAGGGCCCGTCTCTAAGGCCTGGCAACGGCAGGATTCTGGGGTGGCCTTTCAAAAACAGAGCGGGGGTTTCCCTGGCAGCTCAGAGGGTAAAGCATCTACCTGCAGCGTGGGAGACCTGCGTTTGATCCCGAGCTCGGGAAGATCCCCTGGAGAAGGAAATGGCAACCCACTCCAATGGGTTCTGGATTTTCCATGGAAAATCCCATGGACGGAGGAGCCTGGGAGGCTACAGTCACTGGGGTCGCAAAGAGGCGGACACGGCTGAGCAGCTTCACTTTCTTCTTTCTTTCGAAAACAGAGTGGTTGCCATTTCCTTCTCTAGGGGATCTTGCCTACCCAAGGACTGAACCCCTGTCTCCTGCATTGCAGGTGGATTCTTTGTTGACTGAGCCACCAGGGAACACCCTGGGAAACCAGAAAATCTGTGTAGATAGGGAGATTGCGATGGAGAAACACACAGTTATGTTTTAAGATAACCAACAAGGACCTACTGAAAAGCACAGGGAACTCTGCTCAATATTGTGTAATAACCTAAAAGGGAAACGAATTTGAAATAGAATAGGTACATGGATATGTGTAACTGAGTCACTTTGCTGTACACCCAAAACACACAACATTGTTAACCAACTGGATTCCAATACGAAACCACTAAGGAAAAAAGTTAGTGTAGCTTGCTTTATTTCTGATACTTTATTGGGGTGGTCAGGCACAGAACCCAAGTCATCTCTAAAGTATGGCTGTGCGGGCACTGCCCACAGGCTGCCCAGGGATGAGCAGTACCATCAGGCAGGAAGGGAGCCCAGTGGTCACTGCACACACAGCCCTTTCCCGAAAGACCATCAACAACTCGAATGCTGCTCGGTCTCCCAGAGCCAGAAGAGTCTTCCTCAGTCTTCCTCTACTCAGCTGTGAGTATGAAAAACCCTGGCGTGAAAAACCACAAGCATGGGGAGATCTGGCTCTCTGAGTCCTCAGGCAGGGGCGGCGCTGCTGGGGGTGAACCACACCAGGGGGCTCCCCAGAAGGCTGAGCGCACGCCATGGTAGGAGGGGGGCGGGCGTGCAGCCGCTCCTCAGCCCTGGTTTAGTGACCTCTATGAAGGCAGCTGTGGGCCCGGTCCAGATGGCTACAGAGTGGCCCAATAAGTAGATTAGCTTCTTAAATAAAACATGGATCGTAAAGAGTCACGGCCTCCGAGTGAGATGCTCTCAGGCCACCTCGCCTTAGCTCAGGTTAACAGCTGGACAGAGAGCTGGCGAGCTGGAGGCTCACGGGCTCTCCAGGGCCCCGGCCACTGCCCACACCCCACCCCAGGCTCACTGGGCAGACACGTGAATCCAGGGGCACACGGGGGCAGCTTCTAGAAGCTGAGGTCCAGACTTGTGGGAAGCACGCCACCTGGTTTAAAAAACAGGACAATCCGGGACTTCCGTGGTGGTGCAGTGGTTAAGAACCCACCTTGCAGGGGATGTGGGTTCGATCCCTGGTCAGGGATCTAAGATCCCACCTGCCACAGAGCAGCTAAGCCTGCGTGCCATGACACGAAGCTCACACACTCGGGAGTCTGTGCGCCACCAAAGGCCCCACAGGACGCAACGAGGTCCCGAGTGCCACGACTGGGACCCGCTGCAGCCAGCTTCTGCACCTCCAGAAAGATCAGCACCACGTCCCTGGAACTGACCCCTGAGAGCCACCCAGGTGAACTGTCCTGGCAGCCTGACCTGTGTAGGGTCCACACCACACCGGGAACTGGAACCGAGAAAAAGAAGCGACAGACACTTCTCCTTTGCCCAGTAGAGCTGAAGAGCAAGACCAGGCCCACTGTGCACTTTCTTAGACACTCACACGCGGGCAGCTGTCGGGTGTCTCGATGCCCCGACTCTGCTGCACTGGACGCGCCACTTGCAGGGTGGCCCCAGGTCCTCAGTGCGCCCCCAGTCTCCAGGGAGCCTCCTGTGCGCCCGGTGAACCCCTCCGCCCGGAGGAAGCACCTGATGTTCTGCCTGGAAAACTATTGCTTCCGGCGGGGGGCGGGGCAAACATCACCCACATCAGCGCGCAAGAGACCCTCCCGGCTGACCGGCCCAGAGGGAACCACACTGAGCACCACTGAGAAGCAAACCCGCCACCAAGAAACACATCTGCAGCAGCCAGGGGCGTGTGGCTCTGCTTCCGACTTCGGTCCAATGATCCAATGGTCTGTATGTCCCCCAAGGGCTCAGTCTCACGTGGGTGGTCCCACAGCTCCCAGGATGTGGCGTGGGGGCAGGGCTGCAGGCTCTGGGCTTGGGGAACAGCAGGTCTGGGTGAGGTGGCGCCTTTGCCCCCCCGCAACATGGGGGAAGAGTCCCTGGACGGGCAAGTGACCAGGGAGCTTATGCCTGGAGCGGGGACGACCTCAGTTGCCCCTTCTGGCCGGGAACACATACACGCCTCCTTTCCAATCAGCAGTGTCCATGGGGGCCTCTGGAGCCCCTGCTCTTAGTGTGGGGGTTGCCAGGAGTCAGAAGCCCCCCTGAATCCCCGCCACCAGTGACCTGAGCCTCTCCCCATGCCCTCCTTCCTGGTGGCAGCTCCTCCAAGCCTCTGCCAAGGAGATGAGCCGACAGCGGGAACTTCTGAAGGACAAAGGGGGCTCCCAGGCCACACGTGACGTGACCCTGGTGACCTCAAGGCCATGCGTCTCCGTGGCCGAGCCCGCCCGCCGCTCCCCGGTCAGGGCCGGCTAAGCTTCCCCGGGACCAGGGCTCCCGCGGCAGGGGGCGGGCCCTGGCCGAGAGGTAGGCGTCCAGGGCCTGCTGCCCGGCACGCAGGCCGCCGCCAGTCTCTGGTCCCAGCTCACGAGCCGGGGTGTTCGGAAACCTGTCGCCCACTCCCCCCACCCCCCATCCCAGCCTTGACACTGGGCGGGGGAAGCTGAGCCCCTGAGCCTTGGAGACTTCTAGGAAGGCCCTGCCCACGGCGCGGGGGATGCCAGTGGAAGCCACTCACTGTATATTTTGCTTGAGCATTTCTCAAGTTCTAAAAACGTGCGCGTAGCAACGACACAAGGGGATGTTTGAGAGAAACACAAGTGAAGTAAAGATGAGAAAAGAACCGGCGGATGCTGGGAGTCTGGCAGAGGCAGGCGCTGCACAGCCACGGCCCAGCCCGAGTGCCGCCCGCCTGTGATGGGCTGGCAGGGCCCCGGGGGCAGGAAGACCCTCAGAGGGGTCCCCACCAGGCCGAGGACACCCCGGTCTTCTTGATTCCTGAAGGGCCGCTCCTTCCAAAGCACAGGAAACAGCAGCGAACGAGCCTGGCTCTGCGAGCCCCCAGTCAAGGTCGGGGGTCACGGCGGGCGCTGCCTGCCCGGGCCGCTACCCCTGTGGTTGACTCGTCCCCTCTGATCGGACGGATTGGCTCCACCAGGGCCCCTGAGGAACAGACAACACGCCCTTCTCCCTAAAGGCCCCTGGAAGAGCCTGGCAGACTCGGGCTTATTTTTCTAACTGCATTGCCTGAGCCGAGGGCCCATAAAAACAAAACACCGCCCTGCTTCTTAGCCGTGGCAGCCACTAGGGCCAGGAAGCAGACAGAACAGGGACAAGGCTTTCGGTTTATTGCAGTTTTTCACGGGGCTCTAAAGCCCGAAAGGAAAGTGAGTCTTAAGCACCCTTTCATAGGCTTGCTGTCCGGCAGGCCGGAGGCCAAGCGTGCTGCCCTGGGGCCCCGAGGCAGCCAGGAAGTTCATTTTCCCAAGTGCGACAGCTGGTCGGATGTCCCCACCCTGCTCTTTTCCGCTATAACTTTTTCTTAAAACTTAATGATGTCTTAAGCAACCCAGGCTCAAAGCCCAGTTCACAGGAAAACACTAGAACCCATCACAAAGCCATATTTATCCCTTCAAATAAAAAGCATCTCACAGAAAGCTCTCCAGCAGGGAAGCTGGTGGGGTGAAGAGGGGAGGTTGTAAGGACTGCGGCTGGAGGGGAAGGGACAGGTCTGGGCCGGGGTGCTGACGACAACATTCACCCCACGCCACCCCCAGGCAGAGAGCCCCCTCAATTGATCAGAACAGCCCCTTCCCCATGGACTTGGTGACGCCAACCAACGGCTGGATGGAGGAAGCGGTGGATACCCTGGGGAGGAAGCCACAGCCAGCTGCCGAAGCAGCCCAGACAGGCCCCAAACCTGCGCCTGTGAGCTCCGCAGCTTCAACTGGACAAGGCCCTGGGACAAATTTTGTCTGAAATTTTGGATGAGAGGCAGGAAGCAGGCACAAGGTAGCAGCCTGTCAATGGGAGGGTGCAGGCTGGGGCAGGCACACCTCGGCCGGTGCTGGCTTCTTTGGACACGTGGTTGAGGGCAGCAAAAATCCGGCTCTTGATCGCTCAGAAAAAGGTTCTTTGGAGCGATGGACTCGGTGGTCCCATCTCAGGCACAATGGGAACCTCACAGCGATCTCATTTCCCTCGTTACCGTGGTGGCTAGGAAGCTCAGTGTGAAATCCTTTCCTGTCCTTTGTGCACAGGACAGTGGGGAGTCCTCCCTGAGCTCTGGCCTCATCCCCCAGCTTCATCTTTTCCTGCCCTTATTATTTCTCCATCGACTCGATTTTACCCCTGTGTGTGTGTGTGAGCCCTTCTGAGCCAAGCTTAAATCCTCTTAGGACCGAGGAACATCTGACATTCCATTTAATCACAAAGAAGAATTAATTTCGGTCACTTCCCCGGGAGGGAGCACAGTACGGAGGACTGGGGCTTGGCTCAACAGCAGAGCCACGCGTGTCCCAGGACAGCTTGCGGGACACCAGCTGGGGACAGGCCAGTGCCTGCAGGTGCCCTGGGAGCCACCAGCACTGAGCTTCTGCTGTGCAAAGCCGGGGCCTGTCCACATGATGGGGTCCTCAGAAGGCTGGGGAGGGGGCCCCAACTTGCCCTCAATGTCACACCCGGGGAGGTGAAGCTCACGGCACCTTGGGCCTCATGCTCCGGAATCACCCTCTCGACTGCCTCTTGCTGGCGTGGACCCGCGCTCCCAGCATTGGGTTGGAGTTCCTCAACCAAGCTCACGGTGTGACTGAATTTCCCGTGCTGTGCTGGGTGCTTCCTCCTGACACAGCGACCAAGAACAGCTTTGGAGTCAGACAGGCTGGCCCGAAGCCCTTGCCCTGCTGTGTGACCTGGGGAAGAATCGAACCTCTCTGAGCCTCAGAGTTCACATTGTAAAAAAGGAAATTGTCGAGAGCCTTCCTGGGAATCAGATGCGATCACTGCGCCCAGATCAGGTCCCGGAGGCACTTAGGGCTGGCTTCGCTGACCCCAGTCTTGGCGAGGGCAAGAGGCCTATCAGGGGAACTTGGGACCAGGAGGGCCCCCTGAGCCCTGCAGGGGGCTATGAGTTCCAATCAAGTCAGTGTTGGGAGGACCCGCTACCCACGGGCCTCGTCAGCATTTCACAGGCGTCAGATACAGGGCCCCGACTGCCCTCCTCGCTCAGGAGGACAAACCGCACCAGGGCCCTCTCATCCAGCCCTCCCATGGTTAAACAAGGAGTCGTTCCGCTCACATTTGCAAGCCCTTCCTGGGATCAATTCTCAATCAATTCTCTCGGGAAAACACATCCCCAAGAGTCGCCTGCCCCTTGGTGGGGACAAGTGTTTACAGGTTTGGTTTTATGCTCTCCTAACAATCTGGCAAAGGGTGCTTTATTCACACGCTGAGCATCGCTGTTGGGCTAAATTTAACTGCCTGTTAAATTGTCCCTGTTAAAGCTGTCCTTTCCTGTTCCTTGAGCAGGAGGGAGCAAGTAGAAGTCAACAGTCTTGTTTTTCTTCCCCCATTACATGAAAAACAACTAGAAACGTCCTTTGTATATAAGCCAGCCTCAGAAGAGGGTAAAACACACCTAACATCAGTACATTAAGTACATGAAGGTTCTGTGTTGCTAACGTGGGCTACGTTATGGATGAAAGCGCTATTTCCCTTTCATAAACTTGAAAAAAAATAACTCCGTGTGCCAGCAAAGAACCTATGAAATGGCTTTAGAATTCTTGCCTTGTATAATCTTGGGGACAAAAAATAGGTTCCAAACACCTGCAAATCTTCCATGTTAATATATGTTGATATTTCTCTTTTTAAAAATGGTGCTTGGGGCTCCCCTGGTCGCCCAGTGGTAAAGACTCCACCGGCCAGTGCAGGAGACGTGGGTTCGATTCCTGACCCAGGAAGATCCCACATGCCGTGGAGCAACTAAGCCTGTGGGTCACACCTGTTGAGCCTAGGAGCCACAACTACCGAGGCCTGCCCTCCAGAACGAGAGAAGCCACCGCAATAAGCTTGCACGCCTCAACTAGAGAGCCGGCCCCAGTCACCGCACCAGGGAAAAGCCCGCAGACAGCCCCGAAGACCCAGCACAGCCAAAGGCAAGCGATAAGGTAAACAAGCAAAAACGGTGCTCGGACAACAGGGCATCCACCGGCAAAATAATGCAGAGGAACCCCCGCCTCACTCTATATTCAAGTCAACTCAGGACGCTTCAAGGACTTAAATGGGAGAGCTAACACTCCAGACTTTTTAGGAAGAAAACACAGGCATAAAGCTTCATGACCTTGGCACCAAAACCACAAGCAACCAGAGGGGAAAGAAAGAAACTGGGCTTTATCAAAACGAAACCTTCTGTGCTTCAAGGCCCTATGGGAGAAAATGTTTGCCGATCAGGTGTCTGGTACCAAAAGCCAGTGAGGACTCTGGGTTTTGCTTCCTGGCCTACCCAGGTCCCACCCAGGAGAATGTGAACTGGAGAAGCCCTGTGTGGACACTGGACACTCAAGGGCAAAGGTCANTAAAGCTTCATGACCTTGGCACCAAAACCACAAGCAACCAGAGGGGAAAGAAAGAAACTGGGCTTTATCAAAACGAAACCTTCTGTGCTTCAAGGCCCTATGGGAGAAAATGTTTGCCAATCAGGTGTCTGGTACCAAAAGCCAGTGAGGACTCTGGGTTTTGCTTCCTGGCCTACCCAGGTCCCACCCAGGAGAATGTGAACTGGAGAAGCCCTGTGTGGACACTGGACACTCAAGGGCAAAGGTCACGTGAGGAAGTAACGTGGCGAGGGGGTGTGCTGGCTCTGCCTCTTCTCGGGTAGATAAATGCACCACGGCTTGCCCCGTCTTGGGGCTCATGTCCCCGGGAAAGTCTAACTGCTGCTCTGCACAAGACTGCCACTTCTCAAAATGCAGAGTGGAGTTGGGGGTTGGAAAGAGATGCTAACACACAAAGCTGTTATCTGCAGACCAGAGCCACATGGGACAGGCCGCTTCCTGAAGGCAGAGGCCCTGGTGCACGGGCCCCACTCTTTCTACTCAGACCTGCTTTCCAAAACAGGAAGAAAAAACGCCTGAGAGATGAGAAGCCTCGGCCACCCTGTGCTGGGCAGCTTGGGCCACACAAAGAAGGTCCGGTGGTGGCAGAGATGGCTGGTGTCCAGCCATAGTCCTGGCCCCACATTCCCCCACGAGAACACGGATCGATTCCTTTAAACTGAACGGCAGGAAAGAGCAGCAAGAATAACTTCATTAATCACGTCCTCCGTGTCCCTTACCATGCCAGGTTAAAAACCTGTTAAACAAGGACCTCAGAGCCCTCCAAGCAGCCAGGAGCCCACCCCCCACCCCTTATTGGATGGAATTTATTAGACAGTCCACACCCACAGCCCCACATGGGATTTCCCTGGGGGTGCAGTGCTCCCAGTGGAGGGGGCATGGGTTTGATCTCTGGTGAGGGAACTAAGGTCCCACATGCCACAGCCAAATAAAATAAATAATAGTAATAATAATAATAAAACCCAAAGCCCACGTCCCCACAGACTACACTCCTGTATGATAATGGATATGCACGCCTGGCAGCAGGGGTCAGGGCAGACAGAGCTGGGAGTGGAACGCCGCAGAGATGAACTGACAGACACTATGAAAGGCCCGTCCGGCTCAGCCTCACCCAGGCCTGGCAGCACCGCCCTCTGCCCCCCGTGTGGACAGCAGCTGGAATGCCGCGAGGCTACCGCTCACCCAGATGCTGGCCTCCGTAGACAGAAGGACCCAGTCCACACCCGAGAGGTCAGAGTGGGCCTTTCTGAGGGACAGAGAGCTCGGGATAAGGCCGGTCTCTGAGCCGAACGCCCCACGGCCAGACAGACTCCCACCTCAGGCCTGGGAAGTGGCCCAGGACGATGACAATGACCAGGTAGCCCTGGCTGACGGGGCCCCCTGGGTGAGGAAGAAGAGTGAACCAAAGCAGGAGCTGGGACTCTCAACCCATGTGCAAGCAGCCACCCCCCAAAAAGTCTCAAAGTGAAGCCGTTCAGTTGTGCCTGACTCTCTGCGACCCCACAGACTGTAGCCTACCAGGCCCCTCCGTCCATGGGATTTTCCAGGCAAGAGTACTGGAGTGGGTTGCCCTTTCCTTCTCCATTTTCCTTCTGCCAGCCCCAAACACCTACCAAATACAAAAGCAAAACAAAGCCTGTTGATTTCACTGACTTGGGACTTGTGTCAGGGGTTGGAATGGCCTGCCAGCACCTTGAAAGTGCACAGCTCCGTCCCGAGAGCTTGATTTGGAAGTGACTGCTGGGGAGAAGAAGGGCTCTGGACGAACTCCCTTCCAGCTGAACTGAGGCTCGGATTTCCTGATCATGGAGGTAGAGGTCGACTAGCAAGGGAAGCCTGGAGATGCCCCAGGGAGCCCCAGGCAGCAGCCAGGACCTCAACAGCCTTCCCAGGGCTACAAACACTGACACACACTCACAACCACCCTCACGCTGGTTTGCACAGTGCCCTCTCCCTCGGCCGCAGTTTGACGGTCATTCTGGAGTCAGGGCACTGCGCTCAGTGCCCTCTGCTGGGCTGCAGGCTCTTCAGGGCCACATTTCAAATGCTGCAGGCTCCCCACGTGTCCTTATCGCATTGTGGTGACTGTCTTTCTATTTACTAACTGGGTGGGCGGTGGTGGGAATGCCCCAGAAGCCCAGGCTGGGCTCCACCCATGTGTTTGAGGGCCCGACACCTGACCCCAGGTCTGGAACACAGCGGGGGCTGGAGCGGTGCTGAGGGACCCAGCCCCGGGCTGTGGCCCTGCCCTGCTCAGCCAGGGCTCTGGGATCAGGAACCCTCCCTGGACCACAGCCCAGAGAGGCCTGCTCCCTTCACACATCTCCCGGCGTTAGGATGCAAGGTCCTAACAACGAGAAAGCGAGGGGTCAGCATCCCACGCTCGCTCTCTGCAGGCCCAGCTGGCTCCAAGGCTCAGTCCCCACACCCAGTCCCTGAATGGAGACATGCGGGGGGCTGGCTGAGCCCACCCTTCCTGGTCCAGCTCTGCTTTGAGGTTGGGGAGTGGGTGTGATCAGCTGGCTTGGTGAGAGGGTGTCTTTGGGGGTCTCATGGCACCCCTCTCCAGGCTGATGGTTTCTGGGTCATCACTCTCAGACCCAGTGAATCATTTGGACCCCACTCCCCAGCACAGATTTTCCTGTGCAGAGGGACCTTCAAACAAAGGCAGGGACATGGGAGGAGTCACCAGGTGTGAGAGGGCCATTCAGATCCAGTTCAGATCCAATGGGACTTCTGGCCCATGGGACCTGGCACGCACGCCTTCGGTACTGGAAACCACTGCTACGACATTAGCAGGAGTGAAGCCAAAGCGACCAGTTCCTGTTGACCTAACACTGTGACATCACCAGCCTCTCCCACAGCCCCCATGTAAACGGGCCCCAGACACTCTCTCTCCTGTCCTGAAGGGTCTCTGGGCAGTGTCCCCAGGAACTAGACGGGGATTACAGATGCACAACAGAGCGAGCTGCATCTAGAAAAAAAGCCTGGACAGAGACCCAAAGGGGCCAGAAAGAGATGGGGCTGGGGCTGTGCTGCTCACTCTGCGGCCCCTGCGGCCCAGGTGCCCGGCTGTGTTCAGGGGACAGACCCGTGAAGATGGCTGCGGAGCTGCTGTTGACGCAACGCGTCCGGCTGCACCAGCTTAGGGAGGGCTCGTGCGACAGCAAATCCTTGGCTGCGGTCAACGCCACGTGACACGGGAGGGGACATCGCTGGGTGATAGCCACTGCCAGAAGGTTCCGCAGCCCGTGCCCCAGTTGAGCAGGTCAGCGTGTAAACAGCAGCAGATCCAGCAGGCACCACCGCCCACATGGGTCTGACATGTAGCCCCAGTAATCCTGCATCACAGGGGCCGTGGGCTGCTCCGGGGGCCTGTCCTCACCTGGCTACCCTCCACTGCCCAGTCCACGGGAGCCAGTTATTTATACCAACAAAGGCAACCAAGATGAAGCAGGTAGTTCACGGACAGGGAAAAGCAACTACAAATTAAAGTATGCACTCAAGGGTGTGCCATACAACACGGGGAAGAGAGCCAACACTCTGTAATAAATGCAAATGGAAAGTCACTTGGAAAAACACACAAAAGATGAAAAAGATTAAAATACCCAAAGCACATAAAACCAAGCACTCAGAAACAAACAAGACACCCACTGCAAGCGTTTGGATCACCAGTCTGGACAGAGAGAGGAGAGCGGCCTCCTCCTGGCACCCCTGCCCGGCCAGATCAGAAGCAAACATGCGAATCAGGCGATGACCAGAATGAAGATTTATTCAAGCCAGTTGTGCCGCAAATGACTGAGGCGGCAGGATCTGGATTGAAAGATCGCCGGCTCCCGTTTCAGCTCAGGGCGGTGGGGCTGCCCCCGTGAGCTTCAGGTTTCCGGACCCGAGGTCTGCGGTGCGTCCCTGAAACCTCAGTGTTATCCTCCCCGGGGGCAGAGTGACTGCCCAGAGTAGGATTGTAGGCTCCAACGGATCCATCTGCTATTGCCTTTAGGAAACCTGCCTCACAAAATGTCTCGTATCCAGGCTCAACGCTCCCAGGGCAAGCCAAGCATCTACCCCTCCCCACTCCCCGTCCCTGACACACTGCTTCTGGGGGAGGGCTACGATGACACACTCAACATGCACGGAGGAATGAGAGGCAACACCGCCACGGCACAGATCATCTGACGGAGAAATTTATTTCCTGGCACACTCCCGACTGCAGGCTTCTCGGCACTGGCTTGCTGCCATGCAAATGAAACAAAAAATCAATATCCCTAGGTCTGCAAAACCGTGTGTTAACAATCACACTCCAAACAACTTAAATAAGATCCCTTGCCCCGTCCCCAAATAACAGCGACTGTTTTTGTTAGAAGGCAGTGCAAAATAAACAGAAAAGAAAAGAAGAAGAAAAGAAGGCAATTTAACAGGTCCTCCTTCAGCAAAACCTTTCCAGGACTTCAGCATGCAGATAATCTTTCTGTGATTATGACCAAACCCTCCCGTTGCTTAGCAACACATAATTAAGGAATATGTTTTCAGATCCGCTTTGCAAGCCCAGCCATTATCAGATGAAATTACTGAAGCAACAAATGTCATCGCCATGCAAATGAGTTGGTTGCAAAGAAAGAATGTTTGACGGTGAGGGGGAAGACGCATGCCCTGGGAAGCATTATCTGACTTTTCTCCTGCCACACACCGATGTAAAAAGTCAAATAAATTTCATATAAGACTGAAAAAGGAAATCTATACACGAAACAAAACTAGAATATATAGAGAGACAAGAGAGAAATTTAACCAAAGCTTCTCTGTAAATAAGAAAGAAACGTGTGAAGGTCAACTCATAAAGCAACAAATAGCCCCACTTCAGTCTGCAAGTAGCTTAACCATCACCAACATAACAGATAAACCTAACACTTATTGCAGGGCTATCACATCAGGCTACCAGGCCCCATCCACAGCTATTTAAGAGATATTTTCAAAAAGGTCCCTCTTATTTTTACCACAATTCTCATACCACTATATCCACCCTATAATGCTAATAATTCATTAAAACAAAAAAAGTCATTGAAAAAAGGTGCAGTTTTCTAAACTATGTTGAGGGGAACGGGGAAAGAAAGGAAGAAAGTTGATTTACAGCTTAAATGGTCAGTAAGGGCTCCAGAGTTGAAATGACAATTCTGAAGCACAGCTCCGCTGCGGGTGTCCACCTGGAACTCTATCCAGGTGCCCGGGGACACACACGCACTCAATTCCACTTGGCTCGTGATTTGAAGAGAACAAGCTAGGGCCATTCTCTCTTTCCTCCGCACAGAAATACATTCTTCCCTACAAGCAAGCAGAATCCCCAACTGTGTTTTCCAACACGTGAGACTGAGTCTGTTTTTGAAACAGGGAGTTCTAAGGGATTTCAACATCTTTGTTTAACACACACGTCTGGAAGCACACCCGTTTTTAGCTCGGTAGTGATTAACCCTACCTCTGGTACTGTGTAGACCCTTCAGAGGGGCGTTTCCACACGGGAAAGCGCTTCTGATGGCAAGTGAACGCCGCCCACTGTATAGGGAGCTGCTGGACAAACACCCAGCATTCTCCAAAGCCACTGAATGTGAGCTGGAGAAAACGCCACTGCCTGTGATCTGAGGGCTTCATACTCTTCTGAATGATTTCCACTCCCCATAAACAGTTGTGCTTCCTCCCAACAAAGGGAAATCCACAAATCGGCTTGAGCTCAACTGGAGAAAAATGCCATTCCTAGTGGGTCAGCCTGAACCACACACACCAGTTTCACCCAGAAGAAGCCTCCTGTGTGTTGGTCAGCTGGCTGGGGTGCCCTGTTTGGAGAAAGGGGTGTATAGGTGGGTCTGAGTTGGGGGTCGGTTGGTCTCTCCAGGTCTGGCCGGAGATGATAGCAGCAGGAACCTGAGGGGCCCACTGTCCATTGCTCAGACCTCAGCCCCCACCGTCTGGCCCCTCAATGTCCCCCACGAGGAAAAGGCAGGGAGGGGCGCATTACTTGGTTCCGGGGCCAGCATGGTGGAGACGATGATGGGGGCCCCTGTCCGTCGGGCCACCTTCTGGTAGGGCGAGTGAGGCATGTGGAGGCTCTGGCCGGCTGGCGGCAGGGCGGGGGGCTCCAGGGGTGCGCCAGGCTTCCGCAGGAGCTGGGGGCTGCTGTGGGGGCTGGGCACAGGGGAGGCCGCTGCGCCACGCTCCCGCTTCAGCAGTTCCATGGGCACTGTGTACGCCGTTGAGTAGGCAGTCCTGGGGCCCGGGTGAGTCAAGGGCACGCCGGGCTGCAGCGGGTATGCGGGGCTCGGGCGCGCAGTCAGGGCGCAAGGGGTCGGGGAGCTGTACCCGGAGTTGGATGGGAAGTGGGCGGCTTGGGAGCCCACCCTGGGGGCTGAGTAGGTGGCAGCGGTCTCCAGGAGGTGCTGGGACGGCGCGCTGGAGGGGCGGCGGTGAGCGGGGTCTACAGCCCGAGGGGACGCCGGCTGCAGGGGCCCTGCCTGGGGCTGGGGCTGCAGGGCTACAGCGCCCGGGCCGGCCGAGTCGCCTTGGCGCTCGCTGCGGTGGCTGAAGCTGCTGGAGCGCGTGCGGGGCAGGGGTGGCCCCCGGCCCTGCCTGCGCAGCTGCATCTCCGTCCGGCACCCGCTGGCCAGGCGGCTCAGCACTCGGGCCTGGCCCAGGTTGGGCGCCACGCACTTTATGTCCACGTCCTCCATGGTGGCCAGGACGGCCGGGGAGTCGAAGCCTTGCTGAAGCAGGGCCACCAGCGTGGCCTCCGCCACGCCTTCCGCCCGCAGGAGGGCCAGGAACTCCGGCATCACGCTCCTCTTGCTGCCCCCGGGCCCCTGGAAGGCGGACGGGTCGGCTTCGCACCTCTCGTAAGCCATCCTGGGGTGGACGCTTTCCCGGGCCGGTCCGTATCCTGGGGGTGGGGCACCGGGGGCGGTCCCCACACTGATCCTGGAGGCAGCTGGCGCTCCCGGGTCCACAACCAGGCACGTGGGGGCCGCCTGCCTGGAGGCGGCGGAATCCACCTGCCTCTCGCCCGCATCGTTGTAGACCTGGCCGGTGGGGTAGGCGGGCGCCTCTGCCCCGTACCTGCTGTCGGCTGGCTCCCCGACGTACCGCGCGGGCGAAGGTGCCCTGCTGTGTGATCGCTGCCCCTGGGGGATCATTTTACCTCCAGGGTCCCGGTACAGGTGACCAGTGTCCTGCAGGGCAGGGGCCTGGCCTGCCACTGGCTCNGCCTCTGCCCCGTACCTGCTGTCGGCTGGCTCCCCGACGTACCGCGCGGGCGAAGGTGCCCTGCTGTGTGATCGCTGCCCCTGGGGGATCATTTTACCTCCAGGGTCCCGGTACAGGTGACCAGTGTCCTGCAGGGCAGGGGCCTGGCCTGCCACTGGCTCCCACGTCATCCTGCCGCCCGGCGCTCCGTAACCGGGCAGCAGCTGGCCAGCTCCCGGGTGGCGATGGTGCGGAGGCTCCCCGGGTGCCCGGGCAGCTCCGGCTGGGTCACTGTAGTAATCCCCGGGCAGCAGGGCCCCACGGGCCGACATCATCGTCTGTCTGCTGTCGTAAAAGGCGAAGTCGGGGACGGAGCTCTTCCTGCCAGCCGCTGTGCTGTAGGAGGCCTCCCGGTAGAGGCAGGGCTCGGCTGCCCCAGGCATGGCGACATCCCGCAGCCCAGAGTACCAAGGGCCCTCTCCGCCTCCATCCGTCAGAGAGCTTCTCCTCCCGGGAGCCTCGGCGACCTCCCAGGGGCCCTCGTACCACCCGGCTGCATCCCAGCTCTGAGATCGACCAATATTTATATGCCTGCTGGGAACCGGCATTGGAAAAGGAAAAAAAAAAAAAAAAGACTGCAGCCAGAGGCAGAAGAGGAAGGCTTTCTTTATAAATCTTCAATTACATGCATCCGATCCAGACCTGGCTGTATTCTAACCCTTCTGAGACGGCAGGAAGGACCGACTGGGGGTTTTCGATTTCAAAGTATGGCCTGAATTATTAATTCTCCGAAACCTTAGTAGACGAAACACTCACGGTAACTTTGCCTCACTCTCCATCGGTAGCACCAGAGGTCTTTTCTTTACGGCTCAGTCCCAGAAAGGAGGCTGCAGCCAGCCAGCAAGCCGGGCACCCCCGCCCCCCCGGCTGAAGCACTCACACGGACCTCTGCTCTCTCAGCGAGCGGATTATGAGCTAAATAAAACCCCTAAAGCTTTTGTTCCATGTGACATCTCGTTGGACTGATGAAACCGGCTGCAGGCTCCATCCAGGCCTCCCGACCTGCGACTGGGAATTCTTTTCACACTGAAGCCCTGGCTTATCCCCCTGTCCTCACCAGGGCACTTTTTGGATGAGCCCACCTCCCCCTCCTGAAGGTGCCCCCCAGCCCCCAGGTCAGGATCGCCTAAAAGTGACAGGAGGAGAACAGAAAAAGATTGCTTCAATGTCGATGCAATCTTAATCCACCCTGATGAAATGTTAATCCATTGCACACGGCTAAGAACAAATTACATGTGAACAGGCAGGCGGGGTAAGAAAGAAAAAGCCTCGTGCACAGGTCTAGAGCAGGAGGTGCCCGAGAGATGGGCCAGGTCTGCCGCCCGACACTTTGCCAATATCGAAATCTGGCTCCGAGATGACTCTGGTTACAAATCAAACGAGTTATTAGCATTGCTCAAGCCCACACGGATTCTTTCCCGTANACAGGTCTAGAGCAGGAGGTGCCCGAGAGATGGGCCAGGTCTGCCGCCCGACACTTTGCCAATATCGAAATCTGGCTCCGAGATGACTCTGGTTACAAATCAAACGAGTTATTAGCATTGCTCAAGCCCACACGGATTCTTTCCCGTATTATCACACAACACAGACCCTTCCATACCGCCTGGAAAAACCACGGTAACAGAAATACACCCCGTGTGTGTAGCCTAGAATTGAGCATTTTAAGAGGGCAACAGAGGTCAGCAACTAAACCCCAATGTTATGAAGCAGAGCCGGGAGGGAGGAGGCTGCCTCTGAGGCATGTTTGCCTTTAAATCTGTTTGGATGCATTAATTTTAGCAGGCTTGGCCTGGCTCAGATCTCGTGGATCATCTCCCATATTCCCATGGATTAAGATTATATGGAACCCACCAGGGACGTTAAGTGAAGTAATGCAGGGGATGGCACTTATCTGCATGCAGGAAAGCCCCACAGAGGCGCATTAAAACATTTCCTCAAACGTATAGACAGGGCCCTGGGAAGCGCCACCACAGATGGGACCGGGGTCCTCCAACTGTAGGTTCCAAGACACAGAATTCACAGCGAAACCGAAAGCTGGGAATCCCGCGCTTACAAGGGCTGTGTGTAGTCAGAACATTTAAAAATGAGACAATGTACATATTTGCAGCCATTAAACTTCAGAATGTTTCGTCTTCACTCACGTCCCTTAACTGAAGAATCCATTAGAATCTCTAAAGAGAATTACCAGTTAAAAAAATTTTTTTTTTAAATGAGAAATACTGAAAACTTAAGAGTGAAAAGGAAAGAGAGTGCAAATTCCTGTGCAGAACCTGGAGGCACAGGGAAACACAAGGGCAGTGCCCCCTCATCCTGATCAGTACGTATTAAACTTTGGGACAAGCTCCGCTGAAACCAATATGACTCCCCAAAGAGGGCTTGGTCCTCCAGAGCCAAAGCTCTGGGAAAAGCCTGACTGACTACAGAGGAACTGAGCCCAAAGGACTGCCTGGGGGCAGAGCCCCGGGACCCCAGGCTGTGACTTAAACACCACTTCTGACCCCAAAATGCCAAGAAGGCCTCAAGTTAACTGGGAAAAAGCCCTGGCAGATGGCAACGCGACTCTGATCCTCCCCCAACCCCCTCCACCTCCTAGGATGCAAGACAGTGAGGGAAAAAAAATGAAAAAGCCACACTGCAGAACGCAGGGTTTCCATCTATGAGAGCAGCCCGCTGGCGCCAGTTTCTCTACTTTCTCTTCTGGCACACTCACCGTCACGGGCTCAAAGGCCTGGGCAGGGGAGACAGAGGCAACAGGCCCGGCCACACACAAGACAGCATTTGCACATCTCGCCAACAGCCCGAGGATGTGCTCACTTCGAAGAGACATCAGAAAGGACAGGAAAACGCTGGAGCCCCAAACTAAACAGAAACAGCACTGCCTGGTTGCAGCAGGTCGGTTCCCAGCTCTGCTGGGCAGGCGAGCCCGGTCTCCACAGGCCTCCTCTTGGGAACTTCCTCCCCTCTGGAAAGGAGAGGGCAGGGAAAGATGGGGCGGCCTCATGGTAAGAAGGACCCCCAGGAGACGGGACTATGTGAAAACTGACCTGCTGTATCGACCAGGACACCTCCTCACCTGGGAACAGACACCCACGTGACGACCCGGGCAGCCCCAGCCCACGCAAACCGGCACGCCTCCTCCCCACCGGGGCTCTTCTGGCCAAGAGGGGCCTTTGTGGCCTCCCGGCGGGGGTTCTGCCCACTGCCACCGCCGCCCTGGCCACCTCCACTCTTCCATCACTGGTCAGAGAGCACGGGCTGGCTGGGCGGGAAGGGCTGCGATGGCCCTGCCTGACCCTTCAGGGTCACCGTAAACAGGGCATCTTTGACATCCTGTTTTTCTTCCAGGATCCTCGTTACAGGGGCCTCATCATGTGTTCGGTGTCCATACCGGGCCTTGCTCTGGGTGTTTCGCTCATCCCCAAGATGTGGGGACGGAGAAGCTGGGTACCAAGATGCACAGGAGCCAGGTCAAGAATTCCCCGTGTCGACCTGGGGAAACTAACAGCCCCGCTAAAACGGCAAAAGGGGAACCTCTTTAACAAACTAACCCTGTTATTTTCTTAAGGTTTCCCCAAACCCCAAATATAACGCACATCACTTGAGCCAGCCACTTGAGTATCCGACAGTAATTCCTAAACAGATGACTGCTCCAGCTCCTTGAAACGACGTGCACTGGGCCCGTCAGAGCCAGGGCCCCGGCCCAGCTAACGGACCGCACCCATCAGCACTGTGCCTTCTCAGCGTCTGCTTTCCCTTCCTTCCCGTCATGAAGAAAAACTTAACATGCATGTGAGGTGGATGCTGCAAAACTCCACGTGTGGTGCAGACGCTCCCTTCAGAGACAACCGGATGCACTCTGGAAGTCGTGCCAAATCTTCCTGCAATGGGGCAGCTGGCTTACAAATAATTAACCAGTCCTCGGCTGAGTCCTCGACTTCAGCAGGACGACCTAGGATCACGGGTGCTCCACAGCCCTGGTTTATTAGGTGCAAAGGTGTAATGCCAGGAGCAGGTCAGCAGTGGGCAGGAGAGCTTCAGAGAGGCTTCACGCTAGGCCCCAGAGTGAGGAGGCCCAGATTTGTTCCCATCAATTTCTGACCCATTCTGCTTGGAAGCCACCCAAACTCACGCCGCCTCAGCTCTGCAACCTGTCAAATATTATGACAGATGTTTTCCTGTGTTAGATAAAAACACCTGTTAACTGGACTTTGACTTTTCTGAACACCGTGGCAGATTAAAAAAAACAAAACAACAACTCACTGCAGTCTTTAGAAAAGGGAGGATTTTTCTCACTAAAGTGAGATGGGACTGATTTCTGAAAGATTACTGAGTCTTGCAGACTTCATTTGTAATCCTGCAGAGTCTCTCACTACAGAAAACTGCATGAAGGAAAAAGCCATCTTCTGAGAAGTGAGAAGAAACAGGCAAACCAAATCCTCTCGCAGACAAAACAAACCAAGATAAAGCTGACCCTTAGCATCATCTGAATGGGGACCTCAACGTTATATGCGACATCCCCCCAAAGCCAAGTCTTCGATTCCCTGTGCAACGTAAGGCATCAGCTGAAACCTGTGGCGACCTGAAAATTGAGATGATTTAGACAGTGCCGGAAGAGCAGGGAAAAAACTGAGGCAGACAAGCACCGGGATGACAAGCGAGGACAGAGCCGTCCTCGGATATATCTCCTACAAGTGCTTCATGCTCTCACCAACACAGTGACTTGGGAAACTGCTTGAAAAGAATGGGAAACAAGTACCGCTCTGGGTCAGGTCCTCACTTTTTTTTTTTCTCTTAAATTTGTTTCCTTATCTATTTGGCTGTGTCAGTCTTAGTTGCATCATGCGGGATCTTTCACTGTGGCATGCCCACAATGAAAGGGACCAAGTTAGGTGTCCCTCGACATGTGAGGTCTTACTTGGTTCCCCGACCAGGGATCGAACCACATCCCACACATTGCAAGGTGAATTTTTAACTACTGGGCCACCAGTGAAGTCCCTTCATGCCTTAAAAAAAAAAAAAAAAATCAGGTATATGGTGGACTTTGTGAATCTAAAGACTGGATTTGCATGAATATCGCTGGGTTGAGCAGTCCCCTGACAGCTGTGCTGTTTCTGCCGAACTGGCGTCAACGGATGCTCACTCCTTTCTCAGGAGGAGACTCTGAAGCGTCGGTCACTTTGGCTGGCCTTCCTCCTGTGCTGGGGCTGACCATCTCCTGGGACTTCCCTGGTGCTCACATGGTCAAGAACCCAACTGCAATGCCAGAGACCCAGGTTTCCATTCCTGGGTAGGGAGGATTTCCCTGGAGGAGGAAATGGCAACCCATTCCCGTATCCTTGTCTGGGAAATCCCATAGACAGAGGAGCCTGGCGGGCTACAGTCCATGGAGTTGCAAAGAGTTGGACACAACTGAGTGACTTTCCCCCTCCATCTCCTAGTTCTCCAGTCCTTGGGGCCAGAAGCCCAAGGCAGCTCTGAAAGCCAAGGAGGAAANTTCATGACAGCATCCCAGAGGTGAAACAGAAGTGTCAGTTAAGTCGTGTCTGACTTTTGTGACCATGTGGACCGTAGCTCACCAGGCTCCTCTGTTGATGGAATTCTCCAGGCAAGAATACTGGAGTGGGTTGCCATTCCCTTCTCCAGGGGATCTTCCCGACCCAGGGTTCGAACCTGGGTCTCCTGCATTGCAGGCAGATTCTTTACCAACTGAGCCCCCAGGGAGGCTAACCCAGAGGGAAGGAATGTTGGATTATAGGAGGTCTCTAACGTTTCCTTTTCTCCTGTAGAGGAAAGGAGACATCTTCTCCTGAATTATGTAATGAAGGGGACTTAACTCAGCTGATATAATCCTCAGGACCCCTTTTCCACATGTATAAGACATTTGAACAAAATGAAGTAAAATGAAATATCTACTTTTCTCCAAATTACATTTTCAACAGCCACAGGAAAGGATGGTGTTCAGTGATTTATTGTACCATAACCCACAATAAGATGTTCTAACAAAAAGTCATCAGCAAAGCCATTGTGGTACATTACAGTTCTGTAAACCCAGGGCCCCGGAAAATGCTCTTCTGGGTTACTTCCGCCATAAGAAGGGACGGCAAGCTCTCTTCTCCGGCCAACAAATACTTGGGGCAAATCAAACTAGTTCTGCCATGATGCCATTAGGTCCTAAAACATTCTGAATAGTGCAATTCACAAACACGATGTGTCAACTAAGCCAGCAAACTAAACAGAAAGGAAAATCCAGACCTATACCATACACTAAAAAGAGAGGACTGCAGTCTGGTCAACTCTGTTCACAGACCCTACTCCATACAATCACTATACAACAGCACAGAGTAGGCATCGAGAAAGAGCAGAGAATAGAAGACAAAAATCAAAACAGAATAGCTTTTTGAAAAAAAACAAAACAAAACAAAAAAAAACACCCCTGGCTTTTAAGTCAGTTTGAAAGACTATTATTCTCTAATGGATTTTGATGGAGCCCACAAGATGGGAGGAGAAGGGGATGACAGAGGATGAGATGCTTGGATGGCATCACCGACTCAATGGACATGAGTCTGAACTGGTGATGGACACGGAGGCCTGGCGTGCTGCAGTCCGTGGGGTTGCAAAGAGCTGGACACGACTGAGTGACTGAACTGACCTGAACCCAAGACTTTGGGTGGTGAGATGCAAAGCTGTACTGTGTCCTTTGCTTAATCTCGAGCAGGAACATCCCCCTTGAGGCGCAAAGGTGCAGATTCTGGGTGCAAGAAGATCAACAGACTAGGTCCCAAAGGGACTGTGGCTCAGGAGGAAGAGACCACAAGGTCTGGTGTGAAAGGTTTGCGGGAGAAAAGGACTGGGCTCTGGGAGGAAGAGAGAGAATGTGGAAGAAGTATGTTTGCAGGGGTGATTTCCCCCCTAGTCGGGCTCAGCTGGAGAAAAGGGGTTCACTGCGGAAAGTGGAAGGCTGGGAGGGACCCTTGAGGCCATCTGAAGGTTTGTCAGGCTTGGGGTTGGCAGCAGGTTGGAGGGAAGAATTGGAAGGAGAAGGCAATGGCACCCCACTCCAGTACTCTTGCCTGGAAAATCCTATGGATGCAGGAGCCTGGTAGGCTACAGTCCATGGGGTCGCTAAGAGTCGGACACGACAGCGACTTCACTTTCACTTTTCACTTGAAGGAATTGCATTGGAGAAGGAAATGGCAACCCACTCCAGTGTTCTTGCCTGGAGAGTCCCAGGGATGGGGGAGCCTGGTGGGCTGCCGTCTATGGGGTCGCACAGAGTCAGACACGACTGAAGCGACTTAGCAGCAGCAGCAGCAGAGACCAAGTAAGAAAACAACATTCCTACAAGCCCAGGGCAGAGGAGGGCAGCTTCACGCTTTAAATCATAAAACAATGAGAGATACTGGAAGTCCTCGGGGGTAGGGTGGGGGCAGTGGAAAGGAGAGAATCTTTGCTGGGCTTGCTGGACCTCCAAGGAGAACATTCTCAATCGGTTGGTTTCTAGAACGGAGCCTGGTGAGAATTCAAAGCAGGGAGGGAGATGTGTGAGGCTGTCAAGAGGGAAAAATGACAGAATTCCCGGGGCTGATTGGAGGGCAAGGCCACATGCAGAACAGCAGGTGGCCTGGGTGCCCGAGCTGCTCACCGACTGCCCCGCACCTTGCCGGCAACACCTGGGAAACGGGGACCCCCAGTCCCTGACCTTGCAAGGCACTGCCACAGCTTATACATGCATGGAGCACCAACGAAGCATCTTGAAACAGCTCTGAAACTACATGGGACACCAAATGAATGAATGGGATCATGGATTATAAATTACACCTGGGTAACTTCACGTCAAGCATCTACCCTGACAGTGGACAGTGAAAAACTAAACAAACCATTGCAACTGTCTCCTCACGGGCTGCAGTCCAGGGGGTCACAAACAGTCAGAATGAAAGAATGAATCGTCTCGGGAACACTGTTCATGAATAAAGGAGATCCTGGAATTTGTTATAAAAAAAAGGAAGGCTGGGGACTGGTGAACTATGACTGAGAAAGAGGTTTGGAAAGAAACTTCAGTGGGTTTTCTGCTGCCACCGACTGCCCTGAGCACGAAAGGAAAGGCCACTGGCGCTTCGGTCCCATTCTGGCCTCCGATGCGGTATCTCGAGTTAAGCACTGGGGCTCAAGGGGTGCAATCAGCCCGCAGACAGTCCTCATAACCAACCTTAGAAAGCCGATCCACCGGGGCTTTCTGGAATGGGGACTCGGTACCAAAAATGAAGGACCGAAGTAAAACTTTAAGACCCCCCGAACAATCACGTGAACCTAGACGGTGAGACACTATACAGACCTACGGGCTTGGGTTCTGCAATGATGACGTTTCTGAAAGTCAAAGGCCAGGGAATTATCTTTGACTAAGGAGACATTACCGCTAAATGCCACATTTATGCTCCTTGATTGATTTCTGCACAGAGGCAAACAAGCCAGCTAGAACAGATGCGTGGGGGAGATACGAGCACGCCACCTAGGTCAGATAAGGGTGCAATGACCTCCAGTTCCCTGGGGGTGATGGTGGTGGTGTGTTTATGTAGGAAAGAAGACGATCGCACCTGCCGTGCATCTGCAGCTGCCTTTCAGGTAGTTCTGGAGAAATCCATCCATCCATCCTCCATTCATTCATTCTCTCTCTCACACACACACACACATGCATCTCTATCTATGTACCTCGGCATACAAGGAAGCAAGTGATAACGAATGTTACCGACTGGTGAATATAGTTGAAGGGAATTATCAATGTCCATCGCACTGGGTCCATCTTTCTGTAGGTTTGAAAAATTATATCTAAAAATATCCCTAATTCCCCAAACCTCCTTATACCCAGGGATGTGGGAGACAGTGGGTGCTCTTCAGTTCTTTTAGGTGGGAGCCATGGTGGGGCAGAGTCTCAGAGCACAACACGATTTTTAAGGCCTCCACATCACCAGCTTGAGCCACATCTACAAGCGATTCCACGTGGACAGCTTGTGGGAGGCATATTCCCGGGCCCGAGTCAGCCGGCCAACTAGTGCGGTAGCACGTTTGGAGGCTGCTGAGTCCACCCTGCCCAGGGGCTCGCCTCCACGGCCCCTGAGAGAAACACACAGCCCGGCAGCGTGGACACGGGCCGGCAAGGGACACTTCACACCCAGCCCAGGCCTACGCCCTAGACTTCTCACCACTCCCTCGAGGAGAGGATGGTCCTTAACCCACATTTTAGAGTTCTGTCCTTTGTTTCCGCAAGATTTGAATTCTGTTTAATTTCCTTTCACGACCAGAACAGCTTCTAGAACATTTTCAAAGATAACCAGGGACATGAATGTATCATGAGGGGCTACGCTGGGCTCTAGGTATTTGTGGTGGCAACTGTTTCTGTTTGAAGTGGACAAAGCCCAGAAACTTCAGAAAGTAGGTTATCTTTCACATGCAAAATGATCCTGGGACCACAGACCCCCACCAGCTGCCCTCCTTGCGCCACCCCTGCCCTGGGGGCCCCTTCAGCCTTCTTGAAGGGCAGGCCAGGTCACCGCCAAGGACACCGCAGAGAGGCGCCTGGGACTGCGAGTGGGGTGGGGACAGCAGCCGGCTGGGAGACCGGGCCCAGGAGCCCAGGGCCGGCCTGCGCGTCCTCTGTTTAAAAACCGCCAACCACGCTGGCTCTTACCTTCGCAAATTCTGTCCAATCGCTGTCGCTTGACTTTGTGCTTATCCACAAGGGCCATTCTTTATCGAACTTTGCACCTCTCTGATTCAAAAGGCAAAGCAGTCCTCTAAGAACTTAGGGGCCCTCGCAGGAGTCTGCGGGCATTACGCCACTACGCGCCCTGAAACGAGGAGAAAAGAAGCCTTACTCTCTGGACACCCTGGGGGCAAGGACAACCGGTCATTCAGGCTTGGCTGCCACTTGCAACAAGGGGACCTGCCCTGGGGGACTGGCTCTCCTCCAAGGCTGGAGACGGGGTCTGCTCCCTGTCCCTGGGACAGTCTCCTGCCTCCGAGGGAAACGGGTGAACAAGACAAAAGGTCATAGGTTCCTGAAAGCGGCCAGCAGCGCATCTGCAGCTCTTGCTGCTGACGGCCAACACCATCCCCGACCAGCTTGGGCCGGGATACCTCGGCCTCCGGTGCCAGAAACCAAGCGACAGCCAGTGGCGCCGCCCTGTAACCTCTGGAGGCTGCAACAGAACAGAGGCAGGGACCAGCCCGTACTGCCCGGGAGCTGGGGCTGCTCTCCCACCGCCATCCCCCAGGCGGTTTCCAAAACTGCCCTTTGGCCACTGCTCAGCACCTTTCAAGCCCTTCCCCCATCGCCCAAGGAGGGGGCAGGAATGGATGCCCCACCTAACCAAGGCTTGCCCAATTCCACCTTCCGAAGCCTCGCTGGCTTCCGGGGGGACACCGCTGGGGTCCGCGGCCTGTGCCTGTCCCACTCCCGTGGTGTTTCAAGCATGTGAGGCACAAGAGGCGAGGTCTCCCATATGGGTTGGGGTATTTGGGCCACTCCCGAGGTACTCCACTGGCCAGTTTGTGGAGAAAAGTCAGGGCTGCCTGTGTGGGGAGGCCCTGACCTTCATCCCCTGCTCAGCCAATGTGCCAGTTGAGGCCATAAGTCACCATCTGCAACTTCCAAAGCCCTAGAGCTTCTGATTCATTGCTGTGGTTATCCTAACATCACCACCAACTGCAACACACACACACACACACACACACACACACACACACACCACACCCCCCTGCAACACACACACACACACACACACCACACCCCCACACCCCCACCCCCAGTTATCCAACAAATGAGGAGGGGGCAGGCGACAAACACAAGGCTCCAGGGTTAATAATGAGAATTTTTATGGGTGGTCATCAATTATGCAGAATGCTGGGAGTTACTTTATCAAAGGTCAGAAAATGCAGGTCTGACTATGAAAAGGTAGCTGACTTCCTGGAAGTTAATGGCTAATTTCTCAGCAATGAGGCTGAAGAGGTACCCTAAAGATTTATGGCAATAATTATATGATTTTTAAAATAAGAACAAGGAAAAAAAAGCACAACTTTTAATCACATAAATAATTAAGGCAACATCCAAGAGATACTAAATCCTTTCCCAACCTGGGATGACCCTGTTGGACAAGCAAGGAGATGAAGGTGGCCCCGAGGTGAGCCAGGGCATTGCTGGGAAGACCTGGGTCAACGGAGATGGAGTAAACGGATTTCTAAAATCCTCGAGACTCCTCGGTGGTCCAGTGGTTAATACTCCATGCCTCCAGTGCAGGGGGGAAGGGTTCAATTCCTGGTCAGGGAATTAAGGTCCCGCATACCATGAAGTCAAAAGAGTGGCTTCACTTTTGCTGGGTTTTGTGAAAGGTAATTATGCAAAGTGGGGAAGGTGGTTCCTTACTGGCCAACTTGAGACAGACAGACAGACAGATAGACGGAGGAGCAGGAACTCTGGACCAAGCGTTTGTGACCAAGACAGGGGCCAGCTGGCAATTTTCATCTGCTTGGGTCCCGAGGTCTGATCAAGAGATGGCCCTTCCTTCCTTGGCTCCAGAGACAGACCCCATGTTAGCCGCAGCATCCGGGGGTGGGAGAATTAATTAGTTAATATTTGTGAAGTGGCGTGGAGATGAGAAATGACAGCATTATCATCTGAGGCAGGACGGGTTTCACACCCTCCTCCTCCTCCAATTCCCTGAGTGAGGCATAATCATTCTTTTTGCTTTCCTTTGAATTTTAATTTGTATAATTAGATGGCTTCCTGAAAAATTGATAAGTAGAATCTCGATTATGCAATCAAAGGAAAGATCAGGCATCAGCTTACACAAAATGTGTGCGTCTTAGTATTATTAAAAAAAAAAAAGGGCAACTGACTTCTGTATCTTGCGTGGGGTGGGGACCAGTCTTTCCACAGGGTTCCCTCCGGGTCTGGTACCTCTCATGACTCAGGCTGGCCCTGCTGATGGAGAAATCAGTTGCGAGGCCACCAGGTGGAGGCTGGACACCATGGCAGTGACCACTGCTTCAGGCAGCCTCTACCCCCGCCTCCCAGGACTCCCCTCCCCCCAGTATTTCTTTTGAAGCAAGGGTGTATGCAACATGACATTTTCCACCTTCACCCTCCAAAGGAGCGAGATATTTACGAGGACTTAGTGAGTACAACCCTCTTCCTAGTGACAGGCCAGGCCCTGCTCAGAACTAGGCTGTAGGCAGTGGTCCCCCAGCTGACGTCCCCTGCAAGAATGCCAGCACCCCGCTATGCACACCGGTCCTGGGCTCCCTTGACAGGGCCCCCGAGCCATGCAAGCCAACCCCTGCCTTGACCGTATGCCAGTCTAGGCTCCACGCATACATCACAAACTCTGGGCCACCGGGGTTATTAGTACTCTCACCAATTGACACCATCTGCTCAATATTTCACTACGAATAGATAAAGGTCCACATAGAGAAAAAAAACCAGAAGGAGGATGTATTACATTGTCCCACTTTGAAATGATAAACCTTTGAACCATGGGGGTATGGTTGGGAAGAGAGTTCTAGAACCCGCTTGCAAAATGACTGTGAATGAAGCCAGCTCCATGCTTGCATGACAAGGATGGTGCTGCAAAGAAACTGCGAGGGTCAGACGAGAACGCACAGGAAAACAATTGGAGTGCAAGGACAGGCCTCTAAGAGCAGTTCACGACTTCCTCTGCGAGAGGCAGGCCGACTGGGACGTGGGCCGCCAGCAAGCTGGATCACCCGCCTCCTGAGGATAGATCGCAGACTTAAGAAGGGCAAGAGGAAACTGAGATCCTTTCACAAGTAGGAGGGGCACACTGCTCACAAGCCTTACAGGAAAAACCCTGCCTCCTTCCCCCCAAAGGAAGAGATCTGCCCAAAGTCTCTTAGCCTAAGATGAGGGCTATGATTGGGCGCTGAAAGGTTTGGGATTTCAACTTACTTTAGAAAGAGAAAGATGCTTGCATGAGAAAGCTACTCGGGGGGGAATTCCCTGGAGATCCACGGGTTAGGACTCTGTAATGTTACCGCCAAGGGCTGGGGTTCGATCCCTGGCCAGGAAACTATGAAACTAGGAAACTATGTGTACAGTGCACACCCCCCCCCAAATATAGATAAATACATTGATTAATAAGAAAAGAAAGCTACTTGAAGACTCTTGGAGATACTAGAAGGAAGATTTCTCTCCGCAGGCTTCAAAGACAAACCTGAGAGTTAAGAAAAGGGAGCAAAGAAAGGAAGGCATCACTTTACAAACAAAAAGGCAAAACACCCAAAATTGAGACTGAGGAAAAGAAAAGGTTCCCCACTCACCACTCCGGGACTAAAATCTGGGCAGATTAAGTAAACCACAAGCAACCCTGCCGGTCAGGACCGAATCACTATCATGACCAAAACCTAGCCATCACTGATTGGCATTCTCAACATCTCAAGTAAGTTTTTAAGATCCCCCCCTCAGTTTTTATCTTCCAGTTTCAAGTCTTCTTAAAGATTAGGCAGATGAAGGAATTTACAGAAAATAAACGATGTCTTCAATGATGTCTCTCAAAATGAAAATTCCTCTAAAACCANAAGTAAGTTTTTAAGATCCCCCCCTCAGTTTTTATCTTCCAGTTTCAAGTCTTCTTAAAGATTAGGCAGATGAAGGAATTTACAGAAAATAAACGATGTCTTCAATGATGTCTCTCAAAATGAAAATTCCTCTAAAACCAGTTAATGGTGACGCTGCTACTGTTAAGTCACTTCAGTCGTGTCCGACTCTGTGCGACTCCATAGACGGCAGCCCACAAGGCTCCCCCGTCCCTGGGATTCTCCAGGCAAGAACACTGGAGTGAGTTGCCATTTCCTTCTCCAATGCATGAAAGTGAAAAGTGAAAGGGAAGTCACTCAGTCATGTCCGACTTAGCAACGCCATGGACTGCAGCCTACCAGCCTCCTCCATCCATGGGATTTTCCAGGCAAGAGTACTGGAGTGGGGTGCCATTGCCTTCTTCGTAAGGGTGATGGTAGCCTTCAATTCTGTTAAGAAAATCTATGTAAACATTATGTTAATGAAGACAGACCAAGTAGAAGAGATGCCTGCAGCACCGGGAGCACTGGTTCCTGAGGTCTCCTGCCTTTCTGAGCCTGGGATCCTTAAAGCGATGACACCACTCCTTGGGTCTCCTTTACCGTGGCCGACAAGGAGAGGGTCATCTCACTAACTTGTGCATGACCAGCAAGTCGGCACCATCCAGGTAAAGGAAATATCAATGACCAAGAATCCCTCTGCTTCTTCACGTTGTACCAAGTAAAGCCAAGGGCTTCACGTTACCTTGGAAAAAACCTCTTCCAGAATCGTTAGAAGCCAAATAAACATCAACAGCAGATGATAAGCTGGGTAGAATCTTTGGGGCTTTCCAGGTGGTGCTGGTGGTAAAGAATCTGCCTGCCAATTCAGGAGTAGCAAGAGACTGAGGTTCGATCCCTGCGTTGGGAAGATTCCCTGGAGGAGGGCACGGCAACCCACTCCAGTATTCTTGCCCGGAGAATCCCATGGACAGAGGAGCCTAGTGGGCTGAAGTCCACAGAATTACAGAGTTGGACACGACTGAAGCAACTTAGCATGCGAGAATCCTCATAACAGGTGGACGTGGGTTTTGTTTTGTCAACTATGCCTGAAGGACCAGTTAAAATCCAGATAGAACAAAAGAAACTTCCTCCAGGAGCGAGAGCTGACTCACTGGAAAAGCCCCTGATGCTGGGAAAGATTGAAGGCAGGAGGAGGAGGGGGCAACAGAGGACGAGATGGTTGGATGGCAGCACTGACTGGGTGGATATGAACTCCGGGAGTTGATGGACAGAGAGGCCTGGCGTGCTGCAGGCCGTGGGTTCTCAGAGTCGGACACAACTGAGCAACTGAACTGAACTGAACAGGAGCGAGGAATCAATGGGAAAACACTGGCGTAGCCTTTGGTCAAATGGTTGACACAACACCCCAGTTAATAACAAAAATGATTAAAACTGCACTTTATTCAACAAAATAATCTATGGCTAGAATCTAGAAAAGAATGGATATATGTATACATTTAACTACTGATTCACTTTGCTGTACATCTGAAACTAACACAACATCGTAAGTTAACTATACTCCAATAAAAATTTAATAAATAAATGATTTTAAAAAAAACCCCAAAACCCTGCACTTTAAAAAAGAAAAGGAAACTCTGGGGGAAGATCAGTTGCACAAAATGAGTTTATTGAAGTTAATCTTATCCACATCCAAAAACTACTACTGCTCCCCGATTATTACTCAGTAGCTTTGGGGCCTATTTGGGTTTTGAGGAAAGAGGGGAACGTGTGCACTGAACGGTGCACAGGGACACTGACTCTCCAGCCCCCGCCTCGGCCAGGGGTAACCAAGCAAGACCCTTCAATACACACTGAGGCCGCACCTGGCTCCTGGAGTCTCCCACACTGCGCAAGTTAGTTAGTGTCGGCAGCCCATTCGTGTCTGACCTCTGCAACTCCCTGGACTCTGGCTACCCTGCCCCGCCCCCACCTCCAGGCTCCTCTGTCCCTGNCCTGGAGTCTCCCACACTGCGCAAGTTAGTTAGTGTCGGCAGCCCATTCGTGTCTGACCTCTGCAACTCCCTGGACTCTGGCTACCCTGCCCCGCCCCCACCTCCAGGCTCCTCTGTCCCTGGGATTCTCCAGGCAAGAAAGCTGGAGTGGGCTGCCATGCTCTCCTCCGGGGTGTCTTCCCTACCCAGGGATGGAACCTGGGTGTCCCTCGCTGCAGGTGGTTGCTTTAAGGTCTGAGCCACCAGGGAAGCCCAAGGTGGCTTGTATTTCCCCAGGGAATGCAGGGCAGCCCAACCCCGGGGTGACAAGGTTCCACCCTGGTCACATGCCCTCCATCTGATCCACGGGCCCCACCCTTGAGCCCCTGGGGCTGATGCAACACCAGTGTCCCAGAGAGAAGTGCAGATGACTCCAGAGCTGTGAGCACAGGGCACCACCCTCTCCAAGACCAGAGGCCAGGCAGGTTTCAGAATTCAGATGGGATTAAATAGGCAATCTGGTGCTTCTGTTCCCCCCAGACAGGCAGTAACATTTCTACGCTAGGACACAGGAACACGCTTACCCAACTGGATTAATATACAAGGATATCCCCTCAACAATTCATGTCAGGTCAAAATCTGCCACTGAATGGGTTACCAAGAATTTAAGTTTTCGGAGCTTTTTACAATTTGGCTGTGAGGTTAGGGAACTGTGGTGTCTATGATCCCCCCCAACCCCCATCTAAACTCTACCAAACCATTTTCTGGGGCTTTGAAGGAGAAAAACAAAGACTCTATGATCTCTGTCAAGCGTGTGCCAGCAGAGAAACACAGAAAGCGACCCTTCCAGCAGGTGGAATGCCAGTGTGTCCTGTGAGGTTTGAGGCTGCCAATGTGAAAACCACGCTTCTGCTGAAGACGACCTCCTTGGCCAGCAAATAATTTCTGAGTGCACCCTTTTGCCTGGTTTAGATTTAGAAAAGATTATCTCCTGGTGTTGAACATAAAACTCAAGAATTCTAAATATTTTCACTTGCTAAAAAGCTTTCATCAAGAACAGGGGACTGGAGCAAAAACAATTCATGATTTTCCTAATTGGTGGTTTTATTTGTGTCATGATGAAAATTAAGTGTTGGTGAAGAAAACAAGACACTTCTGTGTTAAGAATTTTCACACATTTTTTAAAGCACCTGAATGGATAAATATGTTCAAAATAAATCTTATTCATTCTAAGACTAGAGAATTCATTAAAAAACAAAATGAAACTAAAAGGGTAAAGGCAAATAAGCAAACTTTCACCCAGATTAGGAAGTGTCAAATAACATCTTTTATTTCCATTGTGTTGAGACTGGGGAATCATACAACACACAAATGAATATTCCCATCCCAACTTTCTGACCCCCTTGGCAGTTTTGATCGATTGCTGAGAGTCTGGCTAAGCAAGGTGAAGGGATAAGCACCCACAGTTTCTCCGTGGACAGAGGAAGCTTGACCAGAGGACTGATCCTTTTTCACATATTACATGCAAGAAATTATTGAAACAAGTTTATATCTGAGTGAGTAAAGGTGAACAGAGGAAGAAGCCGCAATGTCGGAAAGTTTGGAAAGGCCTTACGAAATGCCTGCAGAGGAGCCTTGGCCACGGTTAGGGTTAGTGTTAGGTTTTGGGGTGACCCCTCTGTGCCCGGAAGATTGCCTGAAGGTGATGCCTGCAGGTTATGAAAGGACTGGGCGTCCATGTGCACTTGCTGTGGTCCAGCGTGGAGTAAAACCATGGATAACTGATGTCCACTGGCGCCTGGACCCAGGGGGCCACCGAAGCAGGAGCCACCTGAAGACAGCTAGCTGAGTCATATGACAAACTCATGCTGGACTTTAAAGACAGACTGTGGAAGGGAGCTGG
>SJYV01039606.1:4265418-4291325 GCA_006410875.1 Neotragus pygmaeus | reverse complement strand
GGTGGGGGGGAGTAAAGAAGGTTTAACTTTTGAAAGGCAACTCGAGTATTTGGTTTTAACATACACAAGTTGCACTTGCAGTTACAGCGATTTGTTGGCTAGCAAATAGCAACAATGAGATCTTAAATGTTTAAAAAGCTTGATGTGAGATTCTGCAGACATCTGCTCCTTGATTTCTTGCCACTGGGAGGCCCTAGAACCTAGACTGGCTTCACTGCGTCCAGCTTCCATCGGGGACACAACCGCTTTGCTGCCCCTGTGAGGTCCCAGCCCACACGCTCGTGACACCATGCAGTCTGGAAACAACGTACATGGGGAGGAGGTCTGCGGTCTCAAAGCCGATGGACAAACCAGGAGGTCCGACCTCCTGTTCTGGTCATTCCTTGAGCAGGCCCACCCAGAGGAGGCCGGGCGCCCAGCAGTGGGGCCCGTCAGCCAGCAGAGGGCACTGCACACCCTGCAGGGCCTTCCCGAGGCGGCAGAGGCCGGAGCTGCTTTGCTGGGACTCAGCTTGGCTCCTTTCAATCCTAACTTGGACTCTGCGAGCATCTGGAGAAAGTGAGACCAGATACCTCCAAAAGGGAAGGTCTGAGATGGCTTCAGGATGATGGGCTGCACGTCCCCTCAATCTCAGGATGCAGAAGGGACAGAAGAGACCTCCAATCTCCCTTAGAGCAACAGGTGTTCAGCCTTTAGGAGACACGGCAGCCAGGGGACAGGAACAGGGCCCAAAGATCAATCCCCTCGCCCCCAGCTCGCTCTCTNAGCTGAGCTGCGCTGGATTCCTGATCTGAGAAGATGCCAAGTGAAGGTTTTGCTGTTTTAAGACTCAGTAAGTTTTGGGGCGGTCTGTCGCAGAGCCATAGACAACTAACACAACACTCTCTGGCTGGACGGCGTCACCGACTCCATGGACAGGAGTTTGAGCAAGCCCCGGGGGTTGGTGATGGACAGGGAGGCTTGGCGTGCTGCGGTCCAGGGGGTCGCAAAGAGTTGGACATGACTGAGCGACTGAAGCGAACTGAACCACGTCTGTCAAACTCACCAGTACAGTCGTTCAACAGAAAGACAAAAGAGGTAATCTATCTGCACCGCAACGGCGCCAAGTTTCTATTACCTACAGGACGGAGAATGCTAACAAGAGGCTGGCTGGCTGCTGTAAATCCCCGGCTGCCCACGCTGACATGAGCGGTGTCTGCGATATATCCGGCTATGGAAAGCCTAGGTGAGCTCCGCTCTGTGGACACCAGCGATGCCCACAGGCCTGGAGAATGGGGCGGCTTGCAGTGTTTTCACCCAGATGCGCCCATAAATTCCAGGGCTGCGCTCAGTGTGCACAGAGTTAATTCGGGTGCCCTGGGGTCTCCACTCTGATGCACACACACCCATAAATCTGGGACATTAAAAAGATCTCCCCCAGGATGGGGCCCCACATTAAGAATTCAGCCTTGGAGGCCACCCCTCTGCATGGGAATGCACTGGATAAACAGGCCCTTGTGCTTTCTTATTCTCAGAAGAAGTCCTTGAACTGCAGCTGCTATTTAAGCGGAGAGCAAAAAGGAGGCAGGTGACATGAAAGTCAATCAGCAGAGCGTTTCTGAGATTCCCTCATGAGAAAGGGCAGAGGGGAGCTTAAGATACCAGCAAGCCTGAACCGAGGGGCAAAAAAAGGGGGGCACGGAGTGTAACACACAGTCGTCCACATATGCTCACGTGGTCCTGGGTGATTTCTTGGAAACATAGCATTTCTGGAACATTCTTCGGCTCTCAGAGAGAGACTGAACCCCTAGCTTGTATTTGTGTTCAGCCCCTGTAACTCCCCGGACACCCCAGCTTCAGTTAGCCACTGCCGCAGTCGTAAACTCCATCTAACACGACTCCCTGCCGTGGGAGAGCTAGCTCCCAGACTCTGAGGGAGGGAGCAGCCCCAGAAGGAAGCCAAGAGCCAGAGAAGGAAGCCAAGAGCAAGATCAGCGAAAGAGAAAAAAGTGGTCTGTAAACACATTAGACCAAGTCCAGACAGAGGGACCCAGCCCCAAGAAGGGCTCCTAGGGGAGTGGGGCCGTGCGATAGGGAGGCCTCCCACAGCACAGTCTGCACCCGCAGCTGTTAGTTTAACCACAGCGACCACTCAGGGAGGATTTACTGTGCTGCAGGCTTGCTCCAAGCGCTTGCGGAGGGTTCACTCCAGCACACAGATAGCCCCCAAACACGTTCTGCAGCACCGAACCAAGAGCGACAGCGTCTAGCGGCACACGGCATGCCCCCCCCCCGTCGCCCACTTCGGCTGCCACACGGGCCCCGGGGGAGGCTTTGGGCAAGTCCCCAGCACCCCAGCTGTCACAAGGCAGAGGTGCAACCCCGATCCCAGGCACTTCCAGAAGAGTGAGCCCAGAGGAAGCCCGACTCCCCCCAGATAAAGTCACAAACCAGAGCCCCATGCCGGCTCGAAACACCCTCTTCTCGGGACCTGCTGGTCTCCAAGCTATCGTGTAAAGGCTGAAACAGCAGCATCACCCTCCAGCCTCCAGAACAGATGCGGCCTCTGGTCAGATGGTGGTGGGCTGTTCTCCCGCAGGAGGGGCGTCAGTTCCAGAAGCTTCCACAGGCCTGGGACCCCAGCTTGATCCCTCCCAGCCCCACCACAGGGAAGGGCATGTCTGGGTCCCACAGGTGAGGCACACCTACTGGGGACCTGCCTCCCGGTCATCTCGTGCCCCCAGGGCTTAATGAGCTGCGATCACATCCAGACCCACGTGCAAAGCTGCCAGATCCTAGAAGGTTCCCTCATAGTGAGGTGGTTGGGTCCTTCACTGCAATCTTGGGTTATTAGTCTTCATTACAACCCTCTTTTTCAAGGTTGTTTTTTTTTTTTTAATGTGAACCATTTATAAAGTCTTTACTGAATTTTACAATACTTCTTTTTAAAATAAATACTTTGCCATACATCAACATGAATCAGCCATAGGTATACATTCGAGTGGCTCTTCTTAAACCTCCCTTCCACTTGCCACCCCATCCCACCCCCTAGGCTGTCAGACTGTCATACAGCAGACTCCCACTGCCTATCTAATTCTACATACAGTATTGGATATGTCTCCATGCTACTCTCTAAATCCGTCCCACCATCTCCTTCCCACACTGGGTCCCCAGGTCTATTGCTGTATCTGTGTCTCCGCAGCCACCCTGCAAAAACAGGTTCATCTATTTTACGTTTGGTCCCCATGAGGCACGTGGGTCTTAGCCCCCTGATGAGGGATGGAACCCACCACACCCCCTGCATTGGAAGGCAAAGCCTTAACCACTGGACGCCAGGAAAAGGGCCTACATTACACCTCAAGGTGGAAGCCGTAGCTCTCCACGGTGGGTCTGCCCAGCTCTATGGGACCTAGGGTGGGCTCAGCTCCCTTCCGACTAGGTCTGGGGACAGAAGAGAGACCAGCTGAAACAGGAGGTAGTACTTTTATTCTCAGAGGGGAACTCAGCAAGGGTTAAATGAATTTTTAGCAACACAACTTATGAAAACGGCCCCAATACAATTTGATGAGGTCAGCGAGTAGAGAGGCCTAATGACACTTGTAAGAAAAAACATCTGTCGGTGTCGAAAGGTCGGCAGGAAGTGAGTGGGACTGATGTGGCTCTGATTGGCCAGACCTACACTCCTAGAAAGAGAGACACATGGCTTAACTTAGCCCAGAGGAACAAAAAGCCCCTTTCAATTGTCCTTGGACCAACCCCGCCCCCCACTACACAAGAGGCCAGCCCCTGAGCTCCCCTGAGCTAAGAAATCCGTCCAGGACCCTGACTAGCAATTAGGTCTTTGTTCACCCACTGGCTGATCAGCCAGAGAGGCCAAAATATTCCTGAAGGAGCAGTCATCTTTAAAGGGAATGAGGTTCTTAACAAAATCCCCAGTTTTACTTTTTGGTTGGAAAACAACAAGGGTCAGTCGAACAGCAAATATTTCAATAATCCATCACTGCGAAAACCAAAACAAGGGGTTTTGGAAAAACAGGAAAGCTTGGTACATAACATGGCTTAAACTGGGGCCAAAATCATCTGTTGACAAAACCCAGCCTCCAAAGCCTCTTGGCCTGATCCGTCCAGTTTGAGTGTACCCCTTAAGCCTCCTCGGGACCCTTCCCTGTTCCCTCAGGTGACAGGCTGGCCTGGCCTTTGTTCTTCTGACTCAGGACACATGGCTGGGTGGCCTGCTTCCTGTCCGAAAGCTCAGAGGAGGGTCTTGGGAGGAGCCGGGCCCCCTCCCTGCCACTGCAGGAACCAGGCCTGGGGCTTTTCAAGAACCGGAGCCCTTTCAAGCATCTCACTGGAGTCACATAAAATGAGGAGGCCTTCTGGAATTAGTGTTCTGTTTATCCTTTGTAGACAGTTAGCAGAGCTAGGTTACACAGAAGCCCAGACTCTTGAGCAGACAGCCCACGGGTTTTACCTGAACTCAACCCCCTGTGCAGCCTGCAGAGACCGTACCCAGCTCCATCCACGTCCGGGAAGACTGAGCCTCCTTCTCCCTTCTACCAGGCAGGAGAGGAGTCAGGAATTCAGTTTCCAATCTTCCCAAAGACATCCACTTTCAAGAGGACAGGCACAAAAAAGGTTTCCAAGAAAGGGACTGCAAGTTCTTCAGCTGACAGGTAAAGCTAACCCTGCCACTGCCAGCTCTACTGCGTCCCCACGAATTTCCGCCTTTTCTTTACTAGCCACCGAGCACCAGGTGGATGGGGGCAACACAGCTCAGGGCGAGCGCGTATCATCACCGAACATTTGTTACAACGTGAAACCAGACAATGTGTGCTCAAAGATCACAGAACTGAGCCGGCCAGATTCTGAGACACCTCACCACCACCAAGCTCCACTTCCCAGGGCACGCTGATTCTCTAGGACCTGCAAAATGTCTCTTTACCAACAGGAAAGGCAGAAGCGGGTTTCTGTGTTCTAATTATAAAAAAACGGTCTGGTATGTTGCATTACGTAACTTTTCTACACAGTTGGTAACCTAAAGGAGAATTTTTCTAAAGTCCAGACTTAAGTAGAAAATGCTGTTTCAGAATTCCAGTGGGTTTTGTTGGCTTATGGAGAAGAAAATCACCTGCAGCTCTGTGAAGAGTTAATAGTCATGCAATCTCATGTAAGAAATGAGAACTTAAAATTCAGTCCCTAAGCTTGTTCCTCGGAAGGAAAACTATGACAAACCTAGACAGCGTATTAAAAAGCAGAGACATCACTCTGCTGACAATGGTCCATATACAGAAAGTTATAGTTTTTCCAGTAGGCATGTATGTATGTAAGAGCTGGACCATAAAGAAAGTTGAGCTCCAAAGAACTGACACTTTCAAACTGTGGTGCTGGAGGACTCTTGAGAGTCCTTTGGACAGCAAGATCAAACCAGTCAATCCTAAAAAGAAATCAGCCCAGAATATCCATTGGAAGGACTGATGCTAACACTCCAATACTTTGGTTACCTGATTTGAAGAGCCAACTCATTGGAAAAGACCTTGATGCTGGGAAACACTGAAGGCAAAAGGAGAAAGGGAAGGCATAGGATGAGGTGGTTGGGTGGCATCACCGACTCAGTGGACCTGAGTTGGAGCAAGTTCCGGGAAACAGTGAAGGGCAGGGGAGCTGGGTGTGCTGCAGTCCGTGGGGTCCCGAGAGTTGGACATGACTTAGCGACTGAACAACAATAACAACTCTAATGTGTGGCCAGCTGTAGTGGAAAATGGGGGAAACAGAATACGTAACCTCAAACAATAATGTGATACAGATAAAATTTCGTTTGGGGCCAAGACTTGCCTGATTCACAGATTCCTGGACCCTAAGAAGGGCTACAGCTTGAGGTCAGTACGCTGTGCCAGGCGACCATCCCCCAGGGCACCGAGGCTGGAGGCAACCTTGCAAGGGAGGGGCCCTCGTCTCGGGATGTTCTGCCCACCTCACGCTTCCAGGCTTAGAGAAGCTACCAGCCTCTGCGCTCATCAAGAAAGGATGAGCCCGCATAAGGTCTGACTGAGCTGCTCTCTGGTGGGAGACACTTAGGATGAGATGGGGTTTGGGTCCCAGACGAAAACCCTCGGGTCCTTCCTCCCCCGGGGCCACAGGCAGGGAGGTCTCTCCCCCAGAACCAGACAGTTGCCGGAGGGCGGCCGCTGAGAACCACGTCTCCAAGCCCCTCTCTGGAGGAGTAAGCAGAGTGGAGAATTTGAACATACATGACAGCACGCAGCTGACGCGCACAAGCATCCCACGCAGCCTTTCTTTCAGGGCCTCGTGAGCTATTTTTATTCTCCACCGACACGCTGCCAACGGGATCCACAAAGGAAAACCAGTGCACGATAGAGCCGCTCTGGCTACTCCAGCCGCGCGTGGTTATAAGAGGGGCCAGCGCGAGGCACGCTGTCTGCTGCCTTCCCCGAGACAAAGGTCAGCAAACAAATCACTCGAAATCGTTCAAGCACATTTTTTAAAAAGAAAGAAAAGAAGAAGAAAAGCACACCAGCGGCCTTTAAATGGAAATGCAATTTTCTGACTCACCCCTGCTGCCTGTGATATTCTACAGCCCCTGAGTGCGTGTCACGTATGCGTCACAGCCCACCTGCAATACTGGTTCGGAGCAAGTAACCTGCTTGAAACTCCACCTTGGAAAGAAGCGGCCATGCTTAAGGAAAAGAGAAAGTTCTGGAGCCATGATCTCTGCCTGCAATCATGCGCCGGGCAGTCAGGCAGATCGTGTGTGTCCCGTGTAGGCAGAGCCGTGACCAAGGAGGGCGAGGAAGCCAGGAGAGATTTCAGATGGATAAAAGAGTTTCTCGCAGTTAAGGACGGGCTGTGGGTGGATGTCAGCCAGACGCCCCCCGCCCCAACGTAGGGGGCACAGTCCAGCCAGGAGACCCCCCTTAAGCAATGAGGCAGGGGCACTAAAAAGTGAAGGCGGGGGAGGGATGTTCGGTCTCAGACCTGTAGATGCTTTCCCCTGCTCTAGAACCTTCCAGCCTGCCCCAGAGGTGTGCCCCAGGACAGCCCACCACCAGCCCCTACTGGTCCCAGGTTGCTGAGACCCTTGTAATTCTGAACTCTCACGGGATTCCTGCGGAGGGAAACAGCCCTGGTATGATCCACTTTATTTTCACTCAAAACATCCTTCCTGGGACCATCCCAATAAGCTGAGCATACTATTTTCAACTGAGGCCTTGGCATTGTTTAGGAATGTTTTCAGGACTAAGTAAATTGCTAAAGCAAACATCTTATTTTTGTCTCCTAGGACAGCCAAGCTGGGTAAAAATATTTCCTGCCGGGACTTCCAGTGGAACGGCCCCCTCTGGTGGAACCGTCTAAGCAGACACTCAGATCAGGGAAAAAGGCTCTCGCTCTGGACACGGGGGTGTGGGACACCCACATGTTCCCTGGGGGTGATGTCTGCTTCTGGTATGCACCGCCCCCCTCCCTAGGAGCTCGGGAAATGTTCCCTTTCCTGCTAGCAACCTGCTCCGAGGCACAGCCAACGTGTGAAACCAAAAACCAACTCTCTTGCTCTCTGCTGGAGAAGACAGACCCGGGTCCTTTATCAGGGCAGCCTGGGACTCAGCCCCGTGGTGATCGGGGCATGAGAGAGGAGAAGAGGGTCCAGAGAAGCAGAGCGGTGGGACCGGACACTCCCCAACCAGGGCCAACGGCGCTGAGGCTGGCACTCCGGGGCCTGACGCACGCCGCAGCCGGTCCCAGCCCCTCGGGCCACGGCCACGTGGGCAGCTCTGCTGGGAGCAGAGCTGCAGCGGGACCAGCATCCACAGTCCCAGCACCCTTCTCGGTGTTTGTGGCATCGCCTCCTCCCTTTTCAGTCTGGGGAAGTAGGTTATTAGCATCAGGGTCCCCATTCCCTGACGTTATAGCAGTGTAGTCCCCACACTGGCCTCTGGGGCAGAGACAAAGCTCATGGGCGTCTGTCAGTATTTTCAAAAGGCCAGATGGGGTGGTGGTGGGAGGGAGAGGGGTGTGCTGCTGAGGCCCACGTCTACACCCCCCAGCTATGGATAATCAGAGAGAAGGTGGCCCTGCACTGGAAGTGGGGGCGCCCAGGAGTGATACATCAAGGTCGCAAACTTCAATTTTCTTTAGGTGCCCTAATGCTATAGTCACTACATTTTTAAATGAAGGGGTCCTTAGCATTTAGGAACGTAAACTGAACCCGTTCATTGATGCCAGGAAATAATGGCAAGGCTCTGCTTTAACGTGGCCTGCACAGGAAATGGGACTGGCCCTTCATGGACGATGTGGATGCCTGGTACAAGTTTCCTCTGCTTTTGTATACATGAGATCCTCTGTCTGTAACATGCAAGGGCTTTCCCTGGTGGCTCCGATGGTAAAGAAGCTGCCTGCAGTATGGGAGACGTGGGTTTGATCCCTGGGTCGGGAAGATCCCCTGGAGAAGGGAATAGCTACCTACTCCAGTATTCTTGCCTGGAGAACTCCACGGAACAGAGGAGCCTGGAGGACTGCAGGTCTGTGGAGTTGCAAAGAGTCGGACAAGACTGAGCAACTAACACCTTCACTGCCATCTGTAAAATGGGGACAGCGTCATCCACTTTGCAGAGCAGCTGTGGGGACTGGAGGGTGAAGCAAATTCTTAGCACATGGCAGAGCTTGTTCCGAGTGACGTGTTGGACGGAGCACCCTGCATTTTCCTGGTGGCCCCAAGGACGGCAGGTGGTCAGCCAGCTGGGCTCCAGGGAGCAGGCCAGCACCCTGGAGAGGACGCCCCCGCTGCAATGCTGAGCACCACACATCGCATCAGCTGCACCCGGACTTTCACCAGCACAGACTGCGCTCAACAGACAACCCGGGTTGACCCAAGACAGAACAGTGAGTAGATGACCCACCAACCTCCTCCGCGGGAAGACGTCTGGAAAGCTGATTGCGTGTTACTCCAAGCACATTTTTGACACGGAATGAGGGTGGGAGATTGCTCTAGTGGGCCGAAACATCCTATCTAGGAAATTCATATGACCTCCTCCTCCGTAAGCCTTGTGTAGGCCCATCACACCATGAGGAGTGGTCATGTGCTCACAGGCCTGACTCCAGCCACACAAGGAACGTAAGAGGCAGCAAAGGCCCCAGCGCGGCCACTCCCTGGGCAGTCCTCAAACAGAATCCTTTCTCACGGTGGCGACCCCGTTAAGTTCTTCTCAATACACACAAAAACTGGGGTAAAAGATCTAGGCCCTTGGCTCCCCGCCAGTAGTAAAAAATTAATTGCCACATAAAAATTGCTGATTCCTACCAAATGAAGCTCTACGATTTATCAACTCCTGGATGGCACAAACTCAATAGTGGTTTAACTGCATCACGTAAGTTATTGCTGTGTTTTGTATCAGTGACAGCTTTACTGGGAATGAAAGTTTTGCAAATTTTGAAAGTAAACAAAGGCATTCACGGCATTCAGCAGATCCGGGTCCCCTCACCCCCTGCAGCTGTGTCACACAGATTCTCAAAGCCAGAGGGTATCTGGAAGGACAAGATTTTCCTAGCACAGGCCTGGGTTGGGGACTCACAAAGCTCACTTGCACCAGAATCACTCCCCACCCCCTCCAGGGGTGCTGCCCTCTGACACCCTGGAACCTCAGCCCTCTGACTTTTAGAACCCATGCTAATATTTCAATTCTGCCTACCTGAAGGAACTCCGGAATTAAAAGTTCATGGAAATAAATCATTGCCGATTGCCTTTTTATTTTTAGCTGGACAATGAATCTATAAATAGCATATCCGCTGCACCAGACAATTAGGTGAAGACCAGCACTGGGGCTTCCCAGGTGAGACTAGAGGGAAAGAATCCGCCTGCAACGCAGGAGACCAGGGCTCGATTCCTGGTGAGGAAGATCCCCTGGAGAAGGGCGTGGCAGCCCACTCCAGGACTCTTGCCTGGGAAATCCCATGGACAGAGGAGCCTGGTGGGCTACAGTCCAGGGGGTCACAAAGACTCAGGACCAAGCACAGGGGCAACGCGACACCGCGAAAACCAAACGGCCGCAACGCCAGGCTCCGCAGACGCTTCGTGCCAGTGACTTCCCAGCACTTCATGGGTTAGGGCTGCTGCCTTCCTCGCCTAATTCCACATTTGTTGGACTGAAATGGCTTGATCTTTCCCTAATTTGAATCAGGGTAGATTACTTTCCTGTTTATCCAAAATCAGTGGAATATGCAAGTTTGACTCAAGTTTTCAGTTTAGTTCTTCCCAACTCCTGAAAACGAGGCTTTTGGAGGAAAAAAAACCACTTTCCTTTTTTTTTGGGGGGGGGGAAGGGGACAAACTTGGGGTAGCGGGTTCTTAAGGAGAATTCTGTAACACTCACTGATACTTCTTCAAAGCCCTCGCTCTCAAAAGAGAAGCACCCCAGATTAAATTCAAGAATTCGAATTACATTATAAAACACACCAGTGTTGGGACTTCCCCTGGCAGTACAGTGGTTAAGACTGCCTTCCAACACAGGGCATGCAGATTTCATCCCCGGTTGGATAACTGGGATCCCACGTGCTGCAAGCCGTGGTCAAAACACCCAAACAACAAACAGGAAGCAGAAGTGTCACAACCCGCTGTATAAACGGGCTTTATTTTCTATCTGTATATTCAGAACAGAGGCTCTGAATCCATTTCAGACTCTTATTCTTCCGGAAACCGTGAAATACAAAGCAGAGGCTGGTTTCTAAAAAAAAAAAATAAATAATAATAATAATCAGAGAAGCTACTAGCGTCCAGGCTGTGGACTTTCCCCATTTCTGGCCGCACTCCAATCTGTCCCTTTGTCACCCTCAGCCCCTCCCTGCCCAGGGACTGAAGAAGCATGGGGGGGGGTGGTGGTTGGCGGGGAGGGTGGTGCTCGCGGAGATACAGCCTGGGTTTGTGGTCAAGGTCACAGGAAGAAGAAAGAATGAAAACTTTCTGGTTTGGTCACTTGGCTCAAAGCTGGTTTTGTTCTTTTCTTCTTTCTTGGCCAAGGTTTGCATATTTCGGGTTTCAGTTTCACAACCTTCCCTTCCTCACTGGTTTTACTACTGAGCAGAGAACAGTCTCTGATGATGATCTTCAAACACCCCCACAGGTAACCACAGCAGCTTCATGTGCAACGCGAGACGCTCGGAGGACGCGTGCTCTGTGAGTGGTGATGCAGCGTTCACCACCAGAAACACACCCCGTGTCACGGGCCGGACGCCGCTCGCTACATAAACTGCGGATCAATCAGGAGGCGGCTTCAGAGAACACCAGGGATCTCCCAGGTTCGGCGGCTGGGAGGGGAAATCAGGTCTTGGGAGAACATAAACAAAATGCCCATGAACAGCCGGTCTCCCTGCCACGAGCTATATTATCTGGAATGTTCTCTGACCCTGGCGTCTGATCCTTCCAGGAAGGCCAAGCTATCCTGAGAAGCCCCTGGGGGCTGGGAGGTTCTGGCCAGGGGAGCTGCTCAAGTGAAACCTGGAGCCAGAAAAAGGATGCCACATGTGTGGCCCTGGGCACCCAGCTCCCGGACTTTGAATCCGTGGGTCTCCAGAGAAAGGGTGGGTGGGCGCGTCAAGTCAGAAGCGGTGCCCCCTGGCTCGGTGGGCTGCCTCAGCAGAAAAATCCTCCTGAGGCTTAAGACTCAAGGTAATATCCGTTCAGCCTCCACTGAAGAAGGGGAGTGGTGTGTGTGTGTGTATGTGTTGGGGGTGGGTGTCACTTCCTCTGTGGCTCTGCCTGGCTTGCCAGGTGAGGCTGAGGGCCAGCTCTCAGCCAGATGACTCTGAGCTCCTCTAACACCCAGGCTGATGCTGGCAGAGGGATGTCAGAACCTTGAGCCCGTACCGCGCTTGTATTAAATGCAGCAGCTGGACACAGCTGGCTGCCCCTCTGCCAGGCCATGGCTGAGACCCTCTCCCCGCAGACCAGTGCAACGGTCTGCAAAACCTCTAGTCCAGAATGATCTCTGCCTCCTCAATTTTTAGGTGCACCCATGGGGCTGGGTGGTACCAGACACACCAGGTGAGGAAGCAGGGCTCCCTGTCCTTGGGGAGAAGTCCAAGGGAGAGGCAGATACACGAAAATGCTGAAAAAGTGGGGTCAGGCGCGTCCCTGGTGGTCCAGTGGCTAAGACTCCACGCTCCTAATGCAGGAGGCTCGGGTTTGATACCTGTTCAGGTAACTAGATCCCACACGCCACGACTAGGCCCTAGCACAGCCAAGTAAATAAAGTAAACAAACACACACAGTGTGGTGATGCTGCTGTGCGTGCGGGCTGGTGACGAGAAAAGTGGACGACTCTGGGGCGGTCCCACCGCTGGAGGAGGCTGGCCCCTGAGGACAGAGGGCTGACTCTCGTCCCTTAGGGGCGAGCTATGGGACTCTGCAGCCCTCCACACCTCGATTCCTCATCCATCAGAGGAGCCACCTCTCTGGCATTTCAACAACAAAATGAGGAAGGGTCGAGTCCAGGATGTGGCGGCCCTCAGGGTGACCCGAGGGGATTCCAGACGCTTCCAGAAGAGGCCAAATCTGTGCCTCGGAACGTCCATGGTCAGGGAGCGGTGACTGTCTCTGACTCCCTGGATGGTCTTTCCAGCTCCATGGAAAAGTCTGTGATGAACGGAACCCCAGCAAGGGCCTGAGACTTCCTGAAAGTCCTCAGACCTAGGGCAGCATGAGGCCAGACCCCGTCAACGCCAGGTCTGAGGGGCGGGACCGCATGCCCAAGGTCAGCGACCCCGTGGGGTGGCTTGTCACTTGCTGGCCACGTTTACCTGTAAAGCATCTTTCGTTTGAAAAAGCCCACAGGAAGTGGCTCCCACACAACCCATAATCCCGTCTACTCATGAGAAAACCAGCAGACAAACCACAACGGAGGGACAAGCCCACAAAAAACACACGACCGGAGACTTCAGAACGGCCGTGGTCGGCAAAAGCAAGCCAAGCCCGAGGCCCCGGCGCAGCCACGCGGAGCTGCGCGGGAGCCGCAAGGAATGAAGGTCACGTGGCGTCCCGGATGGGGGCCCTGGGACAGAAGGATTTCAGGTAACCTGCACATGAGATGGACCTCAGAGAGCAGCACGTCGACACCGGCTCGTTCGTGGGAATAAACGTACGACAGTAACGTAAGGCGCGACAGGGGCGCGTAAGTGGGAACTCTACGCCAACCCAATCCCCAACTTTTCTAAAAGTGTTCCAGAAAACAATGGGCATTTAAAAAGGGGGGAAAAAAATCAGTCCTGTATGTGCCATTTCTCACCATATCAACAGCTGCCCCTCACCATCTCGGTAACTGTGTTTCAGCCACCAAAATGTGGTGCGTGCGTCCTAAAACGTGGGGCCCAGGCCACCTTGGCCCTACCCGGGAAGCCAGCAGGCGCGGGGTCAGCCCCCAGGAGCCGGTGAGCTGCAGGCCCCTCAGTATCTGACGGGGGCCACCCACTCACTCAGAGTCCACATCTCAGCAACATCGGGCGATGCCAGTCACCCCCAACATCCAGGTGCGTCTCACTCAGCCGGTGTGTCCAACGAGGCCACGGGAACCAAAGTGGGGGAACAGCTGCCCTCCACGGGGCAGCAACCCCGACGGTGAGACTCCAGATGCTCGGGGGGCGAGGGTCCTGCCCCAGGGGCCTTCCTGGTGTGTGGACAAGCCGTGCCCATCAACGTCCCCTGAGCCCCTGCTGGGCAGAGGGCAAGCACCACAGAACAACCCTCCCAGCTCAGGCATCAGGACTTACGTCCGCACTTTTTATCACCAAACTAAAATAATGTACAGAGCGAACAACGGAAATCAAAGGAAACGGTTAATCTGCACGTACAGTCCCACCGTCCTGCTTCTCTCAAAGCAGTAAGGTGCTTTAGGGAGCAAAGAACATGCCATGTATACTTTAAATGGGCTTCCCAAGTGGCTCAGATGGTAAAGAATCTGCCTGCCAGGGCAGGAGACTCGGTTCAACCCCTGGGTTGGGAAAATTCCCTGGAGAAGGAAATGGCAACCACTCCAGTATTCTTGTCTGCTGGGCTGTGATCCAAAGGGTCTCAAAAGAGGCAGACAGGACTGAAGGAATGAACCACAACATTTTAAGTAACTAAGGTTTAGTGATCAAAGAAAAAGAGAACTTTCCTCCTAAAAGAGAGTCTACAAGCCCCGACGGTGCATGACGCACAGTGGAAAGGAAGATCAGAGTCACAGGCTCATCTCATGGGGGTGCTGAGAACGCCCAGCCTCCTGGACCGAGGAGGGGGGCTCCCAGGCCTCTGGGGTCCCGGCCCAGACAGCTGCCCTGGTTCCTCAGACAGGCTGGAGAAGTCCCCTGATGCCCACTCCCAACACAGAGGGCTTCCTGAGCCATCCCTCTCAGCCCCAAGGGAGTCTGGGATGCTCAGGGTTTCAGGGAGGCATTCATCATGTCACCAAGTCCTTCGCAATCTGGAAGCCAGGCTCTCTTGGCCCCCAGGGGAGGCCCAGGGCCTGCCCATCCCTGTGACCCCAGCTCCCCCTCAGCAAGCACTCCAGGCCCATCTCTTTCTGCATGAGGCCTGGGTTCCCTCTGGACTCCCAAGCCTTGACCTTGGACCATGCACTTCACCCTCTGCTCCTTCAGCTCCTGATCAGCAAGATAAGCCCTCAAGGATGAAATGGAGCGATGCCCATGAAGAGCCTGGGCAGTGCGGGTACCTACCACCCCTCCCAGCAAACAGCTGCCAGGGCGGCTGCTTCCACTCAGCCGATCCCCTGCCTTGTCACCGAGGGAAGGCCTCCTCCAGGAGCTCCAACGGTGGGAGCCCTTCGGCTGGCAACACCGGCCCCGCAGAGCAACGGCATCCCAGTTCTGGAGGGTTTTAAATTCCAGAATCAGGATAAGTCTAATCTACAGAACATCGACAACAATGAGTTTCACCCAGCACGTACTTGCTCAAAGTTTCCATGTAGGCAATTCTATTTTCCAGTATTAAATTCCTAAGCTACGACACGGTCACTTCTGTTTGTTTTGCTATTTAATCAGGAAATGGAGAGTTTTGCTGACTAAACCTCCTTTTTAATGGAGGTTTTACACAGAATATTTTGTTTGCCTGCCCCTCTGACACTCGCCCCCAAATTGAACAGAAACCGAAGATGTGTAATTATTTCCTTTCCTGCATCATTTCAAAAAGACAAAAACAGAACACCAACATCTCTTAAGAAATCGAGTGCTGTGGAAAGATTAAAAGTTACCGTTTCTAAATTAACTATGGAGAAATCTATAAGTGTTGGTTCATTAATTGTAAAAATCACACTAACTTCAGGTGTTAATGATAGGGCAAACTGGGTACAGGGCATATGGCAATCTTTGTATTATCTTCTCAATTTTTCTGTAAAACTTAAAAATATATATAAATGTAAAACTGATCGACAAATATTAAATCAAAGAAAAAAAGTTACCCATCCTTCACCCTGACACTGTATTCCTGTAAAGAATAATCCCACACTGGCAGGGATTACCTGCTTTCTACCCTCCCGAGCACACATGTTCTGTGTGTGAAAGCACTGTTCCGATAGTGTCCAGAAGAGTCTATGGACGGAGTTGGGGATGGGGAAGAGGGGTAGGCACGGTCAGGGTAGCAGCAGGCAGGCTGGCAGAAACTAGGTGACAGGGGAGGGGTGTCCACAAAACTCAGAGCTTGTTGAGGGCTAACAGTCCTTGGCATCGGACTAGAGNGCCAGGGAATGAGAGGGCTGGATCTGTCTCTTATACACATCTGTCTTGAGGACAGGCTGTCCATTTGGGAGAATGAGCCCCCAATTCACAGTGGATTTGCCCCTTTCCACTCCTCACTCCTCTAAAGGGAAACTTGGAAGGTAATTGTTCTCCCCCAAAATTCCCCTCCCAATACCTCCCTGAGAATCTTAATGAAAAGGTTCAGTGAGCAAGCAATCTAAAGCCACCTAAGGGTTCAGATCCTTTTCTCTCCTTGGAAATAAGTCACATTTCAGGCTTCAGTGTTCCCATCTGAAAAACAAAGAGGGTGATCCAGTGGCCTCCAGAAGGCTCCATCGGAGCCTTGCACGTTGTGACTTTAGGCCTATGGGTCACTTTGCAATTCTGAATGAGAGGAATACAGCCAGAATCACTCAAAGAACAAGCTTAAAGCACCCACACGCAATTTCACGGGACAATATTCTGTATAACTCAGATCCTGCTCAGGGTAAATAATAGAGAGGGGAAACGTTCTCAGGCTGTAACAGTCATGAGCCAAAGTAACCGCCAGCAAACACACTGATCATACAGCAACAGTGTTTTCATTAGGAAAACAGTGACTGCAGGGAGGAAGACAGTGGAACAGCCCAGGGAGAGGAGGGGTCCATTCGGCTGGCTGGCCACAGCGATGACGTGGGGTCTTGTTGGCGAGCTCACTGGCGTTAGGGCGGCCCAGGGGTGCGCTCTGAAACACAGTGCTCGTTCATGCCAGTTCTCCCGTGGGTTTTTCTGTGCCTCCCCGTTGCCCTGGCCCTTTCTATATATTAACCGCTTAAATCCCCGTCATCCAGGGGCAGTTCCTCCTCATGGGCTACAAGTTCACAGCGGCAGAGAAGGCTGACCAGGTGAGCTGCCGGAAGCAGGGAGGCCTCCCACACCCAGGACGGCCCAAGGTTATATAAAGCCCCAAATGCCCAGCAGCAGTAAGATGTATACAGTCACTGACGTCTGTCTGTTCATACAATGGAGTATTACAGAGCATTGGGTAAAACAAACTCCTGCCTGTACGAAACACAGATGAATCTCACAGACTCAATGCACAAACACTGTAAGTACAAAACAAAGCTGATCTAAGTTGGAAGAGTAACTTTGGGGAGAGAGAGAGACGTGGCTTGGGGTGGGGTGTGGGGGGTGGTCTTCAAAAGAGACTTCTGGGGGACTTGCCCTAGGTGGGGGTTAAATAGTGTATTTGCTGTGTAACCTCATCAAGCTGTACACTTCAGTTTGTCTGCTCTTTGCACAGTCTGTCTTCATGAAAAATTTAAAGAGGAATAAGCAGCTGAGTCCCTTCACTTACCCTAGGCTTTCCTTTCCTCCCCACAATGAACAGCTGCCTTCTTTCTCAAGCTCCAAATTCCCACAACCCAGATGCCGCGTCCCAGCACCAGAGGGAGCGCCCACTTCTGGGCGCGTCCCACTGCCCCAGTCCCAGGGGTGATCCTGAGCCGCGGTGTCGAGGACTCAGCCATGTGGTTCCCACTCAGGGGACCGGAGTCCCGTGTTGTTCCCGGGAGGGTGGTACAGGCAGGACTCAACGGGGTCCAGCCCCAACTCCACAGCTCCCTCACCAGAGCCATCCCGCCCTGCTCAGCTCACACGCCATGGGCAGCTTAAACAGGAGGAGTTGACCTCTCTTCCAGGTCTGGAAACTTCCGCCCTGCCCATGACTGCCGTCATGATGCTGCCGAGTGCATCCTCCGCTCTCTCCAGTCCTCACCAAGGGAAACACAGGGATCGGAAAGGCAAGAACCTTGCTGCGAAGCACCAGCTCATTTTTACGAGCCCTCCTGCCAACGACTGCACGTAAAAGGCACATTTAAGCACAAACAGGCCTCACAAAACCAAATGCCAGCCAGGTCAGCATGGCTTTGAGAAGACAGAAGGAAGAGAAACTGAGTTGTAGCAGGGGTTAAGAATCTGACATCTCTGCCGGCCAGAGGCAGCTCATTTCTCAGGACTGTCTGCTCATTTCCAGATTTCTTCCCATGAGAGTTTGAACATCCAGAAAGGTTTCTTCCTTCCCAGACCCTCTTCTCATCCTTCCCCCTTTAAAGGATCACTTCTGCCAAGAATCCTCTGTCTCGCTACTTCCTGCTGCTCCATTAATTACAATAACAAGAAATAACCCTGCAGTGATGTCATCCAAACTTTTACTTCCTGGAGTGAACCAACAGGTCAGCCCGGAGGCCAGCTGCATCATGCCTCCATTTTGCAAACAGCAAAATTACGGCTCTTGCCCTCCATGCAAGCTTTTATGTCTTCAGAGGCACTCGCCCCCAAAGGTTTTACAAGTTAGCTAAAAATCAAATGGGTGTCAGGCGCTGCTACCACCAAAATGTAGCTACTGTAAGGGGACAACAAGCTATCGATTGTGCGAAGCTGTGAATGTAGGTTTACATACATAAAGACAAGCCACATTTTTGAGACACGTGGAACAAGAGGGAGGACACGGCATGAGTGGAGAAGAGGCGCAGTTCTTAGATCCTGGCGTCTCCAGGGACATGAAGGCAGCTGCGGGGGAAGGGACACTCGTGGGGGAGGAAATGCTCCCTTGATGGGTGTGGTCGGAATGGCAGGGCAGCACTGGGGCCCAGGAAGGAAGCATCAGCCTGCCGTGGACTCCAAGCTCCCTGACTGCAGAGAACAGAGCAACTTGCCTTCCTCACAAGGACCTGCAGCCGACGTTGACAGCTCCTGTTCTTCCTTTTCTCCTTAATTTTGTGCTTGGGTCTTCACTGCTGTGTGGACTTTGCTCTAGCTGCAGTGTGGGGGCCTCTCCTTGTGGTGGCTTCTCCTGTTGCCGAGCACAGGCTCTGGGGCACCTAGGCTCCAGTAGCTGCAGCCAGGGAATGAGAGGGCTGGATGGCATCACCGACTCGATGGACATGAGCTGGTGATGGACAGGGTGTGCTGCAGTTCATCGGGGTCACAAACAGTCGGACACGACTGCGCGACTGAAATTAACTGGGCTCTGGAGCACACAATCTTAGTTGCTCTGTGGCACGTGGGATCTTCCCAGATCACGGACGGAAGCCCCATCTCCTGCACTGGCAGGTGGATTCTTTACCACCGGGCCGCCAGAGAAGCCCTGACAGGTATTGCTAATTTTCTGAAGGGATCAAAGAATAAAGCTGTGGCCCAATGGCACATGGTGGAAAAGTTCTGTGCTTGGGATTTCTTATGAAAAGGGCTCTCTGGGGCGGGCAAGCACGAGCCTCCCTGGAAGAAAGGGAACCCAGGTGAGCTGCAGAAATCACTCCTGAAATAGCTGTGTCCAAGGCAACTGCATTCCACAGGCCCAGCATCACTTTGAACACTGCATCAGCCTCAGGTCACCCCTGCAACATCCTGTCTAAATGGGCCACCACCTGGAGTCTCTCCTGTGAATTCTGTGACTTCAACGTTTGGTTACCTTGGGTTACTGCTTCAAGGGCCGAGTCTGAACCCAGACATCCCTGGATGTAATGTTGGGGGAGGCAGTGGAGGAAACCTACTCTGACCTCATCATTACATTGCCTGTAAGAACCAAAACAGAGCCCTTCTTGTGAGAGGCCACTCCTGTGCGCTGAAATCAACAATCAAGGCAACACCTAGGGCTCATTTCCTGGGGCAAGGACAGCGCTCTGTATCACAAGAGGGCAGTACTTTTTGTCCCTAGCAAACTGGAAGTAAGGTCTTATTATCAAATATATAAACGATTTGCAGCTGAGCCTGTTGTGGTCCACAAGGACACTCCGATACTAAGAATTAGACATTCTAGAGACAGACGATGAGATGGTGGGATGGCGTCACCAACTCGATGGACATCAGTGTGAGCAAACTCCGGGGAATGGGGAGGACAGAGGAGTTTTTGGAGTGCTGCGGTCCAGGGGTTCACAAGAGTCGGACATGACTTAGTGACCGAAGAACAGTAACAAAATAGCCAATCCACGAGTCTTCAATTTCTACAGCTGTTTTAATCCAAAGTGCCTTGGACAGGTCTTCATAAGCTCCGCCAGCATCAATTCCAAGTCTATGGGGAAAGTGTTAAGGAGACATGGGAGTACGGGCTGGACTGTAAAGATGAAGCCTGGGCAAGAAGGAGGCAGGTGGGGCGAGTCCACTTTATTGGAGGCAACTCTGGAGCTACAGCCAGTTCATGCAGGGGGACCCAGGAGCATTTATAAAAAATATNTGGGAGTACGGGCTGGACTGTAAAGATGAAGCCTGGGCAAGAAGGAGGCAGGTGGGGCGAGTCCACTTTATTGGAGGCAACTCTGGAGCTACAGCCAGTTCATGCAGGGGGACCCAGGAGCATTTATAAAAAATATACCAGGGAGCAGGCCCCACAATCCACTTTGACCCGTACCAGTGATAACGTTTCTTCTTTTTTTTTTTTTGCCTCATCCCAAGGCTTATGGAATCTCAGTTCCCTAACTAGGGATTAAATTCACACCCCCTGCAGTGGAAATGTGGAGTCTTACCACTATGCTTCCCTATAACTCAGAAGGTAAAAAATCTGCCTGCAATGCAGGAGACCCAGGTTCGATCCCCAGGTCAGGAAGATCCCCTGGAGAAGGTAATGGCAATCCACTTCAGGATTCTTGCCTGGAGAATCCCATGGACAGAGGAGCCTGGCAGGCTACAGTCCATGGGGTCACACAGACAGAGTCAGACACGACTTAGTGACTAACACTACATTACCACCGGACTGTTGGTAAAGAATCTGCCTGCAATGCAGGAGACCAGGGTTCAATCTCTGGGTTGGAGAGATCCCCTGGAGAAGAAAATAGCAACCCACTCCAGTATTCTTGCCTGGGAAATCCCAGGGACAGAGGAGCCTGGTGGGCTACTCCATGGGCCGCACAGAGTCGGATACGACTTAGCAACTAAACCACCACCAGCCATCACCACCAGCCCACCGGAAAGTCCCTATAATGTTCCTTCTTGAATTCTGTCTTCCTACTGTGCATCATGGCCAGGGAATTTCTCCCAGGCCAACCAGAAAAGTGGGGGAAGAGCATCCCAACCTTCATCCCCAAGTGGGTCAATTTTCCCCGCCCTCCACCCAGAGTCCAGAAGCTGCGAGTGGGGCTCCTGGCTTGTCGAGGGCCCTGGCTCCTTGCAGGGCAAAGACTGGAGAAGCAGCGCCGCCCGCGGTGTCTGCTGGCTCTGATATCAGCCGGTGTCCCCCACAGTGCCAGGCACCCCTTCGGGGAGCCTTAATTGATCCAAAGTTGGCCGGGGGCGGGGCACCCTTCAGTCTTGTGGACGCCACACCCTCCACGCTCTCCTCCCGCAACAGTGGACTGGTTTCAATAAAATATGAAGAAACAATGAGCAAAGACTGTTTTGAAACAGCTTATTAGACACAGAAAATTAAAGCAAGCCCTGGCTCCAAACAGAAGGGTGGGCCACACTCTCGCATGCATTAATTACTAATTCTCCAGCAGCATCCCAGTGTGAACCAAGGCGCCCGTTCCCAGAGGGCAACGTTCTCACTGACAGAAGAAGATCGAAACACCTAGAACGGGCGTTCATCTGAATAGAATCAGTTCCAAAATAAGGAGGAGCGACTATTTCAACGGTGAGTTTATTTAAAGGCCATTTTCTCCAATGAAGCCAGGGAGACTGATTTCAGAAACCACAGCCTTTCTCCCATGACAAAACCCACTTCCAGTATTAAGCGCTCTTTGGAGAAGTACTGACTTACATTCTTTCCCTTTGATTTTGAATATTTTAGGCAGAAGTTTAAAATCCCAGTAACTGTGCTAAAAGGTTTCAATGGTGTTACCTGAGCATCTGAGTGATCCTGTCAAATAAAATGTTCTTCCGAGTTAACTGTGCTGTATATTTATGCATTTAATATCACGGCTTACTGCAAAGCGCACAAATCATTTTAACCGAGTGTAAATTTAACTACCATGAAGGCATTTTATCCTCTGCTTAACTTCTCTGAGGGGCCCATATTTTTTGGAGCAGATAAATCAAGCTTCCATATAACTCTACTTAAGGGAACAGCAGTCAAAACTTCTAAAGAGAAATACACCCCTCAAGGCTCCTTGGCTTCAGGGGTAAACAAACACAAGTCTACACCCTCAATCAAGCCGCCTGCCTCTGGCACCTGCCTCCTTTTCTTACCAAGGACCAGTGGCCAGCAGCACACCTGGGTCTCGGCAGGTGTGGGGAAGCGACAGGCTGGCTTGTCAGGGCACAGCCTCCTCCTCGCCTCTGGTCACTCACTGCCCCCTGACCGTTCTGGAAGGACAGGGAATGAGCACTGTTGACTGGAGAGCACCCCTAACATCACTGGGCTGCCATCTGTGCCATATTGACTGCCGTCATCAGAAACACGATCTAGGGATCCTTTCTCAAATGAACTCCAAGCCAACACCACAAAGGTCTCCAGATGCACGGAAGAAATAAACAAGCAGTCCAAAAAAGGAAATCCATGCCTACGGCAGCTGAAGTCATAAATTATTTACCGAACAGAGGGAACCCTAGCCACGGTCCATCTGGGAGGGCCAGATTTGGGTCTCAAGCTGGACCCCAAAGGTCGACAGACAGAGAGACTCTGCCGGCCCCAGGGAAGCCCGAGGCAGTAGCTTCTAAACTCACGGGCACAGAAGCACACATCTATGTTCCGCGTGTGCAATCACACACGTGTCCTACTCACAAACTAGAAATACTCAATACTGCCTCCCTAACCCCACCCAGTTCGTACCCACACACGGCATGTAGGAGAAAGATACACAAAATCATGTGTAGGATGACATGGGGGAGAAAAGGAGGTTGAGTCAGAAAGAATGGAAATGCTCCAAGAAACAAAGAGACATTTCAAAAATACGAGACGATACTGTAGCCAGCTGGACACCCACTGGCCAAATCTGAAGCGATGTGAACATCACAACGAACGACGATCAGAATCCATTAGATGAAATAAGAACCTGAGGCTTTTTATATATATATATACAAATAAAGCATGTTATCTTATTATATGTAAGGGAAAGGGGGAAGCTTCTTTAAAAAAAAAGTAGAACATAAATAAGTGTATGTCAAAGAAAGGATGGAGTTGGAAAATTATAACTTGGCAACCATCATAATAATTGATTTGGGTGAGAATCATCAATGGGCATTGCGATCAGTGACTGAAAAAGTGTGAAGGCTAAACAGCATATCTCCATAGTCTCAAAATATCTCCCCACAACATGCTTATTAATCACAAAGGGAAAGAGCATAGCTTTACTGTGGGGAAAACAGACAGCACTGAAATGCAGTGTTTGAAGTTAAGCTCACCAGGGATGAGACAAAGTGACGTCACCTGCCTCCTGCGAGGATGCACGGAGAAACACATCACCTCTCCAGTAGTCCTGCCCAAAGTACATAAGCTGACTTTAATAAGGAGAAAACCTGAGACAGACCGGATGGAGGACATACACCATGACCGGTCTGTTCTTGTTTAAGAAAAAAAAAATCAGTGTATGGACCAAAGGCAGATTAGGGCCTTCTCTGGGATTAAAGATGACCAAGGAGAGTTTCACTTTCTCTTTCTTTCAAGGAGACACGGCAACATAAACTTTCTTCAGCTGTTGTGACAGCTGGCAAAATCTACATACATAGTCTGAAGACTAGATAATATATATCATCAGTGTTAATTTACTGATTTTGATACTTGGTGTTGTAAAAGAGGACTTAGGAAAAACTTTTTTTCCCCCCTAAACACATCTGAGTTAGGTATTTAGAATCTCAGAGAGTTCAACAAAAATAATGCTTCTGTGTTTGTGTATGAAAGAAGAACCGAGCAAATATGGTAAAATATCACTTGGGGGCGTCTAGGTAATCAGAAATCCTTTGTCTCATTCTTGCAACTCTTCTGTAAGCCTGAAATTATATCGACTATAAAACTAAAGAAAAAAAAAGAAATGGGCATAAATATCCACAGCAGTTGTGATGAAGTTTAAGGATTATCTGATATTTCAGCGTCTTCCTGATGGCTCAGTGGTAAACAATCTGCTTGCCAGGGCAGGAGAAAAAGGTTGGACCCCTGGGCCGGGAAGATCCCGCACGCCACCATGCAGGTAAGGCCTATGCCGCAGCGACTGAGCCTGTGCTCTAGGAACCTGGAAACTGCCTCTACTGAGCCTACAGGCCCACACGCCCTGGAGGGTGAGTCACGTTGAGAAGCCCGAGCACCACAGCTAGAGAGTGCGCCCCAGCCCGCAGGAACCAGGAAAAAGCCCGCACAGCAGCGAGGACCCAGCACCAAGAATAGGTGGATTATGGGGGAAGGGGAAGAAGTTGATCGACTTTCCAACACAGAACCCAAATCATCGCAATGTGATTTTGGTACTCCTGAACGTAAAATGATCAAAACCACAACAAAGTACGATTCCCAGGTCAGGAGCTCTAAGTGACAGACAGAGGGCCCCAGGAGGACCCTCGGGTCCCGCTCCCCCCGTGCCCCGCGCTGGGTTAAGAGGGGGCACCGAGACAAAGGCCGGCGAGGCCTCCCCACTCTGCCATCGCAGACTGGGGTTCACTGGCCTCAAACAAACCTCAGAGTTCTAGAAAGGCGGGAGAGACCAAGAAGAGAGAGGGCTTTCTGACCCTTCCCTGCCTGTCTTCTATCTGCACTGGGGCGGCTCTGAGAAACGGGCCAGCGAGTGAGGAACCGGAACACCTCAACCCCAGGCCTGCACGGCCTGAGCAGTCTCTGGATCCACAACCACTTCTGGTCTCTGGCTGCAGCTCGAGGCCCCTGGCGTGAGCAGGATCAAGAGTTCACACACCCCTCCCTGCTCTCAAACTCCACCGGACAGGGATGCCTTAGGCAGCAGCCCAGTGGCAAGGCTGAGGCCCACGGCAGGACGTGGGGTCTGCACTCATCCTTTCTGGTGGCCCAGCGGCCAGGCCCGCCCGGGGTCCCCGCCGGCCGGGTGGGCTGACCGTGGTAGCCGTTCACGGGCCCCGGGCAAGGCCGCCTCTTCAAATCCCCGTGTTCCTCACAGTTAAAACAGACTTGCTCCCCATGGAAACACAGCCTGATTGCTCAGTCTCTCTGGAGAAAGCAGAAGACTGTCAGGAGCTTCCACAAAAAATTGTTTTTCTGTTTAAGTCCTCTTGACTTTTTCCATCATTCAATCAATCCTTCAAATCAATCAATCATCCATCCATCAATCAAAAACTGCATATCCCTCTTGCCTCAGGTAGCGCTTTCAGCTAACTCCCCCTCTCCCCTGTGGCTCGATCGTCGCGGCCGGGGCACATGGCCACGCTCGCCCTGGTCTGGCCAGCCGGCTTCCACGCTACCTTCCAGTCTTCATGTTCCTTCTGCTAGAAAATTCAGTTCTGGAAGCGCTTTCTCCAGGAGAGGGCTTCCAGGGGCCCAGAACACAGGATTGATGTGGTCCTGCCTCTGAACCACAGGTCCCTGCCTGGGACCCAGGGGCAGAGACCGTCTCCCCGGGTGGCCGCCCCCACCACCCTCTGGGGATGTGACCCAGAAGGACAGGGACAGGGGTCAGCTAAAGACAGCGCCAACAAAGTCAGACCCCAAAGACGCGGCCGGGTGTGAGACCGCCGGGGCTGGCCAGCACACAGTCACCCCAAAGACGCGGCCGGGTGTGAGACTGCCGGGGCTGGCCAGCACACAGTCCCAACAGAGTCCCAGACAGGAGCGAACACGGCCAGGTCACGTGGGAAGAGCTCTTGATTTGACTCTGGCTCAAAAAGAATCTCTAGACACATGCGACAGGACAGAGACCTCTCCCAGGCATGGCCTCTCCCATCGCAGAGACCTACCCAGGAAGCACCAGTCACCTGTCGCATGACCTCACATGCGCCCCCGCCCTCGAGGGACGAACTGATGGGAGACTCAGCTTCTTCAGGTGCAGAAGCTGAGGAGGATGGCCGTGGCCGGGAGGGAGGAGGACCACACCCTCCAAGTTCACAGTCCAAACTGGCACTGAGCGAGGAGCCAGGATGCCCCAGCAGCTCCTTCCCCGCAGGGATCCAGGTGGCCTGTGACTCCACCCTGGCCCACAGCACAGGGGGCCACGGCAGGGGAGGCCAGCCCAGGGTCCTTTTAGTAGGAGCCCAGGGCAGCTGGGCAGGGAAAGGCAGCTGAGAAATGAGCCTGGCCTGCAGGTGCGTTCCCGCAGCCCTGCTTGCCACACCCC
>SJYV01039606.1:4238736-4264807 GCA_006410875.1 Neotragus pygmaeus | reverse complement strand
GAGGGCACCACTGGGAGGGGCACCCACCCCAGCCTCTTGTCTTGGCAGCCCTCGCTGGTGGCCCCAGTCTGGCAGGATTTCTCAGGCCACTGGGATTCCCATAAGTGCCCACAAGCCTCTCTCCTTCCATCCTGGGTTCCCTGGCAGAGAGGGTGGGGCTTCTGATCATAGGGCAGGTCGTGACCGCCCAACCCAGGAAGCAAGGCCACATGCCTCCCGCTCCCTGTTACCTTCAGCCTGGCCTTGCTGACCATCAGGGGCCTCCCTTCCGCCCAGGCCCCTCGTGATCCCGAAACACTGCCCCACTGCTGCCCCGCACGCCAGCTTCTCCACCTGACACTAGGTGCTTGGCACTGCCTCCGACACCCAATCTGCAAATCTTCACTAAAGGGCACTTGCCCTTGAACAGCCCCCTAGGCGCCATGCAAACAAAGCCCTCTCCTCAGCTCTGGGGGCAAAACCCCAAGGCGACCCGACCTGGAGCGGCCCTGGCAGGGGTTCCTGGCCACCAGGACAGGAGTCACCCTCCACCCATGCGCCCACCCATCACCCGAGTCGGGACACCAAGACGTCCAGAGGAAACAGGAGGCCGGGTGTAGACGGCTGCCCAGCTCCAGGATAAAGTTTTCTTTTAGTGGCTAAGAGGGAATCCAGTGGAGAAAAGGCGCCAAGATTTTTACTAGCAGAATAATTATATCAGAGAAAATCCCCTTGTCTAGGATTCCTACAGGCAGGCCCTGACAGCAATTTAAGCAGCTGAGAAAAGATGGTGAAGATCAAGTCCTGAGAGCAGGATCTCGGCTCTTTCTGACACGCCCGCCTGACGCTTTTTAATGACAGTGAAAGCCAGCTCTGAGGACATATGACAGGGTCGCTGCCCAGTGGGCACTGGCAGTTTCAGAAAGTGTTCAAGTGGGGGATTCTGCTGCTAGAAATGAGGTGTGTGTGTGTGCACGCGCGTGCGTGTGTCTGTCTGTGTGTGCGTGCGTGTGTGACTTCATTGTGTCTGACTTTGCAACCCCATGGCCTGTAGCCCCCTAGGCTCCTCTGTCCATGGAATTCTCCAGGCAAGAGCACTGGAGTGGGCTGCCATTCCCTTCTTCAGGGGATCTTCCCGATGCACCCAAGATCAATCTTGGGTCTCTTGCATGGCAGGTAGGTTCTTTACCATCTGAGCCACCAGGGAAGCCCAAGGATCCCATGGACCAGAAACAGCTCCATCTCTGACTCCAGGCAGAGCTGTAAGCTTTACATTTGAGATTAGGGGAAAAACAAAAACAAAAACCCGCAAAATTATTCTGGGGCCATACTACCATCCAGCAGGAAACTTTAGGGAAATCTACTCTGATTGATTTCAAACTCACCACCTCCAAGTTAACTCAGACATTCTTGGCTAAAGTATGAGTAATCTGAATAGATGGACCATGATCTTACAGGCCCACTTAAATGGTCTCTATCTATTCCACCGAGGGGTCTCAGTTTTTTTGGCTTAAGGGGATAGTGCTTTTTTCAAAACTTAAATCTGCCCATATCACACTGTCCTTGAAGCCACAGCTCCACTGCCTTGACGGTCAAGAGCAGGACTCTGACAGCCCTGCGTGCCCTCTTGTGCAGCCCCAGCCACACTGGCTGCTGTCCTGCATGCCCTGTGCAGAGTCCTTCGCCCAGACCTCCACCACCCCAACCTCAGCTCTGTCCTGGGAGGCCTGCTCTCAACGCTCCCGCCGAAGTGGCTACTCTGTCCAAGTCAGACTGTATTCCCAGTCTGGCACTTACACACCTCGCGGGAAAACCATCAGCAGGGGCTTATCATCCTCTAGAACACCAGCTCCGCGACAGCTTGTCGGCGGTACACACAAATCCTAGGACAGCCTTTGGCACGTACATGCACACGATGTTTTAAGTGTGAAGTGACACACATGATTTTTGAACGGATGTGTGGTTGAGTCTGTAGGGAGTACAGGCTGACCAGCCTCCACCTCCATCCTGAAAAGAGGGGCTTGGGCCCTTTTCTTGCTATGGACAGAAGCATCTGTGAGGGTCAGTTGCTCAAAGGAAATTGAGCCCTGGGGATGGACCATCCATTCATTCACACCAGAGCACGTCCTGCCAGCCCCCAGAAGGTGAGGTCTGTCTGCCAAAGGGGCCCAGCCTCCCAGCTCTGCAAAGCTACGGACCCGTCACCCCACACCTCGCACTCCTCTTTGCATCTATTTTCTGCTGGAGTTTTCCTGTTGGCCGACACGCAAGAACCTCCTCCCTCCCCCCACCATCTAGAAGGGTGCGGGCTTCTCCTATGTGTTGACTCTAGGATATCTTTGGGAGGCAGACGCTCCTGACATGCAGTGACCCTGCAGGCTTGAACAGCTGGCGTGTCAGGCAGTCCAGCAGACACGGGGTTCTGACTCATGACTGGACAATGTGTTAATCTTAAGAATTTCTTAGGTTTAGGGACTTCCCTGGTTGCCCAGTGGTTAGAATTCTGCCAAGGGCCCTGGGTTCAATCCCTGGTTGGGGAACTGAGGATCCGAAAGTGAAGTCAAGTAACTCTGTCGTGTCCAACTCTTTGCAATCCCATAGGCTATAGCCCGCCAGGCTCCTCTGTCCATGGGATTCTCCAGGCAAGAATAGTGGAGTGGGCTGCCATTTCCTTTTCCAGGGGATCTTCCCGACCCGGGGATTGAACCAAGGTCTCCCATGGTACAGGCAGATCCCTTAACAGCCACCAGGGAACGATCCGAAGGGTGAGGCCAAAAAAGAAACATTCCTTGGGCGTAAAAAAACTCAGCTCCCCGCCTCCCCGCCCAGCTCTGCCCTCTGGGGCTGGTGGCCTCCTCCCTTCACGAGGTAACGCTCCTGCTGTGAGCTCTGCAGGGGTGGAGGTGCGGCCGCACCCAGCCCTGGAATCTGACCCCAGCACCCCAGGCTGTGGGCCACTGGGGCACACCCCACACTCTCCCTCTGCTCCCCCCTCCTTCGGCCTGCTGGGTCTAAAGGTCACACGCATTCCTGGGACAGACGAACGTCATGGGCACCTCCCAGGGTCAAATTCGTACTACAGGATCCTTCAGGCTGCTCCGGGAATGGGGCAGCAGGCAGTGAGTAACGAAGAAACCGAGGTCAACAGAGCAGGCAGCTGGCAAGGGGCACGGGTTTCCTTGTCACAGGGAAGGAACTGGGCCAGGGGAGGGGACAACACAGGGAAACCAGGGTGGGTTGCGAGCNGTGGAGTGGGCTGCCATTTCCTTTTCCAGGGGATCTTCCCGACCCGGGGATTGAACCAAGGTCTCCCATGGTACAGGCAGATCCCTTAACAGCCACCAGGGAACGATCCGAAGGGTGAGGCCAAAAAAGAAACATTCCTTGGGCGTAAAAAAACTCAGCTCCCCGCCTCCCCGCCCAGCTCTGCCCTCTGGGGCTGGTGGCCTCCTCCCTTCACGAGGTAACGCTCCTGCTGTGAGCTCTGCAGGGGTGGAGGTGCGGCCGCACCCAGCCCTGGAATCTGACCCCAGCACCCCAGGCTGTGGGCCACTGGGGCACACCCCACACTCTCCCTCTGCTCCCCCCTCCTTCGGCCTGCTGGGTCTAAAGGTCACACGCATTCCTGGGACAGACGAACGTCATGGGCACCTCCCAGGGTCAAATTCGTACTACAGGATCCTTCAGGCTGCTCCGGGAATGGGGCAGCAGGCAGTGAGTAACGAAGAAACCGAGGTCAACAGAGCAGGCAGCTGGCAAGGGGCACGGGTTTCCTTGTCACAGGGAAGGAACTGGGCCAGGGGAGGGGACAACACAGGGAAACCAGGGTGGGTTGCGAGCAACCACCCAAAGGGAAGAGTTAGAAACCATTCCCTCTCCAAGCATCCTCCACCCTCTGCAAGCATCTGCGCTGCCCTCTAGTAACCTTCCATGCCCTTTAAGGCTCTACTTGGACAGTGATAGGCTACCCAGGTGGATCAGCAGTAAAGAATCCACCTGCCAGTGCAGGAGGCCTGGGTTCGATCCCTGAGGTCAGGAAGATCCCCTGGACAAAGAAACAGCAGCCCACTCCAGTATTCCTGCCTGGAGAATCCCATGGACAGAGGAGCCTGGCACACTTACAGTCCATGGGGCTGCAGAGACACAACTGAGCGCATGTTCATTCAAGACATTCATTTGATAGCGTCTGTCAATCATGGCCAAAGAACCCAAGCAGGGTTGGAGCGGCACCGTTCATCAGTGGGTGGACACAGTGGAAAAGCCTACACCCTTGATGACCTCTGCATTTCGTCTGGCACCATTATCTTCTGGACTGTGCGGTATGACTCAAAGGCATGTGAGGATGTCTCTCTCCTGGGAATTACCTACTGTTCCCAATCGTTGGAAAACAATGGTTCTGCCTACTGTGTGTAAGAATTTTGATTTTCCTTAAAATACATGCCAGGGGCTGCATCCATTGCATGGGGCACAGGTCAATCCCTGCTATGGGATATTAAGTTCACATAAGCTGCGTGGTATAAAGTGAAAGTGAAATCGCTCAGTCATGTCTGGACTCTCTGTGACTCCATAGACTGTAACCTACCACGCTCCTCTGTCCATGGGATTTTCTAGGCAAGAGTACTGGAGTGGGTTTCAAGAGATCAAACCTGGGTCTCCTGCATTGTAGGCAGATGCTTTACTGTCTGAGCCACCAGGCAAGCTGTGTGGTATGCTCCCCACCAAAATTAAAATACACATGAAAAGAAGGAGCAAATACCGTCACATTGCCCATGATTCTGCTTCTCACCGTTGTGCAAATCTACCTTAAAGAAACACCCCAAATAAGGAGATCCAACTGGAAGGGAGATAAATATCAAGTCTCAGCTCTGCCCAACCCTCATGATTCAATGATGAATTCTACCGAGCAAATCAATCAAGACAAGATAAAATATCAAACGGAACCATTTAAATTTTTTAGCCTATCAGATGTGCCTTTCCCTCTAGCCAGGACTCATCAATTTGGTTTCTGAGACGTAAAATTAGTATCAGAGACCCAAATGCCGGATTCTAACTTCTTCCCCAAAACATGCAACAGAATATGAGTAAGTGTTCTCACGAAGCATATTTCTCATGTATGTCCCCCAAAGAAGCCGAGCCCTGCACAGGATATTCCTGAGCCTGATAACACGACGCAAAACATTCTCTTTTTAACTTGCAGATATTTGCTCTCGGCAACAGCTTTTAGACGAGAGAACAAAAATTGTTTTCCTTTTCAACACTCTTGTGACAAAGCAAACACAACTAAAGAGATTTCTGACATAGGAGGAGGTTGATGCAAAAAACAATTTAAATTGGGGCAAAAAAATTACCTGATGGAAATCAGTGAAGTTCTTCTTCAAAAAGCTGAGCACAGAGGTGAACTAGAGAAGAAACAGCCTGAGCAGGGAAAGCCTGACTCCAGGTGGACGAGTCAGCCTGGGGTTTCTGAGTGACAGCTTTAATTTTGTCCACCAAAAGCCCCTCACGCAGCACACAGGTCTCAGGACCTGTCCCATCCTGGATGGGCTCGACTGGGAGGATTCCCACCTTGGCCTCTGCTGGTTCTGTTTGCACAAACCCCCGCCCCGTCATCCCCATAAGTCAGCACTCATTTTTTGTCCCTGGAAACACTTTTCCGGCCAGGTCCACCCCTGAATTTCTCCTGGTTCCTAGAGGCAGCTCCAATGCCACAGTCCTCAAAGACCATGACCCAAACATGCTTGTTCCAGACAGATAACGTCTGCTTGTGGCGGGAAGGGGAAGGAACAGGAGTAACCCAAAAGGGATTTTCCTTTAAACACAGAATATGTGAAAGGCTCTGAGGAGAGGGGTAGAGTTTGGCTGCCGTTAAGTGCAAAGGACGTGTATTATGAACTGAGTCCTGTGCTTTTAAAGTGCTACATGTGTGTGATTACAAATATGGGGAGAATGTGAACTAATGCAGGTTGTTAAAAACACTGGGAAACAGCACTGTAAAACAACCAGACGCCAATAAAAATCAAACCCAACCAACACCGGGAAGATGAGAGCGGCCCCAGCAGACAGCAGAGTGGCACTGTGAACGCGCTCGCGGAGAAACACAGCCTCGGCGAGCACTCTGAGTTCTGCCCGACAGGCACGACTGCCCCTGCTTCTAAGGAGGAAACTGAGGCACGAGAGAGCACGAACTACTTCCCGAAGTCACACAGCGACCAAAGGGCAGCTGGACACCAGCACACACGGCTCGGCCAAGAAAGACGATTGATAGCGGGGTGGGTGCTGCTGCAAAAACCTAAGGACAAAGCAGGTTCGCAGGCCCACGACACGGAGAGTCCTGCGTGCACTGACGGGACCAGAGACAATCACAGGGAAGCACGGGGATGGCTGGGTTCTTCTGGATAAGTCAACAGAAACCCTTGTGTTTATACACCCTTTATACATAATTTCAGGAAAAGCTTTATCTTGAGTTGGAATGACTGCCTTGCCTTTTATAAATCTTGCACTGCATTTCATTCCTCCTCATTAAGCATGTGACCCTTCTGGAAACATCAAGATGACCAGCAAATTTTTTCCCTATTAAAAAAAAAAAAAAACCCACAAAAGATAACATATATTCATTAGAGAACACTGACTGGAATGAGAAGAGAGTGGGGGAAAAAAAAAACACACCCAAATTCTACCAGCTAAAGATAAGCACTATAAAATATTCATCATCAGATTTCCCCCATGAGTATTTCTCTGGCTTTATTCATAAATGTACATTCAATATTGGATCTTTCCACTTCGAGACAAGCCTTCTACTTATGTTATTTCAAACTGTGAAAGCATCATTTTAAAACGAATGAGCTATTTTCCCAGTGTCGGGTGCTTGAGGCGTCGGTCTTTTTGCCATCAAATAACACCATCTTAGTGTATGAAAGCTTTCCTGGCAATGGGTGGGGAAGGGAGAATTAGGAGGTCAAAGGGCACACAGGGCCATTTTGGGAGGCGACACTGGTTTCCACGTCTGAAGAGTCTGACTCATCGCCTCGTACTCTCAGTCTCTGAGAGCGTCTTACTAACAACCTTCCTCCCTCCAGGGGCACAGCCCACCTTCCGCAGAGGCACGGGGCAGCCCCCGCTCCCGGAGCTTGACGGCGGCCCACAGCCCAGCGGGGGCCGCTGGCTGGCGCATGACCAGTGCCCAGAGCTGGGTGACTGCATGGACCTGGAAGCCGGGGATCCCGGGGCCCAAGCTGCCTGGGCTCTGTCCTGCCTTGTGCCCCGGCTCCTGCCTTTTCCTGGAAAAACTTGCAAGTCAGAGCTATCATCACCTGGCCTGCTTTCTCAGTAAGCATTTAACACTCCTAGTACTGGGTTAAAAACACCCTCCAGAAACAAGGGCTTCCCTGAGAGCTCAGCTGGTAAAGAATCCGCTTGCAATGCAGGAGACTCAGTTCCATTCCTGGGTCAGGAAGAACCCCTGGAGAAGCGATAGGCTACCCCACGCCAGTATTCATGGACTTCCCTGGAGGTTCAGATGGTAAAGAATCCGCCTGCAATGCAGGAGACCTGGGTCCGACCACTGGGTTGGGAAGATCCCCTGGAGGAGGGCATGGCAACCCTCTCCAGGAACACAGCTTCACTGTGTCCTGTGACCTGGAGCCAAGTCCACGGGCACCCTGGGCCCCCCGGGGAAAACACAAGACCGGCTCGGCCACCGAGTTCTCGCCAAAACAGGCCCGCTGACACCCCACGTGCTGTGCTGGTCCGAGCATCTGACCCAGCCTGTCTGTCTGCGGACAATCACGGCAGTAGGTCCTATTTTAGGCAAACTTTCCACATTAGAAAGCAAACTGGTTAAAGTGATTGTCCGACACACCTTCCACTCCTGACGCTTTGTTTAATTCCCAGTCAAACAGCAAAGCAGGAGAGGGGCCAGTCTCGCCCATTTATAGATCTACACATGGCCTTCCCGCCCAGCACCCGGGACGCCCCTCCTCCTCCCCTCCTTTCAGACACACAGCTGGGTAGGAATTCACTGACCTAATATTACTGGACAGATAATTCCTCGCCTCAGGGAAAGACTGGCAAAGCCCATGGCATCTGCCATTTCCAATCTTTGTTTTGAAATGGTAAACAGGGGCTCGTGCCAGGCGGCGGGGGGAGAAGCGGGCAGGGAAGGTGCTCCTCTGTTAAGTGACAACTGGAAACACCCCCCCGACCCCCTCGGCGGTGCCACCGCTCTGCACGGGAAAACCAGGCGTCCGACTCCACTAAATCATCTCCAAACCCACGCCGGGGAAAATAATTGAATTAAAGAGTTGCCGTAACTCATTCAACTGAGATAACCGCCATCATCCAGGGGGAAGCAGAGACAGGGCTGTTCAAACCCGCCGTCTTCTGGAGATAGCGTGGAAAAGGCAATAGAACGCGGTTCAAAGGACAGATGGGACTTCCCTAATTGTCCCCAGATTCCTAGCAGCAGGGGTGATAACTAAACGGTTTCAATTAAAAGTTAAAGAAACAGGGAAAAGCAGGCAGTAAGTTATGCCTGGCGCTGAGAAGGCTCCTCCAGTTCAGACTGAGGGATGCCGAGGCCCAGTGTCCAAGGACCGGGGGGCCCATCCCGACAGGTCACCATGATAAGGTACCGGGGCGGGGCGGGGGGGTGGCGCCCATCCCGACAGGTCTCCATGACCAGGTACTGTACTGCCGGGAACCGCCCGTGTCGAGTCTGCGGGGTGAGCAGGAGGAGGACTGCGTCTACGCAGGTGCGCAGGCCGTGTGTTCCCAGAGATGCAGAACCGGCTAGAAGGTGATTTCCCAACAGGCATGGAGGAGACATCAGCCCGGGAACAGAGTGATCTCAGCAGGGACACTATACCTAAGGCACCTCGGGTGATGTGTCTGGACACCAGCTGCCAGGAAGCGGTAGGAAGGGTGAGCCTGGCACTTGGTGGGTGGGGCCGGGACTCACAGGACAGCTCCCCAGTAGGGACTCGGTAGGGGTCCCAAATGTCAACAGCCCCCCAAGCTGAGGAACGACCTGAAAAGAATCCTAAATTGAAGCTTCAAAGGAACTGGAACACTAAGAAATGACCGGGATCGGTGGTTCACAAGTTAACTTTCCACCGACGTGGGACAGAAGAGACGTCACTCAGAGAGTGACGTTATGGAGAGTGACGTTATGACCGTACCCAGCCCACAGCTGCGTGCGGTGGAAGCAGAAGCCAGGAGCGCAAAGGGCACATTTGCTGATCAGCAGATGAAAGCAGACGCCCAGGGCAAGTCTCTCAACGGGCTCCAAGTTCACGTTCCATTTCCCAGCCGAGCCACTGATTGCTCCGGAAGCCAGAGCTGGACACACACCTACCAACTGATCTCAAGAAAAAAGACTAAACCCCCTAAATGTTAGAAGGTCCCCAAACCAATAAAGGTAAAGAGAGGGATGGAGGGGTACAGAAAGCCTACTTCAACAGATAAGAACCTCAAACCCGATAAAGAGAATCCATGAGACCACTCCCAGAACGTAACCACATCTGGGCCCAGTGGTCACTAACTGAGTGGGGGGTGGAGTAAGGCAGTGGTCCGCCCCTGTGTCCTCCTGGGCCTGAAAGTCAGCCTTGGGACTTCCTTGATGCTTCTGTGGTTAAAACTCTGCACTTCCAGTGCAAGGATGCAGGAGCTGCGGATTCGATCCCTGGTCGAGAACTCAGATCCCACGTGCTTCGTGGCAAGGCTCTCCCTCCCTGCCAAAAATCAGTCCTCCCAGGTCTTCAGCCCTAACAGAGTCCTTTCTAGGAAGCTCTTTGAACAGGGCATCCACCGTGGATGGAAAACCAGGAAAACGGAGAATCAGGGTGGAGTCACCTTTTCCCTGCCTTTTAAAACACTTAGTTTGTTTTCTGTCCCCAGTATAAAACAAAGAAATCATAAACCAAAGCAAAACAACAATAACCACACTCAAAAGGGGCGGGGGGGGGGCGCAAAAAAATCTGGGACTAAATACGAAGATCTGAATATTCCTTAATTACACAGCACCACCATTACTCAACTTTCTGTTTGTCGTCGTTGTTTAGACGCTAAGTCATATCAAACCCGTTTTTGAGACCCCATGGCCTCTGTCCATGGGATCTCCCAGGCAAGAACATTGGAGTGGATTGCCATTCCCTTCTCCGGGGATCTTCCCAACTCAGGGATGAAACCCACGTCTCCTGCATTGCAGGCGGATTCTTTTACCACTGAGCTACTTGGGAAGCCCAAGTTTTTGTTACTACAGTTAATACTTCCTACTCATCTTTTTCTGAGAGGAGGTTAAAGAGTAAGAGCAGACGCTGACTTCACTTTTGAATCAGCTCCACGGGAATAGGAAGCCCCCGCAGTACGAGAAGTGAAAAAGAAAACAAAAACGCAAAAAAACACNCGCGCAAAAAAATCTGGGACTAAATACGAAGATCTGAATATTCCTTAATTACACAGCACCACCATTACTCAACTTTCTGTTTGTCGTCGTTGTTTAGACGCTAAGTCATATCAAACCCGTTTTTGAGACCCCATGGCCTCTGTCCATGGGATCTCCCAGGCAAGAACATTGGAGTGGATTGCCATTCCCTTCTCCGGGGATCTTCCCAACTCAGGGATGAAACCCACGTCTCCTGCATTGCAGGCGGATTCTTTTACCACTGAGCTACTTGGGAAGCCCAAGTTTTTGTTACTACAGTTAATACTTCCTACTCATCTTTTTCTGAGAGGAGGTTAAAGAGTAAGAGCAGACGCTGACTTCACTTTTGAATCAGCTCCACGGGAATAGGAAGCCCCCGCAGTACGAGAAGTGAAAAAGAAAACAAAAACGCAAAAAAACACGGTGATGATGAAAATTTTGAAACAAAGCCTCAGGAATCGAATACGGTCTGATCAAGATTTCTTTTTTTCCAGCTCAAAAACAGGGACAATAGACCTACCCAGCCAAAACCACGGTCAAACCAAAAGCAAAGCAAAGAAAAGTTATCAGTCACTGAAATACAGAACATTATGTTCACAAATCTCCACTGGGTCAAATCGTGTAGACACAGCTCTGCCCAACAAATTCTCTCATTTAAGACGATCAAGTACGTAACGGTTTTAAAAAAAAGAAAGTAAGCTAACTCAGGTAGGAAATACAAAAGTCTATGTAGCATGAAATGTCTCCAGGAGACTTGTTTAGTGAAATTAACTAGCGGTTTAATAGGGGGGAAAGCCTGATATACAAGGGTGCCCCAATTTCTTCAGAGGAATTAACATTTCAATCCTGTTTTTATCTAGAAGTCATTAAACTGTGCAACATGAATTATTGGAACTGTAGCAAAGAATTAACTCTATTCATCAACTAAGTCCAAACACTTTCGAGTGCATCTGTAATGAAAAAATAGCTCTACATTTCTATCTCTTCTCATTAAAGTAAACCGGTTTTCCCCCTCTCAGTATATAAAACTGTCTTCTCTTCATATAATTTATATTACCATAAGCTGGCTCACACTCTAAACTATTACACGCCTCCAATTAATTTTTGCAGCTTTTGCCTGAAAATTTAATGAGATAGTAGTGTATGAACCTGCTGACTCTAGATTACGTGTGTGCGCCCAATATTAATGCTGGCATAATAAAATCATCTGATCCATACACGGTGAGAGGCTCCGGTGGCCACAGTGGTAAAGCTAACGTGCCAGCCCGGGCCACGCGGCTTCCTCTTTTAAATCCATTATAACATTTACTAGTCTCAGATGAAACTGCTAGGGAAGATGGAGAAAGAAGCAGCAGTGTCTAATTATCCCCAACTCCATTTCTATAAACATTTCAGCCAACGGCGTAGATGGGTGACTTTGTCTGAGACCTCTGCTCACCAGCATGGAAGCAGACAGCCTGTACGCGTTCGAGCTGATCCCAGGAGCCAGCCAAGACGAGCACCCGGGGATGGGCCTGAGAAGCCCCTCCATCACGGGGTACACCACAAGAGGGCCACACCACCATGTGTGCATGCAGGAGTGTGTCCACATCTGCGTGCATGTGAGTGTACGCATTCGAGCTGATCCCAGGAGCCAGCCAAGGCGAGCACCCAGGGATGGGCTTGAGAAGCCCCTCCATCACAGGGTACACCACAAGAAGCCCACACCCCCATGTGTGCATGCAGGAGTGTGTCCACATCTGTGTGCATGTGAGTGTACACATTCGAGCTGATCCCAGGAGCCAGCCAAGGCGAGCACCCGGGGATGGGCCTGAGAAGCCCCTCCATCACGGGGTACACAACAAGAGGGCCACACCCCAACATGTGCATGTAGGAGTGTGTCCACATCTGTGTGCATGTGAGTGTACCCGTTCATGCTGATCCCAGGAGCCAGCCAAGGAGAGCACCCAGGGATGGGCCTGAGAAGCCCTGCCATCACGGGGTACACCACAAGAGGGCCACACCCCCATGTGTGCATGTAGGGGTGTGTCCACATTTGCGTGCATGTGAGTGTGCGTGTGTATCTGAATGTGTGCGACTGTGTGTACATCTAAGTGCACCTGAATGGACAAGTTCAGCCAGAGATGAATAGGTCATGGGTGCTGGTAACTCCGGAGAAGGCAATGGCAACCCACTCCAGTACTCTTGCCTGGAAAATCCCATGGACGAAGGAGCCTGGTAGGCTACAGTCCATGGGGTCGCAAAGAGTTGGACACGACTGAGGAACTTCACTTTCACTTTTCACTTTAATGCATTGGAGAAAAAAATGCAACCTACTCCAGTATTCTTGCCTGGAGAATCCCAGGGACGGTAGAGCCTGGTGGGCTGCCGACTATGGGGTTGAACAGAGTCAGACACGACTGCAGTGACTTAGCAGTTGGTAACTCAGCAGTCTCAAGGACAACCTCTATGCAGTGATTTTGCCAAAGGATCTAGGTTCAAACGAGAGAAAAGAGGGACTTCCCTGGTGGTCCAGGGGCTAAGACTCTGCACTGCCAGTGCGAGGAGCCCGGGTTCAATCCCTGCTCAGGGCCCTATATCCCACACACCGCAACTAAAGATGCCGCACATCGCATCTAAAACACCCTGCAAGCTGCAACAAGGATCGAAGATTCGTGAGTTGCACTAAGACCCAGTGCAGCCAAATAACTATTTTTTGAAAAAAAAGGCCAAGAGTAAAGTCACTCATCACCCTCATGAAGGCCCTACTATTCACTACAACTTCTCAGCCGCCGGTCCCTGCGCAGGTGTGAAGTAGGAAGTGTTCAGCCCACAACACGGGCTGCAGGGGTCTTGGACAGAAACCCTCAGATGGCACAGTCCTTTTCTCTACCTGTGCTGGGAATGACGACACCTACACACCATCACAGGTGGCTGAGCATCAGGGCTCACAGGAGGATACACTGTGCTAAGCAGTGCCCAGCACGTGGCCGGCCCTTAATACATCACTTGGCTGGAGTCTCTGTGGTCAGCAGCCCGCAGGAAGACCAGGACCTGGGGGTGCGAGGGCCAGGCTTCCAGGGAGGGGGCGGGCGAGAAGACCTGCTGTTCATCCTTCTCCCCTGCCTGGCCCCCACCCCAGTTATATCCTNTCACTTGGCTGGAGTCTCTGTGGTCAGCAGCCCGCAGGAAGACCAGGACCTGGGGGTGCGAGGGCCAGGCTTCCAGGGAGGGGGCGGGCGAGAAGACCTGCTGTTCATCCTTCTCCCCTGCCTGGCCCCCACCCCAGGTACGTCCTCACAGTGCCAGCGTGGCGGCGTGTGGGCTGCTTCTGTTAAACAGAGATAAAAACAGGAGGGACAGACCCTCTGAGGTTAGCGCTCCCTTCCCTGCACTGGTCCAGCCCGGGAGCTTGACTACTGAAAAGTCCGAGGAGCTTGTCCTGGTCTGGGGCCACCCCCAGCTAGGTCGGGTCCTCGGAGCTCTGGATCCCAAACAGAACGCAACAAGAGCAGCTGTTTGCGAGTATTTTGGTCAAGAAGCCCCCGATCAGAGGTTTGTCTGCAAACAAACCTGGGAGTCTGCAGTGAGAAGACAATCAGATCAGCTGGCCGGGGACACTCAACATCAACATCAAGCCCTTTATACCCAGTGTCCAAAGGCTTCTGGGAGATGATGACGGGGCCTAATAGGCTGTGTATGCAGGTGCAACCCAGACCTAAGTTCAAACCCCACTTCTGCTCCTGCCAGGAGCCAAGAGCAGGCAACTCACCCCCATTATCCACTATAGGGAAAGTGAAAGTTGTTCAGTCATGTCCGACTCTTTGTGACCCCATGGACTATAGAGTCCGTGGAATTCTCCAGGCCAGAACAATGAAGCGGGTAGCCTTTCCTTCCTCCAGGGGATCTTCCCAACCCAGGGATCGAACTCAGGTCTCCCGCATGGCAGGCAGGTTCTTTACCAACTGAGCTCTCAGGGAAGCGCCTAAGATAATAAGAATAAAGATTCCCTGTTCCCCACCTTCACAGGACCAGCCACATGGAGGCGGCCGAATGCAGCTGAGCGCCCAGGAGGGACAGGCTTTCTCAGAACCCTGAACTCAACCTGCCTCCTTTTGAGAGCCAGTGCTGAACCACTTCAAGCCTCCAAACACAAGTGCCCTTTCAAGTCTGTGCAAGCCCCAGTGCCCAGGCACACTGGAGGGATGGCTCCCCTGCCCAACCTGGAGCATCTGCCACCAACTGCTGGAGAAACTCTCCTTTTCCAGGGGGCAGCGTTTACTGGGTGCAGCTCCTCACACCTAGTGGGAAAAGGCAGGACACTTCCTAGCNCCTCTTGATGAAAGTAAAAGAGGAGAGTGAAAAAATTGGCTTAAAGCTCAACATTCAGAAAACGAAGATCACGGCATTGTATCCCATCACTTCATGGCAAATAGGTGGGGAAACAATGGAAAGAGTGAGAGATTTTATTTTGGGGGGGTGCCAAAATCACTGTGGATGGTTGACTGTGGCCATGAAATTAAAAGACGCTTGCTCCTTGGAAGAAAAGCTATTCCAACCTAGACAGCATATTAAAAAGCAGAGACATTACTTTGGTCCATCTAGTCAAAGCTATGGTTTTCCCAGTAGTCATGTATGTATGTGAGAGTTGGACTATAAAGAAAGCTGAGTGCCGAAGAACTGATGCATTTGAACTGTGGTGTTAGAGAAGACTCTTGAGAGTCCCTTGGACTCTCCTGCAAGGAGATCAAACTAGTCAATCCTAAAGGAAATCAGTCCTGAATATTCATTGGAATGACTGATGCTGAAGCTGAAACTCCAAATCTTTGGCCACCTGATGCAAAGAGCTGACTCACTGGAAAAGACCCTGATGCTGGGAAAGATTGAAGGCAGGAGAAGAAGGGAACAGCAGAGGATGAGACGGTTGGATGGCATCACCGACTCAATGAAGATGAGTTTGAGCAGGCTGCAGGAGTTGGTGATGGACAGGGAAGCCTGGCATGCTGCAGTCCCTGGGGTCGCAAAGAGTCAGTCATGACTGAGCAACTGAACCGACTGATCAGTGTTTCACAGGTGATTCCTGTAAATCACCTCATTTACAGACGAGGACACTGAGACTGAGAGGCGGTCACTTTTTCAACGTGACAAAACCGAAAGCTACAGTTTGAAACCAGGATGGCTTTGCCCTAGGACTCGTGGCCCTGACCACTTGGCTGTACTAGAGGTGAGATGAGCATAAGAGGGGTCATCCTGAATATGTGGGAGAAGCTCACGCACAGGATGAAAGGAAGCCATCAGATGGCTCTGATGTCAAATGCAGTGGAATCCAGGGTAGAAGGGAAGAGAGAACTAGATTGTCAGGATGAAAGATTGAGGAGCAAGGCGTGACCGGAAGCAGCCTTTGAGAAGATAGGAGTCAGATCCACAGAACAAGCTACAGCACAGTGATCATGAAGGGATGTGCTGGCAGTGCCCATGCTCCATGAATATTAGCTGCTAGTAACGATGCTTGGGCTTCCCAGGCGGTGCTAGTGGTAAAGAACCTCCTTGTGAGTGCAGGATACATAAGAGATGCCAGTTCCATACCTCGGTTGGGAAGATCCCCTGGAGGAGGGCATGTTTACTGTTGCTCATTAGACTTGTTCTGACGAACTTATATATATTTTGCAAAAACCCTGTGAGGTCTGTATTATTATGACTCCCGCTTTTTCGGTGAGGAAACGGAGCCTTAGAGAGATTGTTACTTAACCAGGGTCGTGTGGATAAGTAAGAGTCACAAGTGGAGCCCAGGTCCTCCTGACTCAGAGCCCGTGCTAAACATCGACATATTTGCTGGCAGAGGAAAACAGAACTGGCGTGGATGTGGAGGGCCTGAGCCACAGTCACGAAAGTGGTAAAGGAGAGTTTGTGCAGGGGAGAGGCAGGCCAGGGCACTGGGCACTGAGACGGTGCCCTGACTGTTGCGGAGAAGCCGATTCTGACTCCATGTTGGAGCTGTTTCTTTGCCTTGCCTTTTGTTGTTTTTGTTATTACCGTCATAACACAGAATGGCAGAATGCCCCACTGCCTGACTGTTAAACTCAAGTGCCTTTGTTCAGAACCCTGTCCACCTGTAGATGGCAGGAAGGAAGAAATTAACACATGCCCTGCCTGAGGCTTGCCATTCTAGGAGATGTTTGCAAGATTAATGACCTTTTTACTTTGCTTCCTCACCTCCCCCATCCCTGATCTGTAAAACAACCTGACATCCAGACCCCAAGAAGATGGTTATTTTGAGGCACTAGCCTGGCATCTTTTGGTCAGCTGGCTCCCAGAACAAAGTCTCTTCCTTGCCTCAACCCCTCGTCTCGGATTCATTGGCTTGTCACGTAGCAAACAGAGCTTAGACTCGGTAACAGAATAAGAATGTTACGGCTGATGACTCTGCTGAAAGCCTCTCCCTCCAACTATCAGTGTGAGCAGAGAGCTACCTTTGTACTCCTAGGGGGCGAGGAGGACCATGCAGCCAGAGAGGAAAGGACGCCACCATCCGAGTGCTGACAGCCCCTTATCCATACCCCCAGGAAAGGCTGAGGGTGGACCCCTTCACAGACCCATTGACCTCAGGCAAGTTCCTTCACCTCTCTTGGCCTCAGCTGCCTCATCTGCTGTACGGGCATCACCACTGTTGCTGTAATCATGGTAACCTAAATAGCATCTAGCCTTGTAGGAAGGAAATGGTGAGGATAAAATGTAAGAGGAGATGTGAATGAACTGAGCTGGAGAGAGCAGTATTCTCATTTCCTAAACTGACTGTATTAATAGATGCTTTATAGGGAAGGCTTGGTGACAGCATCTTGTACAAAGAATGTGAAAAGAGTTTTCTTTGTGAGATTGGTCAGCTCATTTTAAAAAGCTTCATTATAGTGGTTAGGTGTCTTGCAGTTACAAAGGTTTAGGAAAAGTCAGCCGTAGCTTATTTTTTAAAAAAGATGATTGCCTCATGGATCTGAAAAGTCCCAAAGTAGAACACCCTCCACGGGCTTCCCTGGTGGTTCAGACGGTAAAGGGTCCACCTGCAGTGCAGGAGATTCAGGTTTGATTTCCGGGTCATGAAAATCCCCTGGAGAAGGAAATGGCAGCCCACTCCAACATCCTTGCCTGGAGAATCCCATTGACAGAGGAGCCTGATGGGCTGCAGTCCATAGGGTTACAAAAAGTCAGACACCGCTGAGCGACTAAGCACACACACAGGACACGTACAGCGTGATTTACTGAGGGGTTCAGACTCAACTGCCACACTCGATGTCTCTCTCTCTCCTGGTTTCCCTCTGCCCTGATTTTCTTGGCATTGACTCCATCTGTAGACAGCCCCTTAGTATGGAAGAATGGCCACCACAGCTCCAGAGCCCACATCCCTCAGGTTCCAGTTGAGCAGAAAAGAATATCAGCACGTGACTTTGCCTTTTGTTCCAGCATTCTGGCAAACACAAACCTCCCACTGGCCCAGCTGGGTCAGGGGTCTGGAGAAGCAAGAAACTCCAATTGACTCAACCCAGGGCCTTGCTCTGCCCACCCATACACATGAACTAAAAGGTGGGGAAGACTGACTCTGCCAACAAAAAGGGAGGCTGTTGCAATAAAATAAAGAAACAGGGAAAGGGATACGGGGAAGCTAAGCCGTCCGGCAGCAGATACCACCACCGTGGTCTTGCTCTTCAGTTTAGGAAGACTGCTGACCACAAAGCAGAGAAGGGGTAAAGTTTAATCTCTTTCTCCTTCCTAAGACCTTGTGGAATCCAGGGGAGGAAATGAGCAGGGTAACCTTGGAGACCAGAGTGGCCTCTCCCTGGCCCAGCCCAGATGGCAGCTCTCGAGGGAATTGGGTTGTTACTCCTGAGCTGGTGGCTGAGAGTGCAAGTGAATTCAGGCTGAAGTTCCCTGCCCAGGAATTGAACTCCTCCTGTGGGGTGTGGGGCCCCAGGGGCTGAAAACCCCTGGCCTTAAGGAAGTCACAGCCAGTAGGGAAGGCACTGGAAGGGCGAGTCAGTTCTGTGAAAAGATCTGAAAGCTTTAGATGCCTCTTTCAGGGTTTCTTACTGCTTTCCTCTTGGCATTTCTCTCCTATGTGTGATGTTTCTGGATCATTATTTCTTAGTGTTTTTTATTAAAACTATCCAGGCACTTGAAAGTGCGGAACTGGTCCGATTGTGACCTCGTGGTTCAGAACAGAGGGTGGGGTTGGGGTGGATGCGGTTTATCTCTGTATTCTCTAGTTCCGGCACGCGGGGGCTACTCTCTAGCTGCAGCACACAAGCTTCTAGGCGTGGTGGCTTATCTTGTTGCAGAGCACTGGCTCTACGGTGCTTGGGCTCAGTAGTTGTGGCTCACAGGTTTAGTTGCCCCAAGGCATGTGAATCTTCCCAGACCAGGGATCGAACACATGTCCCCTACATCGGCAGCAAGACTCGTAACCGATGGACCACCAGGAAGTCTGCTTCTAATATAGTTTTGATCTAAGACTCAGATCTGGGGTTTTGAGGTTTTTTGAGAAAGGAAAAATCTTTCCTGTCCATATGATGCACATTATAATGTCTTTTGGAAGTAGCTTTTTTGTCATTCAGTTGCTAAGTCGTGTCAGACTCTTTGTGACCCCATGGACTGCAGCACACCAGGCTCCTCTGTCCTTCACTATCGCTGGGAGTTTGCTCAAATTCATGTCCATTGAGTCAGTGATGCTATCTAACCATCCTATCCTCTGCCACCCCCCTCTCCTCCTGCCTTCAATCTTTCCCAGCATCAGGGTCTTTTCCAATGACTCAGCTCTCCACATCAGGTGGCCCAAGTATTAGAGCTTCAGTTTCAGCACCAGTCCTTCCAATGAATATTCCAGGTCGATTTCCTTTAGGATTGACTGGTTTGATCTCCTTGCAGCTCAAGGGACTCCCAAGAGTCTTTTCTAGCACCACATTTCATAAGCAGGAAGTAGCTTAGACCCTGTTAAGTAATTCAATGGCTATCGCAGCTAATATTTACTGTGTGCTAGGTACTGTGCTAAGTACTTTGCTAGTTTTTACAGTAACTTTAGGAGTCGTGTTCCCCATGTCACAGATGAGGAGACTGAGGCATAAAGAAGTTACGGGATTTCCCTCAAGGCCCACAACTGAAAGGCCATGGGGAAAGGCTCTGAGGCCTCTGCCTTTCCCCACCATCCTGTGCCACCTCCCCAGAGAATGTTAGCCTCATAGAAACAGGGCACCATCAAAGCCCCACTCAGCATCTGCAAAATTTCTGATGAAGAAGATATTTGCTCCCGTCCTAGGGGAAAGGATTGCAGGGCTTAGGTAGAGAAAACCTGAGCTCTAGCCTGCTATTGATTTATGTGAAAAGATAAATTGGCACCAGACAGGGAAATCCCTGGCTTTAGGTAATCTTGGGGAATTTACCTGGGGGATAAGGCTTGAGAGATCCCTACAAAGCAAGGAGCATTTTATTGTTTTGATCGCTGAGTTTTCTGGGGCCAGTAGATATCAGGAAGTCTGACTTAGCCTTTTGACATTCAAATCCATCTCAAATGCAGATGGAAATGTCACATGAGACAGGATCATCAATTCACCAGGTCTCCAGGACAGCAGTATGTCCAGTTCTTGACTGGCACTGTGGCCTATTCCCTGGCTTTGATAGTATGGCTAAAAATACATGATTGTTCTCTCTCAAAAAAAACCGAGCAAGGAATTTGAAGCTACGAACAATATTTTATCCTCCCCTCCCACTTTTATATAAATTTTCTTGTAGCAGAGGTAATTTTAAATAAAAACTTTAATGTTGCTGGGCACAGTTATGCAAACCAGAAAGTTTGAATGAAATTGCAAGAAGGCAGAGTGCAGTGGGGATAATTACTGTGTTTGAAAAAAGGATATTAATAACCAGAAGTTCCTAAGCACAAAATAAGGAGATTACCCTCCAGAATTCTCTTGGTCTGTTGACCTTCCCAGCAGCCTTGTCCAAAGAGATTCTCAGAAGATGCTGATGATCCTTCAAATTGCCACCCAGCTGCAATTCTACTCAAAGATGAAGCTCAACCCCCAAAAGCCAGCTCTGCTCAGCTCTTGATTTTGTTCATTAATCAAAAAAGCTAAGAGGACTGAACCCATACCTCCCTAGTGCTTCTCAAGCTATCTGTGGAGCTGGCTTTTTTCTTTTAAAAGGAAAACCTCCAACCTATCTACTAATAAATTTGTAAAATATAATAAAAATGACTTACTGGAAAAATGAAGGAGACATAGAAAATAGAGGCCCAAATATGTAATTAAGAAGCAGGCATAGGATGACATTTGAAAAAAAAAATATAATCCAAATAAACACAATTAGAAAAGGGGGAAATAGTTGCAACACTGTGCATATTGGTTATGGAAAGGGTATGTGAAGGTGATTAATGTCATGTCCTAGAATGTGGCAATGTCAAATTGTTATACAAGTTTCTAAGTCACTTACTCTCAGCATCTGTGTTTATATCTTCAGAGGCCAGTAATTAACTCTTCATGGACTGGCTGTGGTCACTTGAAAGTTGGGGCTCCAGTCTTGGCTCCAGCCCTCAGTGCCCTTAAATATTCAGGGCCCTAGAAGCTTCTTGGGAAACTAGATGCCTTTGATACAGTAATCCAGGGCTCTAGGAATAACCTCCCTGACGTTGATTTAAACCATTTATCAGAGGAAAGTGAGAGCAGATGATATATCTTTGGAATTCAGGCATGGAGTTATTGATCAAAGAAAAAATTAAGACTTCTGGTTATTACANGCACTCTGCAAAGTAGAGAAGTCACCGCGATGAGAAGCCGGAGCATCATAACCAGGAGTGGCCCCTGCTCGCTGCAACTGAAGAAATCCTGAGCAAAGTGACGAAAACCCAACACGGCCCAAAATAAGTAGTTAAAAAAAAAAAAATGTACAAAATAACATGCTTAAACCATGCCAAAACCACTACCACCCCCTTACCCTCACCTTCCTGGTCCGTGGAAAAATTGTCTTCCGTGAAATCTGTCTTCGGTGCCCCAAAGTTTAGGGACCATTCCCATGGTCTCAGGCCCCAAATCCCATAGGGCCAAGCCCTGGGGAGGACGCAGTATGTCTCAGCGAGGTCGCATACAGTGAAAACCTCTTATGTGGAAGATCGGAAGCTATTAACTGTGTTACTGGCAAGCACAGATGTTGTCTATATCTGAAAACTCCCAAATAGATCAATTAGCATATTATAAAGAATTTACTTTCATTTTCCCTTGACAGAGCATAAAAGCCAAAACACAACTCTCAGTTTGAAACTGACATGTGCGTATAGCAGGAGATGCGCTGTTAAATGGAGACAACAGCAAAAGAAAATGGTATTTATAATGATTAGCCACCTAATTAATTCTAAGAGTAGAATGTCAAAAGCTATAAATCCATTTCTTTGGTAACTGAAGCTCAACATCAAACGCGTTGCTTCTGTACTCGGGAAGGGAAGCCCTGTCTCTTCCTGACATTTGCACCCGGCAATATGGCTGTTCTATTAGTTTTCCAGGTAAGGAGCTTTAAATGCACGTGGGGAAAAAAGCCACGGAAGGACAGAACTCAGAGGGGAATAAACAACACGTGCACACACACGGATAAGCAACACCGTCTAGAAAGAAATTAGGTTAACCAGAGTTCTTGGATGTGTGTTCATTTCTTGTCAATCAGTTCAAGCTTCTGCCCTCTGATGAAATCTGGGGGCCTTTTGTGTTTCTTCAGCTTGGGGTGGTGGGATGTGTGTGGAGGAAAATTCTAAGGAAGACAAAGATATTACATCATTATTATCCTTTGAAACTTTAGGCGCTTTCCTGAAGTTGTGTGTTTACAGATTACCCTTTGGGGTAGAAGGTTAAGGGCGAAAAAGGCAGAGAACTACATGAAACCAGAATTGATTCAATAGATGCAGAGTTGTCCTTCTTCCTATGCTTCTCTTCCTAGATTGCAAATCAAATCTGCATTTAAATAGAGTATTTTTAATGTAAAAAAAGGAAGCCCTAGGGTACAGAGGTATTACCTTCAATATCTACGGGCACAACATTGCATTTTAAATGAGATGTGGCATCTTGAAATTTACCGAATAGATTACACATTCCAAATGGTCTCATTATTACTACTACTTTTACTAAATTCTCCTGTCCTAATAGGTATGTTTCTTTTATGGCCAGAACTGTTAATAAAAGTAATGTGATATTACATCATGCTATCAATTGAATCTTGAGAAAAGATTACACCGATCCAAGGATCTCATAAGCCCCCGGCTCTGATAATTCCAGCCATTATTCAGTGTGAAATTCAAACAGTCTGAATTCATTAACGTTGGTTGTTACAAATCTGCATTTTTAGACGTTGCCATAAAATGCAGGAGCCCAAACCCGGTGACCTGAATCTAACAGCCTTTCATGTGAAGTGGCCGTGCTAACCAGCCTCTCCCGGCTCGCCTCTCAGGATAAAGCCCGTGTGCTGGTCCCTCTCCACGGCTGACCCGGTCACCACTGGGGAGAGACCAGGGGCTGAGTCGGCCTCAGCCCTGCTGGTCACACTCAGTGTTCAGGCAAATTGCAGAGACCCGAGCCTCTGACAGCAGAGTGGCGGACCGCTCCCAGGACACGTATCATTAGACAGGTAGCCGGGCACACCTGGGCGCAGACCCCGGCCGCCAGCACCTCACCTCTGCTAGGGCTGCAATCAGCTCATCCTCATGAAAATAAAAGCTCAAACTCAACATGCAACAATGTGGGGAACGCCTCGGGGAACCCTACACCTTCTCCATCCCTTGACGAAGAAAGCATCATTACTAGGCTGGTGGGAAAGGCGGGGTGCATGCCACTTCAACATCCCAGGAGAAAGCCAGACAGAGCTGCCGTGAACAAGGGAGTCTATAGAGTCCATCTCAGTGCTCACCCAGAGCACGGTCTTTCCTTTGAGGGGGGCCCTGGGCTCTGTGCTCCTCCAGCCATGGGCAGGTCACTGGGGCCCCTCCAAGCCGAGTGACCATCTCATTTGCGGATACTGCTAATGACGACGACAGCGGTGATGACAGCAGTCATTCTCTATGAAGCCCTCACGATGCAGCAGGTACTGGCTAAGCCCGGCTTGATGACGTTTCACTGAACCGCCATAACTGGTTTAGTACTGACTCACCCGCATTCGGCAGAGAGAGAGCCTGTGGCACTAGAGGGGTTTAGTTCGCCCAAGGCTGACGCCATTGGAGGTGGTCCAGGGTACCCTGCAATGTCTCCTGGCTCCGCCTTCAGGACCCTGCCGCTCCCCACCATCACCAAGGCTTGGGCCACTGAGATCCTAACCTTCCCCATGGAAACACGAGGAGGTGCCAAGGCTGTGAGGGCCGTTCCCTGCTCGTGTAGTCCCAGACTAAAGAGCTGGGCAGCTTTCTGGCCAAGCCTAAGGCCGCATCCCTCCGCCTCGCTTAGACACGCCAGCAGAGGTCTCTCCAGCCTGAAACAGGCCTCCCTGGCACTGCCACTGGCCGTGGGGACCCGAGGACCAGTCAGTAAGGACCCTCTTTTGAGAGGCAGTTCAACCCTGCATCGCAGTTTGGAGGTCCTCTTCCACCGTCATTAGGAAGTGGCGGTGAGCCTGACTGAATTATGTAAAGTCAGGAGCACTGGATTCTCAAAGTTCGGGTTTTTAACAAACAAGATCCTCATGCACAGAATCCCAGCCTCCAGATCTCCAAAGGCGGGCAGGGCAGGGCAGGCCGCCACACTGTGTCCATGAAGGAATCTGATATGCGCACCATCTGTCCTTCGGCCCCAAGGGACCCGGGGCAACGTCCGGGTCCTCGTAATCCCAGCTCAGACGCAATCAAGGCGGCTGAATCACAACCCCCTCCTGCCCACGAAGCCACCACAAGCACAGCCCCCCAGATGAGAGAGTACAGCTGGGTCCCCCAGACACGCAGAATTCAAACTCCCTGCCCTACGCATGCCCACCTGCACGCAGGGGAGGCACAGACATGCTCTCCTTCTGCAGAAAGTTCAGGAACGTGGATTCATCATTTCAGAGCACACTAACACCTCCTCCAAACAGGTAGTGTAGCACATGCTGGTTTGCCTTCTGTCAGCAGAAAACACTCCCAGCTGATGCAGAGTCAACCCTTCCTTTCGGACAGATGCTGGGACGGGCAGACTCCAGCATGGGCTCAGCCACCCTGCACCTCCCTGGTCTCTCCACAGCCCGGGATTCATTTATTCAAAAAGCAGTCCTGGGACATCCCTGGTGGTCCAGGGGCTAAGACTCCATGCTCCCAATTGCAGGGGCCATGAGTTCAAGCCCTGGTCAGGGAAGTCGATCCTGCATGCCACAAGTTAAGACTGGTGCACCCAAATAAATAAATAGCTTTAAAAAATAAAAAAAGAGAAGGTAGTCCTGTGGCATCTGTAACATGTGGATCATGTACAGAAAATCAAAGAGATCATGAGGGCATCATCAGATGTGGCCTCTGCTTCGGAAAGCTTGCAGAAATCACTCAGGAAGGTTCTATAACAGAGCACCACTTCTGAATCTGAGTTTCTTTACAAAATCTTTGCCTCACTTCTCACCTCTTTTGAGACTCAAGTCCTGGGTTTCTGCGTTAACAATGACTGGGGAACTCGCCAGTACCCAGGAAACACGAGTGAGGACCCACATGAGCTGAGGCAGCAATGGGTGTCCAGAAAAAGTTATCAATGTTGATCAAGAGATGCGGATGGAGCCCAGGGCAACTTGAGTCAATACCTCGCAGGATGCAGGCCCCACCTTTCCCACGGTGCTTCTTCCCACATGTCCGTTTCCAAGTTGTGGACACCTGTCTGCAGTATGCAGAGGGGCTGGGGCGCACCCCGGAAAGCTGCATAGCAAGGCCTGTCCTGAGGCTCCAGTACCCACGCAGCCAACAACAGCCTCCCTCTGGACCCCACGAACGCAAGCGCTGCCCTGTACTGCTTCAGCTGAATTTTTCAAGGAGTTGCAGGTTACACCCTGCTCTGGCCAACAAAGGTTTCCTTTGAGTTCAACAATGTATACGCTGAACCGGAAAAGGGGAGGCAGCCACAGACCAGGTGTTGAGTTACAAGACACAGGAACCAGGTATCTTTGCACCAAGACTCATTTGCTGCAAACCTCCTATATTAAAGGACAGCACAATGCTGCCCGACAAATCAAGGCTGCCCTAAGCGGGTCTGAGGAAGCTCACGAGGACATCTGATCCATCCGTCAGCCTGCAGAAAGGCTGGAAGGCGGGTCCCGGGTGGGAGCCACGGGAGCCGATCAGTAGACACACGAAGAGACGGAAATTAAATACCCAGATCAGAGGCTCGGAACTGCTTCTCGCCCATGGTCTGTTTCTTAACCCTGCACATTTCACATTTTTTCCTTAACAAATATAATTAATTTTAACAGCTTCTGTAACTTACCCCACAGGTTGTTGCTGTTGCCTTTAGACAGTGGACTGCTGAGAAATTGATTTGAGCCCTCTGCTTAAAGAAACCACGTTATGAAATATGTATAAATGTCACTGTTTGGGCTGCTGCTTCAGAGAAGTACAGAAAAATGTTGCATTTTACCCCCTTTCACAGGAGTCCACTCATGGCGGACATTCTCAAGTATTACCCATCTGCCCGCACACACAAACTGATGGATTACAAGGCATTTTCTTTTAAAACCTAT
>SJYV01039606.1:4171176-4237901 GCA_006410875.1 Neotragus pygmaeus | reverse complement strand
CTAAGGCCGCATCCCTCCGCCTCGCTTAGACACGCCAGCAGAGGTCTCTCCAGCCTGAAACAGGCCTCCCTGGCACTGCCACTGGCCGTGGGGACCCGAGGACCAGTCAGTAAGGACCCTCTTTTGAGAGGCAGTTCAACCCTGCATCGCAGTTTGGAGGTCCTCTTCCACCGTCATTAGGAAGTGGCGGTGAGCCTGACTGAATTATGTAAAGTCAGGAGCACTGGATTCTCAAAGTTCGGGTTTTTAACAACCAAGATCCTCATGCACAGAATCCCAGCCTCCAGATCTCCAAAGGCGGGCAGGGCAGGGCAGGCCGCCACACTGTGTCCATGAAGGAATCTGATATGCGCACCATCTGTCCTTCGGCCCCAAGGGACCCGGGGCAACGTCCGGGTCCTCGTAATCCCAGCTCAGACGCAATCAAGGCGGCTGAATCACAACCCCCTCCTGCCCACGAAGCCACCACAAGCACAGCCCCCCAGATGAGAGAGTACAGCTGGGTCCCCCAGACACGCAGAATTCAAACTCCCTGCCCTACGCATGCCCACCTGCACGCAGGGGAGGCACAGACATGCTCTCCTTCTGCAGAAAGTTCAGGAACGTGGATTCATCATTTCAGAGCACACTAACACCTCCTCCAAACAGGTAGTGTAGCACATGCTGGTTTGCCTTCTGTCAGCAGAAAACACTCCCAGCTGATGCAGAGTCAACCCTTCCTTTCGGACAGATGCTGGGACGGGCAGACTCCAGCATGGGCTCAGCCACCCTGCACCTCCCTGGTCTCTCCACAGCCCGGGATTCATTTATTCAAAAAGCAGTCCTGGGACATCCCTGGTGGTCCAGGGGCTAAGACTCCATGCTCCCAATTGCAGGGGCCATGAGTTCAAGCCCTGGTCAGGGAAGTCGATCCTGCATGCCACAAGTTAAGACTGGCGCACCCAAATAAATAAATAGCTTTAAAAAATAAAAAAAAAGAAGGTAGTCCTGTGGCATCTGTAACATGTGGACCATGTACAGAAAATCAAAGAGATCATGAGGGCATCATCAGATGTGGCCTCTGCTTCGGAAAGCTTGCAGAAATCACTCAGGAAGGTTCTATAACAGAGCACCACTTCTGAATCTGAGTTTCTTTACAAAATCTTTGCCTCACTTCTCACCTCTTTTGAGACTCAAGTCCTGGGTTTCTGCGTTAACAATGACTGGGGAACTCGCCAGTACCCAGGAAACACGAGTGAGGACCCACATGAGCTGAGGCAGCAATGGGTGTCCAGAAAAAGTTATCAATGTTGATCAAGAGATGCGGATGGAGCCCAGGGCAACTTGAGTCGATACCTCGCAGGATGCAGGCCCCACCTTTCCCACGGTGCTTCTTCCCACATGTCCGTTTCCAAGTTGTGGACACCTGTCTGCAGTATGCAGAGGGGCTGGGGCGCACCCCGGAAAGCTGCATAGCAAGGCCTGTCCTGAGGCTCCAGTACCCACGCAGCCAACAACAGCCTCCCTCTGGACCCCACGAACGCAAGCGCTGCCCTGTACTGCTTCAGCTGAATTTTTCAAGGAGTTGCAGGTTACACCCTGCTCTGGCCAACAAAGGTTTCCTTTGAGTTCAACAATGTATACGCTGAACCGGAAAAGGGGAGGCAGCCACAGACCAGGTGTTGAGTTACAAGACACAGGAACCAGGTATCTTTGCACCAAGACTCATTTGCTGCAAACCTCCTATATTAAAGGACAGCACAATGCTGCCCGACAAATCAAGGCTGCCCTAAGCGGGTCTGAGGAAGCTCACGAGGACATCTGATCCATCCGTCAGCCTGCAGAAAGGCTGGAAGGCGGGTCCCGGGTGGGAGCCACGGGAGCCGATCAGTAGACACACGAAGAGACGGAAATTAAATACCCAGATCAGAGGCTCGGAACTGCTTCTCGCCCATGGTCTGTTTCTTAACCCTGCACATTTCACATTTTTTCCTTAACAAATATAATTAATTTTAACAGCTTCTGTAACTTACCCCACAGGTTGTTGCTGTTGCCTTTAGACAGTGGACTGCTGAGAAATTGATTTGAGCCCTCTGCTTAAAGAAACCACGTTATGAAATATGTATAAATGTCACTGTTTGGGCTGCTGCTTCAGAGAAGTACAGAAAAATGTTGCATTTTACCCCCTTTCACAGGAGTCCACTCATGGCGGACATTCTCAAGTATTACCCATCTGCCCGCACACACAAACTGATGGATTACAAGGCATTTTCTTTTAAAACCTATTTATCTTTAACTAGTACAGAGTCTAAGGGAATTATCTTAATTGCTACGTGGAAGAATGAATTGCAAATGCCTTCAGTTAACCAGGAAGACTTATTTTTAACAGCATAGGGCCAGGTGGGAGTTGCCAAGTTTGCCAAAAAATAAAAGAATCAACCATCAATAAAGCAAAAGTGTTCCACCACAGGTTTAAGATAGACGGAAGAGCAGGGGGAAGCCACTTCCACCTCGGCCGACTGAAGTCCAGCCACTTCCAAAAGCCTTACTTCAGAAAATATAGGGCAACTCAGGACCCAGAAAGTAAATGAAGAAACTCCGAAGGGTCCTGGATCATTCCGCATCACGTGGACTGATTCCTGGGCTGTGGAGTATTTCCTTAGCATTTACAGCTGAGCAGTTGAAAGCAGGGCCAGATGTACACTTGAGCCTGGGGAGGTACTGTGTGTTCCTCCACAAATATCTAGATGGAATGACCACCAAAAGGCCCTAAAACCAAGACAGTATTTTAAAAAGATGTTTAGCTGGTCCAATGCATTCTAGAAATACTTACAGCAGCAGTGGTAACATATAAATGCTCAACAAAAATATTTATACAAAGAAATAACCTCTTCCTCTCCAATTAATCACGACCCAAAATGCTTGCCTGAAACCCAAACAATTTTATACAAGAAAGTCCATTTCTCCACCCACTCACACACTGACATGTACACACTTAACCTGAAACTTACAGTCAACATGAAGTATGTCCATCAGCGGGCCTGGCCGCATGTCGCAGGTCCTTACCTCCATCCGCTCTTCCCTCCCACACCCACCTGGCTCCCAGTCCCAGGGAAGCGATAAGGATCAAACCCGTGACACAGGCCTCTGGTGGTCCCAGAACCTGGGGCGGCTGCTACTGTCTATCAGGGAGGCCAGGGGCAGGAATCCCCGTGTGCGGGCTTGTCCAGGTCCCCATCACAGCTGGCCTCAGAGGGGTTTTCCCAGCAGACAGTCACATCCCCGGGGACAGGCAGCCAGTCCACGGTCAGCCCCTGCATCCCGGGGACCAAGTGCCTGGGGCAGGGACAGACTCCATCACGCACATGAGAACATGAACTTCCCAGAGAGCTGCAGACCCCAGGAGCAATAATGACAGAGTCTCACTACAGACGGATCCTGTATGCCGGGAGGGAGCATAGGACTCAAGTGTTTCAGCAGGGACCTAGGGAACCCTGAATCTGGGGTTACACCGTCGGAGTATGAGCCCCAGGTCTACTCGTGGGCCCCATGTGCTGGCATACAATCTCAGCATCACTTAATAAATTAATACTATTACTCACTAATAAAACAAGAATCTCCGCCAAGGTCATAGGATCTTGGGAAGATAGGGCCAATATCTAGCCTGCCCCTGCATAACACTGAACGGCATGCTTGGTGATGACCCAACTCGTGTCCCTCCCAGGACAGAGGGCTGCAAGAAACGGTCTCTCCCAGCCAGGCCTGCCCCTTGCCCAGCAGGAGAACAGCTCAGTAGAGTCCCTCCCTGGCTGGGAACCCCAGGAAGTCCACGAGGCAGACTGCCTATATTCCAGACACATGGATGCCAGAGTTCCGTGCCTCCCTGGCTGGGGAAGACTTGGATTAGCACCAGCCGTCAGTCTGCAGGGGCAGGAGGCAGGGAGCAGCACCAACGGAGCAGAAAAAGGACCTACTTGACCCCATGTGAGCAGGACACAGACAGCAAAGGGGACTGGCTGGCTGATCTCCCTGGGGCTGCCCAGAAAACCTTGCGGGAATCTGGAAATTCTAGGAGGAAAGGATAAGGGCTGAGCCAACATCTTCCAGAGAAGGGCCCCTGCAGGAGCTTGGAGCCGCGGCTCAGGAAGAAACACAGACAAGAGCCGGGAAGCCAGAGCTACAGCAGGGCCCTCCCCTCTCTCCAGGGAGAGCGAGCTGCAGCTCCATCAGCACCATCCCCGCCGCCCGGATCGTGGCCTCCTGGCCACTGCTCATCTAGAGAGTCCCCGGAGATGAAAGGCCCAGCGAATCTCGCTCTGGTTTGTGGTTTCCAATGTTGGCAGCCGTGCCTCTGGCCCAAAACTTGGAGGAGGATCACACGCCCCTGGTGCAGACCGGGAGCTCCAGAGGACCCTGGAGGCAACGATCGAGGACCAGCGTGACCAGAGCCGGGCCCTCCAGCGCCCAGGGGAAGCAGCAGCCAGGGTGGCTGCAGGGTGCAGCATCTGTTTCTGGGGTCAGGCAGTCCTTTCCCCTTCTGTCAGGGGAGAAGCAAGCTGTGTTGGCAGAAATGGGGCAGAATCCCTAAAGACTAGAGACGTGACTGAAGCCCCCTGGCCCACTGAAGCCACACTCAGGTCAGAACTGCCTGGTCCCCAAGGCAGACTTCGCAAGCCCCTCCCCTCTGAGTCACTGGTGCCTGGAGAACCTCAGATCACCTTTCCCTGGTGAGGCTGGTCAAGCTTCTACAGTATTATCACAATCTGTCAAAATAAAGCAGCGCACGCGCTTCTCTGGGTGCAGGCAGCCGGATACCCCGCCGTGTCTGCCAAACCACAGCCACCGCTACCCCACCATCACTTTACAGAATCAAAGCTAAGGGCGGTGATTTGTGTTTCCACTTAGCTGTAGATATTTGACAACAAGCACTTATTTCTTTCCCCGACACTTCTGTTGAAATTACAAGGTTACCTGGCACCGCTACAAATATTAACGCTTAATGACAAAATGGCACAAGAGGAAACAATGGACCCACCCGAACCACGGGAAGACTAACGCTGGTCCCAGAAATCTGCAGACCGGGGGCATGTGGGGTTTTCACTGGAGCAAGCAACCACTACAGGCTGGATAGTAAAAGCAGGACCAAGTGCAACAGATCTTAACACAGCGGGTAGTTGTTCATCACAGACGACAGAGGAGCCTCTTTGGGGAGAAAGTGGAAATGTCTGGTTCGAAGTTAGGAAAAGAAAAATCCACAAAAGCCAGAGTATCATGTCTAGAAATATTAAGAGAAATCTTAATGCTCTTAAATGAGGACACACACAAATATGCCAAGACGACGAGAAAGATCTACCCATGGTTCTAGCACCACGCAGGTCTGCCATTCCAAGACGGGCTTCCTCTTAACTGTGTTTTTCATCTATTTCCTTCTCCCTTCCCCACATTAAAAAAGATGTGTCTAGAAGGAGACCTCAACAGGTAAGCTATCAGGTTGAAATCGACATGGGGTCCCTTTCTCAGGCTGCAATTCAAGATGCTGCCCCACAGGGGCTACAGGTGGGGCTACTAGATAGCCACCTGAAAGGCGGGGTACAGTGTGCTGGGCGCAGGAATGAGCCGAGGAGACAAGAGCCCGGAACTAACACATGTTCCCGGGACAGGGACGAACCCCACCCCGCGAGGATACCTGGGGTGGTCAGGGGCAAAGTTAATCCACTGGCAGGGTGCCCAGTGCTGGGGAGGAGCCAGGCCAACAGGGCCACAGTCGCCATGGGTGAGGTCACGGACACCATGGGCATCATCCTCCAGGCATGGCGGCCATGCTCCAATTAGGGCCAACTCCAGGGTCACACGGAGCTTCCTGAGCTTTTGCAGAGTGCTGCCAAAAACCTGTTCCCCCAAATTACGCNGGAGCCTGGTGGGCTGCCATCTATGGGATCGCACAGAGTCGGACACGACTGAAGCAACTTAGCAGCAGCAGCAGGTTGGTTATAACTTTTCTTCCAAGGAGCAAGCATCTTTTAACTTCATGGCTGCAGTCACCATCTGCAGTGATTTTGGAGCTCCCCAAAATAAAGTATATTTTCTTGGTATTTGTCAATTTGAAAATGTTCATGGGTTCATAGTATTGATAGCATTTACCCAAGGTCACCTGAAATTTGAGTTTTTAGTCAAAGTGAAAGTCATTTTTTTCTGAAGCATACTTCAAAGTTCAGCTATGATGGTTTAATCATCACTTTCAAAAATTAATTCTGGATCCTTGGGGGAAATTGCTTCTTTGTATGGGATGTCATTACAGTGTACAGGGTATTACACTCCTAGAAATAGTGTAATGATGCTGTACATGATGGAGATGAGGACACTAGATAGACCAGAGTGGAATATCTGGGGTACAGGATGCCAGGTAAATAACCTTCTGAGCATCTGTAGGTATTGTATATCCCTGCCTTAACATCATGGGAAGTAGACAGAAGGAACCTTGAAATCACTGGGTTCAGTACCTCCAGTTTATCCATGAGGAAAATTTGGCCTAGAGATATTGATAAAGGTCCCATGTTCAAAGTCACTCAACTAGTTTGGCCAAGGGGAAAATCAGTTTACTGACTTTCAGTCCAGGGGACTTTCTTCACTTCACCATACTTTTTCTTACGTAATATAGCAAATAAAAGTGTTGCAGGGAATTCCCTGGTAATCCAGTGGTTAGGACTCTGCACTTCCAGTGCTAGGGGACTGGGTTTGATCCTTGGTTGAGGAACTAAGATCCTGCAAGCCACAGAGTGTGGCCTAAAAAACAAAAGAGTGTTTCAAAATATGAATGTAAAGGAAGAAAGTAATAAATTTCCCTTACAGTTTTAGGGAACAACCAAAACAGCATCCTCTAAATGATAAAAAAGATAAAATGGACTTCCCTGGAGGCTCAGATAGTAAAGAATCCACTGCACTGTGGGAGACCCAAGTTCAATCCCTGGTTTGGGAAGATCCCCTGGAGGAGGGCAGTATTCTTGCCTGGAGAATCCCCATGGACAGAGGAACCTGGTGGGCACAGTCCATGGGGTTACAAAGAGTCAGGCATGACTGAGTGACTAAGCACAAATGATAAAAGTGACAATATTGGTTCTGAAACAACATTTTACAGTATTTTCATCCCAACAGTTTGTGTATTTAGTAGACAGATATTTATTAATTATCCACATGCACAAACCAGGTAGACCCAATCTATTAAAGGAATAAAACAGATGGATTTGTACAGGTATATTTGTCTTTCTGTGGATAGCATTAGACATGGAACTATCTCGAGTAGGAGCAGAGGGAAAGGAGAAAGCATAAAGTTCAGATTTGGCAAGGTTTCTGGAAGAAGATGGGTTATGAATAATTAGATGATACAAAGATGTGATTTGAGAGTTGGGGGTAGAAAGACTTTTCCATGCAAAAGGCAGCAATGAGGGAAAAGAGAGTTCTTTAATGGGTCCTGTGTGTTTCCTCCTCTAGAATGGAGGAAATGGGTCCAGGGATTGGAGAGTCGATGGTGATTAGGAAACAGATGCATCTGTTAGAAGACCTAGAATGACTTGATGGGCAAAAGCCAGTGTTCTGGACAGCACTATTGGAAGGCTGAGCCCTGTACAGACTTTGGTGTTTGGTGATGGTCTTAAAAAAAAAAAAAAAAAAAAAAAAAAAAAAANCACAGCAACCCATTGCCTCCAAAGAAGACAATTCCTTGGAACTCCTCCAGGGTTTCCTTTACTCCCCCCTTCAGCACAACACACTCCCGTATTCTTGCCTGGAGAACCCCATGGACAGAGGAGCCTGGCAGGCTACAGTCCCTGGGGCCGCAAGAGTTCCGACACGACTTAGCGACTAAACCACCACCACCACAGCACTACCCAGCATGCCTGGTCCTCCTCCCCATCCTGTCCTGGTGAGTTCACGGGGCCACCGTGCGTCTTCCCTTGCTGGCTCACCTGCGCGTCCACCGCCCTCTGGCTACGTGGCCTGCTCCTTGCAGGCCGGGGTCAGGCTGGTTCCGGGGGTCCTGACGGGGTCAGGCTGGTTCAGGCCACCAAGCTAGCTAGGGACACTGCTCTGCCATCCCCCGAAGGCTCATTAGCCATGAGAATACAGAAGGCCCACCAGAGAGCAGGTGTCATGGAGGAAGTGGGCAGGAAGGAAGACGAACTCCACAGAGCCCATTTTCATAGGCTTCGTGCCCGGGGCATCTTTCCAAGCCTCCCTGCTATAGGTCAAATTGGCTCCTGACCCGCCCCCTGCATCCCCAGGGAGAGTCCACCCAACCCACAGGAAACACTTACCACCTGCCCGTGGCCTGAGGAACTCGGATCGCGCGGTCTGTTACAAGACACCCTCCAAAACGCTGACTATTAGTCCCCCCAAAATAGCATCGCTAGGCCACAGATACACAGGGACAGACACATGAAACAGTCTCCCAAAACGGCAACAGGGCGTCTCCCGGGCGGTGCTGCCTACAGCCTGGAAGGGGCTCTGACTTCAAATGGGCTCTGGGCAGGGGAAGGCGGCGGGGAGCTACAGCTGGGAGGGGTTGGGTCAAACCCTTCCCCACCCAAACCTTCAGCCCTGACATCGCCACCAGGAAACGAGATGTTTGTTTTATTACAAAGTTTCGGGTTCCTGCTGCTTCTTTACCTAGAAGCAAAAAATGTTCCACCTGGGTTCCTCACACACCAGTGTCACCAAAACCACAATTCACCGAAATATCAAAACCACCCACAACTGCGGAGAAGGAGATTAAAATGGGAAAGGGATAAGGAACTTAAGCAGATACAAAGAAAAGTGGAGGGAAAGTTCCGTTTGACCAGAACAGATTTTGCTCTTTTTTACAAAGAGCTATACTGCCTGCAGACCCAGAGTCCCCTCTGGTGCCACGGTGGTGACTGACCTGAGAGCAGGAGGCTGGTCTGGGGGCCTGTGAGGCCTTGCTGACTGGGGTGGGCTCAGCTGCCAGCACCCCACACCCACGGTCCCCTGCCGGAGCACAGCCAGCTCTCAGGGATGGGGAACAGCACACGCAGTATCAAGGGTCAGACTTTATCTTTTAAATGCACAATGTGCTCAAGCCAAAAACAAAACAAAAAGCCTTCCCAAGATGCTTTCCAAATTCCAGAAACACACTGGGCTGGAAAAAAAAAAAGGAGCCCTGTTTCCTCTTATTTTTAATCTTACTTTGGCGAGGTTCATAATAAAAGAGAATAACCTATTTATTTGCTTACCTTACTTGGAAAGACAATAAATTGGAAAGGCTTCATAAATCTCGCAGGGAATTCCTTTAAACAAGGACTGTCAGCAAAAATCCGTAAATAACCCTCTGCCAGTCTCCAGCAATCACCTCCAACACACATTCTTTTTCCTTCCTGCTTTTGTACTAATCTTCCAGCAAACAAATCAAATCAAGCACTGAAACGTTTTTATTCTTTATCAAGGTGAGGCTCAGAAAACATCCGGGAGTCCACCGGGACTGTTGACTTACTTAGGTGGCCTCTGAGAACAATCAGATGCAGCAAAGGCCCCCCCAGATGAGGGAGACCCCTGAACCCCCAAACCCTGCCACACTGCTCTCACCGATTTACAAAACCCAGGCTGGCAATGGGCTTTTGCACACAGAGCCAGGGACAGACATCAATTTGACCTGGAGCAAAGCTTGAACCTTATGAAACAGGTCCTATCCAGGTGGGGGACAGGCCCTCAGGTTTCCTCCACCTTAGCTCACCCTCCGGCCCTTGTAATCCCACCGTCAGAGACCTTCCAGATCCATCCAGGCGGCTACTGGTCAAGTTCACTCATCCTCATGTTGACCAAGATGAAGAAAGACAGCTCAGAACTTGGAGATGTCCAGAGCAAACCCACAGCTCATCCAGCAGCCCAGGCCTTGTTCCCACCACGTTGACTTGTGAGGCACCTGATTAAAACGACCTTCAAAAACAGCCAAAGATGGACAGTCTCATGCTGAGGTTTCAAGGACTGTGCTAAAAATAAGCCTAAATAAGAGGCAGAGGGAGGCTCGTGGATAATCAAATATGTAATCAATTTACATGTCAGGGAAGGATAATTACCATAACCAAAAAGAAAAGTTCTCCAAGCCAAAAGGTTAAGAAAGAAAATTAAATCAGCAAGCCACCACTACCCACATAGAAACAAAAACATACAAGACAAGCCTCTTGTGTTCCCGGGAACTTCCAGAGCCTTGAAACTTCCCTCCAGGACCCATGATTCTTGATCCTGGGTGTGATTCTTGGGTGCGAGACATAAGACCAGCGAAACCCAAACAACCTGTCAGACTTGTGCACAGCCAGCAATACACGCAGCTGGTTAGTGTACAAGCGTTAGCCGCTCGCGGTGTCTGACTCTGCGATCGCATTGCAGCCTGCCAGGCTCCTCTGTCCGTGGGGTTCTCCAGGCAAGAATACTGGAGTGGGTTGCCGTGCCCTCCTCCAAGGGATCTTCCTGACCCAGGGGTGGAACCCGCGTCTCTTATGTCTCCAGCACTGGCAGGCGGGTTCTTTCCCACTAGCGCCACCTGGGAAGCTGTGCAAAGGAACAGGCTTTTGATACAAATCCCACCAAGATGTCAAAGGGCTGTGTCCCTGCAGGCGACTGAGCTGCCCAGAAAGAACCTCACGTGCTGAAGATCAACCTCCAGATGGAAGGGCGCCTCGGCTGTTTCTATTATGAAGGCACCGACTTCATCTGTTCTTATTGTCTCCCCTCCTGCTCACTCCCGGTGCTCAAGACTCACCAGATTAACGTATTTCTAGTGTTTCCGAGTGAAGGCAGAGGCCTTTCCTAACTGACGCTCTCTGAAATAGTCACTTGACAACTGGCACACCTCATGCACGACTGCCCGCCGAAGCCAGTGGGGCCTGGGCACTCGGCAGCGGTCGCCCACTCCCTTCCCTCCCAGACCGCGGTGATTTCAGGATCCATGCAAGTGGAGCAGCCTCCCGCCTTTTACCTCTGTTAACCTGGGGAGCTACCTGCAGAGACAGGAGTGGAGCCCCAGGAGGGGGCAGGGGAGGCACCCCGGGTGCAGGAAGGACACGGTTCTACTGTGCTCCCCAGGACTCAAACAGCCACCGCCCGGGTGGGAAGGTCATGTGTACACAGCACCACCAAAGACGCTTCCAGAGCCCCTCGGGACAGAGACCACTTCCCTGTTGTTTAAATAAAATCCAGCCTTTGACTTTTCCTGTTAATAAATTCCAGTGTTTGGGCAACTTTTCTCCCCGGGCAAGGACAGGAGGGCAGCGCCGTCTCAGGGTGGTCATGGCAGCTCCTGGACCCCAGAATCTCCCAGCAGCCGGGTCCCCAGGCTGGGAGGCCTCGGGTCTCCCAGTGGGCTGGCAGTGTCGTGTCCCGCCCCCTCCCCCACGGCAAGGAAGAGCCGTCAAGAGTGTGGAAGCCACCCAGGGACAAGCAGTTCAAAATGCTGTTTCAAACAGCTCTTGTCCCATTGGGGCACCCACCTTTCAGCGACTAACCCCAGGCTCCAACCTCTTTGCATCTGGAAGCTTCCCAAATCTAAGCATGTGGTCACTCATGGCATGCGTGTCAGCTCACGGATGACCACCCCAAAGAGGCCAAGGATGCTTAGATGAGAATCTCAGGCCAGGAGTCAAGGTCAGGGGGCATCTGAGCTCATAGGCATCAGGAGGTTTGCTAATAGTGAATGCAGGCAAGACGCACTGGGAGTCAGTCCACCCAGGGAGCCCTCTCCCTGCCCTGAGTGCTGGGGCACCGGGCGCAAACCGCAAGCCCTGAAAAGACAGCTCCAGCAACAACCGGAACGCTAACACGTGTGGTGATCCCCACTTAACATTTCAAAAGTTCAAAGACTCATTTCATAAGATTTCCCCCAAATGAACAGACACAGAGAGTATCTTAAGACTATGAAGAGTGAGCTGGCGGTGGCTTCCTTCCCAAAGTGCAACAGAGACCACTCACAAGCACATCCTCTGGGCACAGAGGGTCCGGCCTTCATCATACACCTCCTCCTGAGAGAAACCAGGGTCCCCTGTGACACACAGGAGCTGGCAAAGGTGGCAGTGGAACCCAGGACTCCGGCTCCGGGGTGGGATGCCAACCCAGGTGACCGACCATTGACCCTCCCACAGGAAAGGGCGCTGGTCCCTGCAGGCTGCCCACCAACCAGCCTCCTCAACCACAGACTGGGGGGCTGGCCTCTACCTGCGCCAAGCCAGGCTAGGCCGTGAGGGATGCCCTGAGCCCCTACAGGCACAGGGACCAGCCTGGGCATGCAGAAACCCGAGAGCCAACACTGCCTGGCTCTCTGCTCAGCCACTTCCACACCAAGAGAACAGGAAGGAGCCAGCGACCCACAGTCACTCCCAGGCCCTCTGGACCTGGAGCTGGCGGCCGTGGTGGGCAGAGGGGGCACCTGTCCCCAGGCACCTTCCAAGAGGGGCTGGCAGAACCCGGGGAGGAAGGCGAGCAGCTGTTGTATGTGTGTGTCCCTGGAAAGTCCAGGGACAATGGCTGGAGGTGTACTCAGGCCCGAGGTGTGGGTGTGCAACTGCCCGCTTGGAGGAGGAGGGGGCACCTTAGGGGGCCGGGGGAATTAATGGAGCAGATAAAGATTCCAACCAGAGTCTGCCCAGCCTGGGCCAACTTTCTTCAGCGTCCTTCACTTCCTTGAGTGTTCCTCCCTGCAGCGATACGGTGGGACCCACTCAGGCAAGTTTGTCTGCTGAGCCTGGAGGGTCCCCCTGAGCCAGCGGGACCCTCGGACATGACAGACATCCGAGAAAACCCTGGCACCTCACATGAGCGCCCAGGTACTTCCCCACGCTTCCGAGGCTGGCCTTGCTGCTGTCAAAGACGGACAAACTGCAGTGGTGGTGGGCAGGGCGAGGGAGGGTGGAACTGCAGGGAGCTCTTGGGCCCTCCCTTGGTGACCTAGCTGGTCTGCGAGCACACGGCTTTTGCACAGTGTTGGACAAAACATGCAGAACTGCACGCTGAAAGGGTGAATTTTACTGTACAGAAAGTATATCTATATAGCATTCTTAAAAAGTTGATCCCGGGACTTCCCGGTGGTTAATTGGTTAAGACTAAACTCCCGGGGTATGGATTCAATCCTTGGTGGGGGAACTAAGATCCCACGCTATGTAGCCAAATAAAAATAAGTAAATAAAATAAAGGGCTTTCCAGGTGACACAGTGGTAAAGAATCTGTCTGCCAATGCAGGAGATGCAAGAGACTCGGGTTCGATCCCCTGGAGAAAGAAATGGCAACTCACTCCAGTGTTCTTGCCTGGAGACTCCCATGGACAGAGGAGCCTGGCAGGCTACAGTCTGTGGGGTCACAAAGAGCCAGATACGACTGAGGACAGCACAACAATAAAAAGATAAAATGCCGTGTCTGGCGGCGCTAAGTCTGGCCTTCTCTCTTGGCCGCCCCAGCCCCACCGACTGCCCCACACCTTATACTCTTTATTCCAACAAACAGAGAATAAGAATAATGATAAAAAAAACAATAAAGCCCACAGTAGAGAGAACTCAGGGTGCAATGCTGAGGGTTTGTTACGCATTAACTCATTGAGTCCTCACACACACCAGAGGTGGATATGAAGAACGCCCACCCACCACAAGGACACAAGGAGGTATGGACCTTCCCCAGGCCTGCAGCTGAGCCCAGGGTCGCCAGGATGGGAGGTGGACATCTGTAGGTTCCATACTCAAAGTGTCAGTCACTCAGTCATGCCCCTATGACTCTCTGCAACCCCATGGATTGTGTAGCCCACCAGGCTCCTCTGTCCATGGGATTTCTCCAGAGAAGAATACTGGAGTGGGTTGCCATTTCCTTCTCTAGGGGATCTTCCCGACCCAGGGATCAAACCTGGGTCTCCCACACTGCAGGCAGACTCTTTACCATCTGTGTTATCAGAGCCACACAACAGAGCACTTCCTCGGGCCAGGAGAACCCCTCGGCCTGGAGAGGACCCACCTTCCACCCCTGCACAGGACCCACCCTCCACCCCTGCACTCGGGATGCACCCTGAACTTCAGAGTAAATCCTCCTTGCTCTTGCTTGCAGCCCTGGCATCGGTCACACAGTAGGAGCTCTATTTGCTGAAGAAGCAGATCTTTGTTCAACAGGCAATTTTCAGAAGAAGCAAATGCATCTCAATGTCACAGCATCAATTTCCACAAATCAATCCCAAATGAGCTACCTTAGCATATGCTGTAAAAATTTTAAACCCTATGCATAAAATATTATACATCCATTTTTATTTGATCTACTAAGTTATAAAGCTTTCCTCAATCTCCTAAAGGTGGTTTTCCCAGTAATGCCTAACTGCTTAATTGGGAAGTGTACAAAACATAATTACACTGCCTAACACTACAGTATTGCTTATGGGAATATCTCTGTTCATGCATTCTGCTTTATTTTGTATTTAATCTCTATTAAGATGTCTATAAGAAAATAGATAGGTATGCTAGTCTTCATAAAAACCATAAATCATAAAATCATCTCCTTGCTAACCTGGGTCCAAAAGCAGCCCCCAAAGAGACTACTGGGGCCCGAAAGGCTCCCACTTCTCATATTTAAGCACAGTTGGTAAGCTTTCAACGTGTGGCCCACTTAGCTCTGTGCCACTTTGCCAGGTAAGGGTGACGGTAATGGCTATTATTTCTCTCACAGAAAGTGGCTTGGCCTGAAACTCAAAAAATACCCCAAACTGCCCCCCAGAAACCAGTTACTCAAAACAGAAAGGGTTTTCTTTCCTGTGCCCAAGACCGCAGTTGCCAACCTCCTATCAAGAGGCTGGTGGAGAGCCCTTAAGTCCTCGGGGCACACTGCACCTGGCCTTTCAAGTTCACCCTTCANCTGCCTTCTCAGGCCCGCGGGGTCAGGCGCGGGCCGGCCACAGGGGGCACTTGCGCTCCCCAAATCCGGATCCGGGAGACGCTTGCCCGCGTCTGGCCCGAGGGGCGGCGGATGGCTGTGGGTGCGCGCGGAGGGAGCCCGATGTGCTGGAACTCGCAGCGGTTGTGTTCCCTACGAGAAGCAAAACATTTTTTACACATTAAAAAAAAAAAGGTTCCTTCCTGTTGCCTGGATCTCGCCGGGGCTATTTTTAAAGCCTTGCCTTTGGGTGGGAGCTCCGGGCCCCGAGGGACGCAGGCTCTCTGCGACTGGGTCCCCCCCGACCTCACCCCGCCTCAGAGTCGGGGACCTGGCCTCGCGCGCCGTCCCGAGGCCGCGAGGTTGGTGTCTGGACACCAAACCTGGGATCCAGGCCGAGCGCCGGCTGCATCTACATCCCACGCCCGTGGCCCGCGGCGTTGGAGCGCGGTTTGCTGGAGGGACTCCGCGATGCGGGCTTGGAGGGCTCTTTTCCCTGCGACCCAGAAGCCCACCGACTCTCATCTCTCGCCCCCAAGATCGGCCGCGCGTCCTCCGAGGGCCCCCGGTGTGGGCTGAACGGAGCCCTTCGTCTCGATCTGTTTAAAAACCATATTGAGATGTTACGAAGTGGATTGAGATGTTGAGCTGGAAAGGCGTGGGGAGGGGTGTGAGGCCCGGCCTCTGCAGGCCGCCTGGGCAGCGGTTCCCGGAGCCGAGTGGCCGGGTTTGGCTTCCCGCGTACCCGGGAGTGCACCGCGCCCTACGAATGGGAGGCAACTTCAGCCAGGGCCTGGGGGTCAGAGAAAGGGCCCCCGAACCGCGGGGTCCTGTTCTGCCTATCCAGGAGCGCAGCTCAGGGCCTCTCGGTCTATTAACATTTTTAAAACCCCTACTCGGGCCCGCAGCGTGTGCTAAAGTGCGCCCAGGTTGGCAGGCGCGACCGGCCTTGTGGGGGTCCTGACTCCCGATGGTTGCTTTATCATCCAACAATAGGTTTCCGAACCCTACTTAAGACCTCTTAGAAGGGGCGGCAGGGCGGGACGAGGATTTTCACACCCTCTAGATCACAAAATTCTGTTACTAGGATGTCCCAAGCTCGTTTTCTGCTTGACCCTACTAGGGCCCCGGAGGGCCAGCTGGAATGGCTCCGGTTCCGCTGAAAAACTGCCAGAGCCGCACTCTTAATGGTCCCCATCTTCTGACAACCCCGCACCCCCAGAAATATCTTCGAGGCGCTCCTCTCCCGAGCAGTTTTGCCTCAAGGTCATGGCGCCCAAGATAGTTCTAGATTATACCGTGACCCCACCCACCCCAGACTACTGGCCTACTGTTATCTGCTTTTCTGCCTTTTAGCCATAAACTATAATAACCAGAAAGATTTTCTGCTTGCTTATTTCACTGATGATCTTTGGTTCTGAGTGACCCTCTTTTCACCCAGAAAGCACAGAAAGTCAGCTGCTTTTTTTAGATCGCTTGTTNGCCTACTGTTATCTGCTTTTCTGCCTTTTAGCCATAAACTATAATAACCAGAAAGATTTTCTGCTTGCTTATTTCACTGATGATCTTTGGTTCTGAGTGGCCCTCTTTTCACCCAGAAAGCACAGAAAGTCAGCTGCTTTTTTTAGATCGCTTGTTCAACTTGTATGTCTACAGGAATTTGACCTAAACTTAGAAAATACTGTGTCCATTGTTTTAAGAATGTTTGAAAAAGAAAAAGGTATCATCAGAACCAAAACTTATTTCTCGTTTCAACTTGATAACCTGTATTTTGAAATAGAGTCCATTTGCCCCCAACACAAATTATTTGCCCCCAATAATTTGAGTTATTTCAAATTCCAATTATAAAAAATATTTATCTATTTGGCTGTGCCAGATCTTAGTTGTGGCCTGCAGGGTCTTTTCTCTTTAGTTGTGGCATGTGGGATCTGCCTATCCCGGGGACTGAACCCCTGTCCCCTGCACAGGCAGGCAGATTCTTAACCCCTGGACCAACAGGGAAGACCCTCAAACTCCAGTTTTTAAAAAGATGTACCAGACAGCAACAGGAATGTTTAAATGGGCAAAGAGTTGAATAGACATTTCTCAAAGGAAGATATATACAAATAACCAACAAGGAGATTTCCCTAAGGAAAATGTGAATCAATATCGCAGAAAGATATCACATCATATTCATCAAGATGGCTATTATAAAAAAAAAAATCAAATGTTGGTAACGACGTCAGAAATTAGAAATTAAATATAAATTGGTGCAGCCACTGTGGAAAACAGTTTGGTAGTTCCTCAAAAAGTACTGTAGAATTTACTAGATGATCAATAATTCCAATTCTAGGTATATACACAGAATAGTGGAAAGCAGGGTCTCAAGCAAGTATTTGTATGCCAGTGTTCATCACAGTGGCGAAAGGTGGAAATAACCCAAATATCTGTCAAAGGATGAATAGATGAAAAATGTGGTCTATACACACAATAGAATATTATTCAGCCTTTAAAAAGAGAATTCCAACACATACTAAACACGGACCAGCCTTGAGGACATTATGCCAAGTGAGACAAACCAGAGACAAGAGGATTAATATTATGATTCCACTGATATGAGGTATCTGGAATAAGCAAAATCATGGAGACAAATGGAAAGAGATGACCAAGGGCAGGGAAGAGGGGAGAAAGGGGAGTTATTGTTTAATGGGCACAGAGTTTCTGTTTGGAATGATGAAAAATTTCTGTAAATGGATGATGGTGACAGATTCCACAACAATTGTGAATGTGCCTAATGCCGCACAACTGTACACCTCAGAATGGTAAATTTTATGCATGTTTTACTGCAATATAAATGTTGTAAAGTAGCTTTTGTTTTACAAACCTTAGTTTATATTTACAATTATGTATAAAGGTATTTTTTCAATAAGAAAAAAGTCAAGATGAAAATGTTTAAAAATATAATTCAGTTAATTTTCTGAATACATGCCTTTGGCTAAGTTTGATCTGTACCAGTCACCTTTACAGTATATAGTACTGAGATGCTAACTGTTTAGTACTCTCATTGCTGTCTTCCCATCTAATTCTATTTAATTGCTCGGGTTTAATTTCTGGTGTCCCAACATGGATTTTGAAAGACACAAAAAAGAGTCACAAAAATAATTATAACAGCAACAAATGTTGGTCCTTGACTCGCTAGAATGCCTGGCACTGGGTTAAGCCCTTGACATGCATCTTTAATCCTCATAGCAACCCCTGAAGAGACATGCTAGTATTATTCCCATTTCACAGTTGAGAGCACGTGAGAGTCAAACACTTCATGTGACTTCCCCAAGGTCACACTGCTGGTGACTGAGGAGCTGGGGTTAGACCCCTGTCTGTCTGATTTTGTTTATATACACATATCTTCATTATTAGTGTGGATTCAAAAAAGGCAAAGTTAGTTACTTTAAAAACATATTTTTAGCTTCCTATATGACAGGTTTTTCTTTCTTCATTTTTTAGTAATAAACCTTCAATTTAATCTTTAAAGCAAGAAAAAAATAAGGAATATCCCAAAATAAATGTACTGTCAGACACTGGTTAAAAAATAAAAAGACAAAGATGGGTATGGTATGGTGGATTTTAAGACTCCTGAGGATCAATTTCAGAACAAACAAAAGCTGTAATCGTGAAAGTAAAAAATAAATGATTACTGAGAATCAGAATTCCACATATTACTTTCATATTAAGGAAGAAGTAATATAAATAGTTCAGAAATATTGCATCTAACACTTTTTTTTTTGCCTTGCAAAAGATCCATAATCACTTTTTCCTGATGATCTGAGTTAAATAGAAAAATCCATTCACCCAGAATATTTCATTTGTTCAGGTAATCTAATGGTAAAGAAACTGCCTGCCAATGCAGGAGACCTAAAAGGTGCTGGTTTGACCCCTGGGCAGGTAAGATCCCCTGGAGGAGGGCATGGCAATCCACTCCAATATTCTTGCCTGGAAGATCTCATGGACAGAGGAGGCTTGTGGGTTACATTCTATAGTGTAGCTAGGAGCCAGACATTACTGAAGCGATGTGGCAGCAGCGATCTTGTTAATCAAGCTTCTGAAGTGGGAGGAGTTGGAATGTACACACTGCCCATAAACAGGCTTTCTGTTTATTCTGGGGACTCAGTTTACTGGCCTGGGGAGCCTCCATTCCTGGTGGATGTTGCCAATAACAGGCAACTTTGTGCCTTCTGGTTTCATTCTGTTTCTTCTGGGCTATCGGTTCTCCTTTGGTACTTAAAGTCCTTAGCAGAGTGACTTCTCTCCTTGTTCAAGAAGTCTCCCTCCTTCTTTCTGGGTACTGGAGTTTGGGACTCAAAATCAGGGGTGTTTTCCAACCCTGAGGCTCTGGGGAAAGGGCTTCTGTCTCCAGCTGAGGGGTCTGCCCAGAGGAGCCCCAGTGCTGCAGCGTGTGGGCGGGGGGATAGTTCTCAGCACACACAGAGCAGAGGCATTTCTCCTGTGGACTTGGCCATCCCCTGCTGACCAGGCCTGGCACAGCTGACCCTTGGAGATGCTGCCTTTTCTCCAGAGCACACACCACCCACCCCAGTCCCGCCCACAGGGCTGCCTTCCCCCGTGGATGAACTGTGTGTGTCATCACTCAGTTGTGTCCGAGTCTTTGCGACCCCATGGACTGTGCCCGACCCAGGGATCAAACTCACATCTCTTGTTGCTTATGTCTCCTACATTGGCAGGCCGGTTTTTCACCATTTGCGCCACCTGAGAAGCCTCGAATACAGACCTACACAGGAAAGAAAGGGAAAGTGAAAGTTGCTCTGTTGTGTCCGCCTCTTTGCGACCCCATGGACTGTAGCCCACCAGGCTCCTCTGTCCGTGGGATTTTCCAGGCAAGAATACTGGAGTGGATAGCCATTCCCTTCTCCAGGGGATCTTCCCAACCCAGGGACTGAACCCAAGTCTCCCGCATTGCAGGCAGATTCTTTACCGTCTGAGCCACCAGAGAAGCCGGTACATACACATACATGTATATAAATAAACAAACAAATGGCATCTTTTATGAAGATCTAATGGTTTGCCTTTAACAGATAATTGAACAGTGTAAACCCACTGCTCTGTTTAAAATGGATAGCCGACAAGCACCTACCGTGTGGCGCGTGGGGCTCTGCTCAGTGTTCCGTAGTGACCAGGATGGAAGCAGTGTTGGGGAGAATGGATGCACGTGTATGTATGTCTGTGTGTGTATCGCTGAGTCCTTCACTTGTTCACCTGAAACTGTCACATTCTTAATCGGCTGTACCCCCAGCACAAAAGGAAAAGTTTAAAAAAGAAATTAAAAACTGTAAACCATCATGATTCTTTGTTGCCTTGGACTCAGACGAAGCTAAAGTCAAATGTGAATGCCCAAGGATGCCAGCCACTCTCCTTGCCACGTTCTAGGAATTAACTTTTTCCTTCCTCCGTGAAAAAGTGATCTTGAACTTGCTATCAGAGAGGGGTGGTTTGTGTTGTTTGAAAAGGTGTATGAAATCTTTCCATACAATTTTATGTCTGGATAGCAAAATACCAAGTGTTTGATAGTACATACTGTGGAAAATCAAGCTCAGTAAAATCTCCTTGCTTGGCACTGGTGTGCTAGTGACAGAAGATCGCTTCCTGGATTTGGAAAAACTGGTCTGAGACACTGTTGAGAAGAGTTTCCAGTTCACATGTTGACTTTTTGATTTACTGTAGGGTTGCTTATATGTTCTTACTATAACCAACTAAAATATTTTTTAGAAGTTGGTGGGAAAATATTAATAAATACCACAAAAGCCCCAGCCATATCAACATCCCTGAGTCAGGGCAAGGGACTTTTCCTTTGGAGAAAATTGCAAGAATTGCTCTTAATAGCAGCTATCACATTTTGTAACATGAAATTACATGATGGTTTGACTGGTCTTGTAGGGCCTGGAGTGAAGGAGGTACTTACTAGGTTAAGTATTTCTTGGATGGATGAATGAATCATTCAGGGAGTATATTTCAAGAGATCTGAGCTCTACGAAAATCATATATGCAAACTGACAAAGAGAATCAAGTCATTTTTAATTGAACCTAGTATTAGGGAGGTAGGATTGTGGGTTATCCTGAAAGCTTTTTTTTTTAATCTTCATTCTGTTATATTATTTTTAAGTTAAAAAAGTGAAAGGGCAAAAGAAAATGATATATGCAACAAACAGTTTAGAAAAAAATAAGTACGTAAAACCCATGTGCCAAATGTTAAAAACTGGTGAATCAGAGTAATGGATATATGGGAGGACTAACCACTTTCTCTGTTCATTTAAGAATTATTTCAAAATAAAAAGTTTTTTTAAAAGTAGTGGAAAAAATGGAATCCATAGCTTTAGTGTGAAATGTTGAGTTTGAAAGGCACTTATTTTCTCCTATTTGGCAGTCTTTAAACAGAAAGGCATAATTCCTTCCCCTCTTTGTGCCTCCCTGAGAGCAGCTTTGATGTCTCTGGACCCTGGGGCCTGTAAAAGGCCTCCAGGACCGGCCACTGGTGGAGGGCAGGAGCTTTCGCCTGGCCCTGCCTTCATCAAAGACTTCTAACTGAGGCCCTTATTTCTTCTCTCCCTATCTGTCTCCTGTTTCATTTCTAGGAACCAACGGTTGTAGAAAAAAGATAGTGGCCCTAGATAATAGTGGGTTCTTTTACTGTGACTGTTTTGTGCAATAAGGTGGACTAGCTGCGTGCACTTGAGTATTTCAAGGGTCTGTGTGGCGAGAGATGCTGGGAGTTGGACTTGACTGTATTGTCACTCAGCTGTCTGTGTTGTTGAGGGTTCAGCTCACTTCAGAACCACATTATCTGAAGCTCTCAGTTGCTGTCCTGAATGGAGGTGGGAATTTTGCCGGGCTGTTTTCTGTGGAGTAGCTGTGTTCCTGGTGGCTATGATACAACAACCACGATGTGCTTTGTAATTAATTCAGATCAGTGAGTACATTTTGCCTTTGCAAATGCTGTGGCCCTTTGCAAACACGTGTTAAAACTCCTGTGCTCACACTCTATGAAGTGAGGGGTACAGATCGAAGTGGATGAAGCTCTCAGTTTCAGGATTTAATTGGCATTTGGGTTTAAGCCCATCACTTTTATTTTTTAATTAAACACACACACATACACAAAAACACTGCCTGAATCCTTTGAAAAACAGTGACTCCAGTCCTAGGAAAACAAAACCAAGCCTGCTGATTGTGGAAGTGAGTGAATCTGTAGTGTAACATATGGAGGAAATAAATAAACATATTGAGGTAGTACTACTCAACAAACATTGGAGGAAGGTCTCTTCTGTGCCTGGCCTGGGCTGGACCCTTGGTACAAGATTAACTCGAGCTGGTTGCTGCCTCCCAGGAGAGAGGACCCCGTGCAAACCACACTGGCACAGGTATTAGCTGTTTCGATCCTCACCAGAGTTTGGGGTAGGGTGTAAACCCCAAGGCAGGCTGTCTATGCAAAATGAAGGAGGATTCGGTGCAAGACCGGCTTCATGGGCTGCGACGCATGTAGTCACACAGGCTCATGTTCAGGAGGGCCCTGACTTGGTTTAATGCTCTGCAGTTGCTGTCTTGAAATTCTAAATAATTTGAACAAGGATCTTGTATCTGCATTTCACCCTGAACCCCACAGATTAGTAGCTGGTCCTATTTCAGTCTCTTGCCTGAAGGTCCCTCAGTCAGCAAGTGGCAGATCTAGAATGCCGGGCCGTTTGTCTAACCTCCAAGTATACCCTACTTCATTTGCTTTGGGAAAATGATTGAAATACGTGATAAAACATGTCCAATCCCTGTGCAGTGGGAAAGCTTAGAATTCTCTATTAGTGTCCCATACAGTCAAACAGAGTTAACATCAGTCTCAAAAGTCCCTTGGCCTCTTAAGAGGGCACCTTATCACACACCCTACTTGAGACCCTATACTTGAAATGTTAATTAAAAAAAAAAATTATTTACTTATTTGCACTGAGTCTTAGTTGCAGTATATGGGATCTCGTTTCTTGAGCAGGGATCGAACCTGGGCCCCTTGCAAGTTCTTAACCACTGAATCACCAGGGAAGTCCCAGAAGGTTAATCTTAAAGTTAGATTTTCTGTGACATGAAGATCTCCAGACATGTCAGAAACCATGACTAACACCAGAGTCATACAGGCCGCTGATGTGACTCAGCCCACAGTCCACAGTGGGACAGCTGCTGGAATGGCCAGGGAGTGGCCAGCCCCCTGGAATTGCTGCACGCAGGGAAAGGAACACCATCGTCAAAGGGTGTGTTGCTCAGCTCCAAGCAGAATCGCGTTTGGGGTCTAACACTTGTCATGCAACCTGCAGTTCCATCACCTGCAAAAGGTCCTAAACTGGAACTGACGTCAGTGAGTCCCTCCTCCTTGGTGAACTCTGTACTTAAAAAAAAAAAACACAAGGTGCATCCCTGAGAAATCCACAAATAAAGCCCATCTTCATCAGGTCAGCTGACCAGGGGAGCCCAGGCTTGCCAATTCCCACCATTCACAGCGCACTCACTTGTCCCAGGATAGCATCATTTATCTCATATTAGCAAGGGTGGCTCTTGCGTTTCAGATGAGGATGCTGAGGCTGCAAGCTTGGATCACTTGTCAAAGCCACTCGGCAGACAAGCTGGGGAGTCCAGGCTGGAACTGCACTTCTGGGCTTCCGTGGGGGTGGCGTGGATAAGAATCTGCCTGCCAATGCAGGGAACACGGGTTCAATCCCCGGTCCAGGAAGATCCCACATGCCATGGAGCAACCAAGCCCGTGAGCCACAACTACTGAGCCTTTGGGTTGCAACTACTGAGCCCGCATTCCACAGCTACGGAAGCCTGTGCACCTAGCGCCTGTGCTCTGCAACAGGAGAGTAGCTCTCTGCAGCTGGAGAAAAGCCTGCGCGGCAGCAAAGACCCAGCACCCCCAAAAGAAGGAAAGACCGAGCCTCAGGTCTGAGGACTTCCAGGCTCTCCCTGGCTTTCTGTCTGCCTGCCCACTGCTCCCCGGGATGTGGACAGGTAAGTGCCCCTGGTCCCGGGCCAGCGCATCTCTGGAGACTTGCCCTCGTGTTTAATTTGTGCTGGGAAGAAACGAAGCAGTGATCTGCGAGTTTTTCTTCCCAGCCTCAACTTTTCAAGATTGCTCAAATCTGTAGAGAAGTTGATTTAAGAGTACAGTGAATACCCACAGACTCACCACTTGTTATATTACAACAGTTTTGTTACATTTGCTTTTTTTTTTTTCTTTTTTCTATCCTTGTTGTTAGTCACTCAGTCGTGTCTGATTCTTTGTGACCGCATGGACTGCAGCACGCCAGGCTTCCCTGTCCATCACCAACGTCCGGAGCTTTCTCAAACTCATGGCCATTGAGTCAGTGATGCCATCCGACCATCTCCTCCTCTATCGTCCCCTTCTCCTCCCACCTTCACTCTTTACCAGCATCAGGGTCTTTTCCAATGAGGCCGCTCTTTGCATCAGGTGGCCAAAGTATTGGAGTTTCAGCTTCAGCTTCAGTCCTTCCAAGGAATATTCAGGACTGATCTTCTTTAGGATTGACTGATTTGATCTCCTTGCAATCCAAGGGACTCTCAAGTCTTCTCCAACACCACAGTTCAAAAGCATCAATGTTTTGGCATTAAGCCTTCTTTAGGGTCCAGCTGTCACATACGTATATGACTACTGGAAAAACCATAGTATTTACTATATGGACCTTTTCTATCATAGATACTTTTTTTTCTTGAGTCATTTGAGAGTCAATTGCAGATATCCTAATGTTTTCTCCCTAAATACTTCAGCATATGTCTCCTAATAAGAAAGATCTTCTACTACAGAAGCCTAATATCTTATCACATCTGTGAAAATGAACAAGTCCTCTTACTATCAAGGCTGCCAATTCAGCCCACTGGGGTCACCCTGCAGACTATCAGGAACAAGCTAAATAATAAAAGTGAGAGCAAGGTTTCAGAAACTTTTATAATAATTTTTCTAAAAATATTTATCTGTTTTGTTGCACGGGAACTTAACTATGGCAAGAGGGATCTTTAGTTGCAGCACATGGGATCTAGTTCCCTGACCAGGGATCTAACTTGACCCCCTGCATTGGGAGCATGGAGTCTAACCACTGGACCACCAGGGAAATCCCACTTTCATAGTAATTTGACAGGGTAATTGTAAACCTCGTAAGTTTAATAATTAAACACTTGGGCTTGCATTTTTGTATATTTTGTTTTTAAGAAATTCACTTTTATTATACTTTATAAAAAGCATCTGCTGCTGCTGCTGCTAAGTCACTTCAGTTGTGTCTGACTCTGTGCGACCCCATAGACAGCAGCCCACCAGGCTCTCCCGTCCCTGGGATTCTCCAGGCAAGAACACTGGAGTGGGTTGCCATTTCCTTCTCCAATGCATGAAAGTGAAAAGTGAAAGTGAAGTCCCTCAGTTGTGTCCAACTCTTCATGACCCCATGGACTGTGGCCTACCAGCCTCCTCCATCCATGGAGTTTTCCAGGCAAGAGTACTGGAGTGGGGTGCCATCGCCTTCTCCGGAAAAGCATTTAAGACACACCAAAAAATAAAAACAAAAACTGGTTCTTCACCGCAGAGAGTTTGAGAAGCTCTGCTTAAGTCCCAGATGGTTTTCAAATTTCCCCAACTTTTCAAAACATCTTTTACTAGATTTTTTTGAGGGGATCGAAGACCCAGCTGCAGTGCACAGATTCCATCCGGTGGTCATGAGCTCTACCGGCCCTTCTGAGCAGAGACAAGGCCTTCCTCCTGCTCTTCTTTGGAACTTGAGGGTGAGCTTCCTTAGAGACAGCAACTTCAGTATTAAGGGGGTCTGCTGCTTTCTGAGGCCCCTGCAAATTGCTGTTCATAGAGCTATAATCATGGAAGCCTAAGGACCTGATAAATCATTTTCAAATTTCCCATGAATGTCTTTGTGATGACAGGAAAAAAATGATGTGGTATCTGTGGCATTCTGGCAGAGTTACACAGGGTAAGGCAGAAAGGCTGTGTTTGTGTTCAGTATCAGCTCTTTGTGATGTGCTGATGCCAGAGATGGTCATCAGGTAAACCACCACAACAGCATGTGGTGCTCAGGTTTTGGCCAAACTCCTTTGCACGTGAATCAGAAGTTGTCAGGTTTGGGCTCAAGGTGGTCAGCGAGCAGGTGCTCAGACCAAGTGTGGGCTTAGGGACTCCCAGCCGGGAAGAGATGTGTGTGTGTCTAAACTCATGTCCACTAAAGAGAAACATTCAACGTGACTGATGTAAGGCAGGATGCAAATAAATACCACTTGCTGCGTGTGTGATGCATTCAACATAGCACCCGAGACATAGTAGCTCTTAGCGCAAATGCTGGTGGGCTCTCCACCACTGGCCAGCATCATGGCTGCGAAATGAGCAGTTACACAGCCCGTGGGCTTAGAAGGGCCCTGTGCTGGGTTTTAATGCTCTGTGGCTGCCCTCAGAAAATGCTTTAATAATTTTTAACAAGGTGACCTGCATTTGCATTTTGCACTGGGTCACACACAGTCTCATCCCTCAAATCTATTGACCTGTCTCTGATTTCATAGCAAGATGGGCTGGATGGCTGAGTGCAAGCTCAGGCTCCCCCAACACTGACAGACACACCACCCCCCCCCACACACACACACACACACACGCACGCACACACACAAACAGCACAACTTTCTGTGTTCTGCCCTGAGCCTTCTCTAACACCAATGGATTGCCTTCGCCTGCACTGAGCTGCAGCTCAGAAGGTAGAGGAAATGAAGCGTGTGTGGAGAGGGATTTCTACACGCGATGGTCATTATTGGAAGTGGGAGCGGTGGGTCAATGCTCTGGGCTCCAGCTCCCTGGACGTGCACTTCTGACGTGTGTTCTGCACACGTCTTAGAGTTCCCAGGATCAGTGAGCCCCTGCTGCTTTAGTTCCACTCCCAATACCCTTACTCCTGCTTCCTGGGACCACCTCCCAAGTAAAGGTCTCGCATCCAAGACCTTGTCTGAGATCCTGCTTCTGGGGAAACTCATGCTGAGACAGTCTCACTAGGAGGTGTTCTATAACCACGTGTTCTATGAATAAATGAGTGCTTAGCTCACTAGGATTATTGACAGGAGTCAATGAGATAAACTGGAAACCCCTGGTTCAGAGCCTGACACATAGTAGGAGATCACTAAGTGGTCTATTTGTGTGTGTGTGCAAACTCAATCGTGTCTGACTCTTTGTGACCCCACAGACGATAGCCTGCTAGGTTCTTCAGTCCACAGAATTCTCCAGGCAGGAGTACTAGAGTGGATAGCTATTCCCTTCTCCAGGGGATCATCCCAACCCAGGATCGAACCTGCATCTCTTGTGTCTTTTGCCCTGGCAGGCAGACCCTTTACCACTACTACAACCTGGGAAGCCCTCTGTCAGTATAACTTCCTTTCTCACCTGTCCAGAGCTTCCTGTTCAGCAGAAATTGACAAGAAACGTAAGAGCAAGAGTGACAGGGATGGGCCACAGGCTGGGTGGCTTACAACTTCAGGAAAATGTCCAGTTCTGGAGGCTAGAGGTCTGAATCAAGGTGTTGGCAGGGCCGTGCTGTTTCTGAAGCTTTTGGGGGAGGATCCTTCCCCCCCTCTCCAGTTTCTGGTGGTTGCTGGCACTCTGGCTTGGAGACTCATCACTGCCCCCTCTGCCTCAGTCCTCCTGTGTGTCTGCATCTGCACCTCTGTTTTCACTTCTTACAAGGATACCAGTCATGGGGACTGAGGTGTGTTCAGGCGCTTAAGGCGTGTCCGACTCTTTGCGACACCATGGACTGTAGCCACAAGCTTCCTCGGTCCTTAGGATTCTCCAGGCAAGAATACTGGAGTGGATTGCCATGCCCTCATCCAGGGGATCTTCCCAACCCAGGGATGGGACCCAGGTCTCCCACATTGCAGGTGGATTCTTTATCATCTTAGTCACCAGGGAAGCCCAAGAATACTGAAGTGGGTAGCCTATCCATTCTCCAGGGGATCTTCCCAACCCAAGAATTGAACCAGGGTCTCCTGCATTGTTGGAGAAGGAAATGGCAACGCACTCCAGTATTCTTGTCTGGAGAATCCAATGGACAGAGGAGCCTGGCAGGCTGCATTCCATGGGATCACAAGAGTTGGATATGACTTAGCAACTAAACCACAACCTCCACCACCTCTTGCATTGCATGCAGATTCTTTACCAGCAGAGCTACCACGGAAGCCTGTCATGGGGTCAGAGCCCACCCTAATCCAGTATGACCTTATCTGACCTTAGTTACCTCTGCAAAGATATCTACATTTCCAAGCAAGGTCACATTCGTAGGTGCCAGGGTTGAGGACTTGACGAATCATTTGATATAACGATACCCACTAGAGAGGGAGACTGGAATTTTATTTAAAATAAGTGCATAACATTTGGGCCTAGGGGCTTTTTTTCTTTTTTCCCCTTGGATCAGCTGGCAGAGGCCAGCCAGAGGATAATTTGTAACTCTGGGATCAGTTCAGGCGTCCCCTTGAATGGCATTTTCACTTTTATGTCGTTACGAGGAAGCCAGACTTCCTGGGTGGATTACAGCCATGTTTTGACATGGCTCTTTGGAAGTGGGCTGAGAATTTAACCTCCGATACAGGTCATAATCCCAACTGGGCTTTTCCCACATAGCTGTTTATAAATAGCCTCAGATGTTAATAATTAATACATGTAAAATATTTATTAAGCACTTAATTTATGCCAAGCTCCCGTGCCAGGCACTAGAAAGACAAGGACAATTTGGGAGCAGACCCTACCCTCAAAGAACGTGGGGGGCGGGCAGGTGATGGTTACACAAATTCACAAATTCGTTCCAGGAGCATTTGCTGAAAGTTTACTGCATGTAAAGCACGACCTGGCTTCCGATATTTTTGCTCTCTTTGGTCCATATGGGCTGCCAGGGACTGTTTGGAGGCAAAGTACAAACACAAGAGCCACTGCTGAGAATAACTGTGTTGTGGGCAGACTGGAAGTTGGGTTCTGGTCTTGACTGTCTTTTTTCTGATCAGGTGACTTTGGATTGATCATGCCCTTCTCGGGGCCTTCTTCTCCTCTTCTGTGAAAACGAGCACATGAAATGAGATGGTGGGATGGGGCTTGTCAAATCTTACGTCACCATTTTAGTCAAGAGTCAACCTGGGGACTTCCTTGGTGGTGCCGTGGCTAAGACTTCAAGTTCCCAATGCAGCGGGCCTGGGTTCGATTCCTGGTCAGGGAACTAGACCCTACATGCCACAACAGAGACCGAAGATCCTGCATGCCAAAACTAAGACCTGGCAAAGCCAAATAAATAAATGTTTTTTTAAATGACCAATTCCTAAAAGATGATGCTGTTAAAGTGCTGCACTCAGTATGTCAGCAAATGTGGAAAACTCAGCAGGGGCACTGGAACTGGAAAAGGTTGATTTTCATTCCAACCTCAAAGAAAGGCAGTGTCAAAGAATGCTCAGACTACTGCACAATTACACTTATTTCACATGCTAGCAAAGTGATGCTCAAAATTCTCCTAGCNAGTATAATTTCATTTCCAGTTTAGTTCCTTCCTCACATTTAGCAGTGTGTTTCTGTAATGCTCTCCTGGTGCCAGCATTTCAGAATGTTATCTATTACTGGCTGAGAAAAAAATCTCACGATGAAAGATTAGTGTGTCATAGAATCTGAACCAAAAAAGCTACAGAAGCTGATCAGTCTCACAATGATTCAGGGTAAGATCTTCAATTAGCAAATGGTGTGACTAAAGTGGAGAGGAACTGTTTTGCTACACTTGGAGGTCCCAAAGATCTTCTTTAGTCTTCTTTTCCCGGGATTTCTAAATTGGCAGCTACATTCTACTTCTTAAACACTTGGCCTTAACCTCAGCACTGTCCCAGTTCGGTTTCTATTTTTAAAAGCACCATTCTAATGGAAATGTCCCTGCTCTGAATTAAGCTGGGACTGTGAATTTTACCACTAGTGAGAGAGAGCCGTTATGTCATAGAGTTTAGGTTAATTTGGTAGGTTATCGATTTCCTCGACTACAACTTCGAAATCTGCTTCAGCTTCTTCTAGCCGTGGAGGATTTCTACCTGGGCTGTAGATGAGGGTAAAATATCCCATGGAGAACTCCTTCAATAACCACATTTGGAAAATCTGAAAAACAAAAGGAAAACTGCTTTTCTTATGCACATCAATGAAACATACATGCATTTTGCAGAACACAAGGTAAGGCCTAGGCATAACTTAGGGGTGTGTATCACCCTACAGTTCGCCCTTGTTTCAGATGTGACATCAGACATGCTGTTTTGGCCTCGAGTCACTTGAGGGTACCACTGTGAGTTGCAGGAATGTGCGGCCAGATTTGTAGCTTATTGATTTAAGGGATGTTCTAATGGTTAATGCTGCCAGGCCCCAGCTCTTTATCTGAATGTCTTCTCACAAGGAAGATAGATTACACTGGCAATTCAATTTCTAACAAAATCTCAATATACTTGAAGGAATTCTAAGATTTCTACTGGGAATACTTTGCGGCAGTTTTTCCATTGTGGTTTACAGCAGCGTTTAGCCCAAGGTGTCTTGAATCTGCTCGTTCTATTACGCTGGTTTCTAGAGAGGAGGAGGACGAGAGCCTGTCTTCCTAATGTAGAAGGGCCAATCTCTGACAAACGGCCCCCTTTGTCAAACTTGAAAAATCAGCTCCATTTTTATAGGAGTCACAAAGGAAATTCAGAGGTGTAGTTTCTGTTGTATCACATTTTAGTTATCAGAGCAGGTAAGACATGAATGGATAAATTGAACAGGGAACCAATCTATCACATCTACACATAATTATACCCAGGATTTACATAAATGTAGTTATTAAATGAGGAAAGCAAGAGATCCCTAAGTATGTTCACTTATTAATTCAACCTGTACAGAGGACCCACTACATAAAACCACTTACAAGGGCGTTGGACCTCATCAGGGGAACAGAGAGACTCTTAGAGGAGAGAGCTTGGGAGAGAGAGCTGACCGGCTGTGAAGTCTAAGGCAGGTGGGTGCCCTGTGGAGGGTTCAGAGACATGCATGAAGGCCAAGGTAGCAAGAGGAGTGGCCTCAGAGGGCAGGGGGACAATTCAAGCCTGCTAAGAAGGGACAGGAAATCTGGCTTTACCTGAAAAACAAGGAGAGGCTGTGGAGGGACGTTAAACAAAGTGAGACAGAAATTAATCGTTTTGAAAAGTTGTCTGGTTGACATTCAGACAGCAGTCAGCAGCAAGGTGGCGATGGATCTGATGGGACTAGTGAGGGATTTCACAACAGTACCTACCGAATACTGTGACTCAGCTGTACCCCCAAGGTCATCAAGGCCACAGCAAGGAGGAGATGGTTCCAAAGAAAGTGAAAGTGGAAGAACAGAGGGTTTAGGAGAGCCTTCAGGAGAGCTGCCAGAACCAGGAAGAAGAGCAGAAAGGTGGGAAAGCCAAGGGGAGGTGGTGTTTGAAGACAGGGAATGTGGTCACCAGTGGCTAAAATCGAGAGGTCAAGGAAGGGGAGGGCTGAGAAAGCCCACTGAGTAGTCACACAGCTGGCCCTGGGGACCTGGACAAGAGTTATTAGGAATTCCCCAGAAAAACCTAAACAAAGGCCAAAAATCACATGCTAAGAGAATAATGCTTTATTTTTAGCATTTTAGAAGAGGACAGTGCTTAACTGCCAAAATTTTAAAGACAGACACTCCTCTGACTTTATGGGTCTCCATGTCTGTGTGAAAGTATTTCTAGATTCTGTATCCTCTGGAAAAGTAACCTCAACATTTTGTTAAGAAGCCATACAACGTGAATATGGAACACAAGTAAAATTTATCTTTNAGATATTGGTGCAGGGCGACTGCAGCACATAGCCAGGACTTCAGCCCAAGGCTACCACGGCACACAGCCCAGACTTCGTTGCAGGGCAACCACGGAACACAGCCCGAACCTCAGTGAAGGGCAACTGTGGAACACAGCCTGGAAATCTGTGCAGGGCGACCATGGCACAGCGCTCGGATCTCGTCGCTAGCCAACCACGGTACACATCCCGGACCTCGGCACAGAGTGACTGTGGCACACAGGCTGGACTTCAGCGCAGGGTGACCCCGACACACAGCCAGAATCTCAGTGAAGATCGACCGAGGCACACAGCCTGGACCTTGGCAAAGAGGAACTGCCGCACAGAGCCAGGAACAGAACACAGCCCAGAGCTCGGCACAGAGTGACAACAGCACACAGGGCGGATCTCAGAACAGGGTGACCGTGACACACAGCATGGACATCGGCTCAGGGCAAGCGCAGCACACAGCCCGAACCTCAGTGAAGGGCGACCGTGGCACACAGCCTAAAAATCTGTGCTAGCACACCATGGCACAGAGCTTGGAACTCGTCATTAGCCAACCACGAAACACAGCCTGGACCTCTGCAATGGGCGACCGCGGCACATAGGCCAGACATCTGCATGGGGCGAGTGCAGCACACAGCCCAGACTTCGGCGCAGGGTGACTGCGGCACACAGCTCGAACTTCAGTGAAGGGCGACTGTGGCACACAGCCCGGAACTCATCACCAGCTGAGCGAGGCACACAGCCTGAACCTCAGTGAAGGGCAACTGCAGAATACAGCACAGAAAACCGTGCAGGGAGACAGAGGCACACAGGACGGACCGTGTGGAAGGGCGACCGTGGAACACAGGCCGGATTTCAGCTGAGGCCGACCAGGGCAAGAGCCCAGACCTCAGCTCAGTGTGACCGCAGCACACACACCGAACTTCAGTGAAGAGCGACCGAGGCAAACAGCATGGCCCTCATCACAGGGCGACCCTGGCTCACATCACGGACCTCAGGAGATGACGACCGCAGCACACAGCCCGGACACCAGCGCAAGGTGACTGCAAAACACAGCCCAGACCTCGGANATCACAGAGGGACAGCGGTACAGAGCCCAGAAATTATTACAAGCCTAGGGTGGAACACAGCCTGGACCTCGGGACAGGGTGACTGTTGCACACAGCCCGAACCTCAGAGAAGAGCAAACGAGGCATACAGCATGGATCTTGGTGCAGGGTGACACTGGAACACAGTACGGAACTCGGGAGTTGGTGACCGTGTCACACAGCCCAGATATTGGTGCAGGGCGACTGCAGCACATAGCCAGGACTTCAGCCCAAGGCTACCACGGCACACAGCCCAGACTTCGTTGCAGGGCAACCACGGAACACAGCCCGAACCTCAGTGAAGGGCAACTGTGGAACACAGCCTGGAAATCTGTGCAGGGCGACCATGGCACAGCGCTCGGATCTCGTCGCTAGCCAACCACGGTACACATCCCGGACCTCGGCACAGAGTGACTGTGGCACACAGCCTGGACTTCAGCGCAGGGTGACCCCGACACACAGCCAGAATCTCAGTGAAGATCGACCGAGGCACACAGCCTGGACCTTGGCAAAGAGGAACTGCCGCACAGAGCCAGGAACAGAACACAGCCCAGAGCTCGGCACAGAGTGACAACAGCACACAGGGCGGATCTCAGAACAGGGTGACCGTGACACACAGCATGGACATCGGCTCAGGGCAAGCGCAGCACACAGCCCGAACCTCAGTGAAGGGCGACCGTGGCACACAGCCTAAAAATCTGTGCTAGCACACCATGGCACAGAGCTTGGAACTCGTCATTAGCCAACCACGAAACACAGCCTGGACCTCTGCAATGGGCGACCGCGGCACATAGGCCAGACATCTGCATGGGGCGAGTGCAGCACACAGCCCAGACTTCGGCGCAGGGTGACTGCGGCACACAGCTCGAACTTCAGTGAAGGGCGACTGTGGCACACAGCCCGGAACTCATCACCAGCTGAGCGAGGCACACAGCCTGAACCTCAGTGAAGGGCAACTGCAGAATACAGCACAGAAAACCGTGCAGGGAGACAGAGGCACACAGGACGGACCGTGTGGAAGGGCGACCGTGGAACACAGGCCGGATTTCAGCTGAGGCCGACCAGGGCAAGAGCCCAGACCTCGGCTCAGTGTGACCGCAGCACACACACCGAACTTCAGTGAAGAGCGACCGAGGCAAACAGCATGGCCCTCATCACAGGGCGACCCTGGCTCACATCACGGACCTCAGGAGATGACGACCGCAGCACACAGCCCGGACACCAGCGCAAGGTGACTGCAAAACACAGCCCAGACCTCGGAGCAAGGCTACCACAGCACACAGCCTGGACCTTGGTGCAGGTTGCCCACGGCACACAGACCGAACCTCAGCACACAGCCCGGAAATCTGTGAAAAGTGACCGTGGCACAGAGCTCAGAACTCGTCTCTAGCCAACCGTGGAACACAGCACGGACCTCGGCACAGGGCAACCGTGGAACACAGCCCGAACCTCAGTGAAGGGTGACTGCAGAACACAGCCCAGAAATATGTAGAGGGAGCCTGCAGCACTTAGCCCGTAACTCATCACTAGCTGACCACAGAACACAGCCTGGACCTCGGCGCAGGGTGATCATGGCAAACAGGCCGGACCTGGTCACAGGGCGACCATGGCACACAGCCCAGTCCTTGGCGAAGGGCGACCATGGCACACTGCCTGAAACACATTGAAGGGTGACCGCGGCACACAGCCAGTAACTCATTTCTAGCCGAATTCGGAACACAGCCCGATTTTGGCACAGGGCATCCGCAGAACACAGGCCGGACCGTGGCACAGGGCGAGTGTGGCATACATCAAGGACATCGAGCAGGGCGACCACGGCACACAGCCTGGACATCAGCACAGGGTGACCGCGGCACACAGGCCAGACCTCGGCCCAGGGTGACCTCGGCAACAGCATGGACCTTGGCTCAGGGCGACTGTGGCACACAGCCAGAACCTAAGTGAAGGGTGACCGCGGTACACAGCCCAAAAATCTGTGCAGGGCAACCATGTCACAGAGCTTGGAACTNCCCATTACTGATTTTTTTCGAAGACTTTATCTGTTAGCCATAACTCCCCAACTGCTTCCTCTTTTTTTCCTCACTAAGAACGTCTAAGGCACCAGCTTACCGTAGTATGGTTTACAATCTGATCTGTTTCTTCCATCTTCAAAACCGTGTGTTTTGTCCTGTCTACCAATGATTCTCCATCCTGACCATGCACTGAAAATGTCTAGAGAGCTTTTGAAATGAACAATGTCGAGCACTTTATCCCCTTTTCTCCCTTGACCTTTAAAACCTGTAGTGATAAGGCCAAGGACTCTAATTTTAAATGCTCTGTGGTTAATGCTGATATCCAACCACAATCAAAACACACTTTTCAATGTGGAAGGAGGCTCCTATGTGGACCCTCTGCATTATGCTTTTCTCATTTAATCCTCACAGTAAGTCAGTAAACATTTTCAGTAAATAGAATAGGAAACTGGGCACAGAGGAGTGTTTGTTAAGTACCCCCAGTCACATATTTAGCATATATTACATCTTTAAAATTTTATTGATGTGTTTTGGCCCCCTTGGGTCTTTGTTGCTGCCTGAGGGTGCTCTCTAGTCGCTGCAAGCAAGGGCTGCCCTCTAGTTATGGAGAGCGGGCTTCTCATCGCAGGGGCTCCTCTTGTTACGGAGCGCAGGCTTTAACGGTTGTGGTGCAGGAGTTTACTTGCCCCAAGGCATGTGGAATCTTTCCAGACCAGAGATCAGACCCATGTCCCCTGCATTAGCAGGCAAATTCCTAACCACTGGACCACCAAGGAAGTCCCTTAACACATTTTAGAGCAAGGATTTGAGTCTGTGGCTTTAAGTCAAAGTTGAGCACTCTCCACAACCTATACTGTTCCCCACACTGCTCTGTTGTCTATACTTACTGGGGAAAGAGAAGTCGCTCAGTCATGTCTGACTCTGTGACCTCATAGACTATAGCCTGCCAGGCTCCTCTGTCCATGGGATTCTCCAGGCAAGAATACTGGAGTNTAGTGTAGCAACCTGGGTCTAGCAGAAGCTGAGCTGTTCTCAGCTCTAGGGCCAAAGAGCTGGGACAGGAAGAAGCTACTACAACACAAAAAGAGAGATATGGTGCGTGTCACAGGGAACGTTGAAAGAAGTGACATACCGATGCACGCTACTATAGGAGGAAGCTTGAAACATCATGCCAAATGAGAGAAGCCAGACCAAAAAGGCCACTTATTACACAGCTTCATTTATAGGAAATGTCCAGAATAGGCAAATCCACAGGCACAACAAATAGATTAGTGGCTGCCTAGGGTTGAGAGAGGGGAGGAAAAAAGAATGACTCCTAATGGATTCCAGGTTTCTTTTTGGGGTGATGAAAATGATGGAATTAAATAGAAGTGGTCATTGCACAACCTTATGAATACACTATAAGCCACCGAAATGGTACTTTTTTAAAGATGGTGACATTTATAGTATGTGAATTATATCTCAAGAAATATTTAAAAGGGCTCCTGGAGCGTGACCTTTGGTGAAAAAGCAGTCTGTCCAACGCAACCAGGTGAGGACGGTAGGAGCAAGGAGGAGAGAGGAGATAAGGGAGCAAATGCGCTGACTTCCCTCTCCTTTCTCCTCTGGTTGACGGTGGTTCCTCATTGGCCAAACCCAAGTGGAAGTCAGTGGGTGAGCAAATGTCGATGTCCCCTATACAGGTCAGCCTCTACGACAGATCGCAGGTGGGAAAGGATGCAGGGTGGGTCTGGAGGGCGAATGGAAACCATCTGGACCCCAGAATGAAAGGAAAATAAGAATACGTAAATGAGGGGACTTCCCTGGTGGCCCAGTGGTTAAGACTTCGCCTTCCAACATGGGGGGGCGGGTGGTGTGTGCAGGTTTGATCCCTGATCTGGGAACTAAGATCCCGTGTGCCTCACTGCCAAAAAACCAAAATGTAAAACAGAAGCAGTTTTGTAACAAATTAATTCAATAGAGTTTAAAAATGGTCCACTTCCAAAAAATCTTTAAAGAAGAATACATAAATGAAAGGAAGCTAAAACTGATGAGAGAATTTAAAAGCCGTCCTGTAAGAGACGCCCTAGTTACAAGAGTTAGTTCAGACTTGGGGTGTGAGTGAGCAAGCAACTAGCGCAGAAAGGAAACCTACCAAAAAGGAGATGTGGGGTGTCCCGCAGGTAAAAACAAGCTCCAGGGGAAGACTGAGGGTGGACCCTGTGCGCGCTTTGGGTTGACTGACTTGCAGTGATGATGCAGGAAAGTGGGCAAAAAAAGTGCTGTTCTCCACTGGCTCAAGATTCATAAAGACTTCCCTCCTTACACTCAGCTGGTGGGGTGCTGCTCCCTTGAAAAGACTTCCGACACCAGAAAATCACAGAATGCCAGGCTGCACTAGAAAATCGTCCAGGGCATTTGATAAGGGCTCGGCACTGGGGTCAGACCACCCGAGTGAAAACCCCTGTTCTAACAGTCACTCCTCTATGACCTGTGGACTCAATCACCCCACACCTTGGTTTCTTAGCCTCTAAAATGGGAATAATTAAAATCCACACTACATGAGGTTGTTGTGAAAGTAAATGAAATATTACGTGGCAACAGTTTGGTACTGCCCTGGCACACCGTAAGTTCTTAATAAATGTCCTGATTGACTCATTTTTTTCTTGTTGTTTTTCAGCTGCTCAGTCGTGTCTGACTCTTTGTGACTGCAGCATGCCAGGCTTCCCTATCCATCACCATCTCCCAGAGCTTATTCAAACTTATGCCCATTGAGTCGGTGATGCCATCCAACCATCTCATCCTCTGTCGTCCCCTTCTCCTCCCGCCTTCANAGGGCTGTAAGGAAATGCCAACCACCAATTTCCATGTTATCGGCAAACCTATCAGATATTTATTTCTGTCTCAAGTCATCACGAAGAAGAATGGGAGTCATGCTATGGAAATTCATAAAACACTGCACCAGGATCCTGGTGCAGTGTTTTATGAATTTCCATAGCATGACTCCCATTCTTCTTCGTGATGACTTGAGACAGAAATAAATATCTGATAGGTTTGCCGATAACATGGAAATTGGTGGTTGGCATTTCCTTACAGCCCTTGCCTGGTACCAAGTCCCTGAGTGATTCTAACAACTCTTGGGGGTCTTCTATGCTCCAACCATGGCACTTCTGGAAATACACGCCAGGGGAAGCCTGGCGCTTGGCGGCATTCTGGAAGCGGCTGCACTCACTCGGCTCAAGTGACGATGGACAGAACTCCTAGTGAATGGCCAGACTGAACAGCGGCTGTAACTTCTAAGCTCACATGAAGATACACTTGGGAAACGTGCAAAACTCTAACTTTCAAAAGTGGGTTCTTTGGGAGGAACTTTAGTAGTCGACAGAGAGCCATTTTCTTTTTCTTCTTGTCACCGCTGGTGGCTGGGAACAGACTGTCCAGCCTCTGCTACTCATGAGGATTCTCTAAAGAGTTTTCAATAAATTTCATTTATTAACAAGGAACTGCTCTACTTAAACAAAAAAAAAAGAATACCATTTGCAAATAACCTCCTATTGCCTAAGGCTTTGATTTTTTCTACTGTGTTATGGAGGAGTTGGCAGGAGCACCAGGGTAAGACAATGGGCCCCGGAGTAGAAGACCAAGAACAACAAGGCGAGGTTTGCTTAAGCTTGTCACTCAGACCCGAGGGCTTCTTTTTGGAGCAAGCTTTCATGTGAATGCTCCAAATGCCCCCAATCCGAGGGCCATTTAAATCTTAACAGTAAGACTCAGGAGCAATGCAACTGTTTAGAATAGGAAAATGATTCTGAAAGCCCAGCAAAACAAAGACTCGAATCCCAGTGTTCCTGGTAGCAGAAAATTGAGGTCAGCCTAGCACAGCTCAAGGAAATTCTATCTTCAAAGATAGTGTTTACTTGTTACCATCACAAGGCAGATGTGAATGGCTTTCTTAACATTTCATCTACATCTTTTGCAGAATGTTTAAAACCTGAGGAGGCATAGAACCTTGTCTAGAAGCAAGGAGGATTGCTCTTACTTACATTCCTGGTAGGAGGTTCAACCGGCCCTACTTTCTGGAGGAAGTTTTGGTACTCTGTACTAAAAGTCTCAAAAAATGGCCGACTAGCATATGAAAAGATGTTCAGCATCTAAATGTTAGAAAAATGCAAACCAAAACCGCTGTTCACTGGCAATAGTTCGGTGACAAAAGACGCCCATTTGGATGGCTAGGTTTTTTTTTTCCTGCTTTTCTCTTAATTGGTCCCACCCTCTCCCTCCCNCATCTAAATGTTAGAAAAATGCAAACCAAAACCGCTGTTCACTGGCAATAGTTCGGTGACAAAAGACGCCCATTTGGATGGCTAGGTTTTTTTTTCCTGCTTTTCTCTTAATTGGTCCCACCCTCTCCCTCCCCTACGGTTTCCACAAGTTCGTTCTACATTTGTGTCTTCTGCCCTGCAAATGGTTTCATCAGCACCATTTTCCTAGACTCTGTATAAATGCATTAATATACAATATTTGTTTTCCTCTCTCTGACTTACTCTGTATGACAGGCTCTAGGTTCATCCACATTGCTAGAACTGACTCAATTTTGTTCCTGTTTATGGCTGAGGAATATTCCATTGCGTGTATGAACAACTTCTTTATCCGATGCTGATGGGCATTTAGGTTGCTTCTATGACCTAGCTATTGTAAATAGTGCTGCAATGAGCATTGGGGTACACGTTTCTTTTTGCATTATGGTTTTCTCAGAGTGTGTGCAAAACGTGGGATTAGATGGCCACAACTGAAAGAACAAAAAACTGAGTATTGGTGAGGATGTCAGGAGACGGGAACCCTTGTGCTTTGTTCTGTTGGTGACAATGTAAAATAATGTAGCCACTATGGAATGCGGTATGAAGGGTCCTCAAAAGATTAAAAAATTATGATCCCACAATTCCGCTTCTAAGAATTGACAGCAGGACCTTGAAGAGATATGTGGACGCCCATGATCGTAGGAGCACTGCTCACAGTAGCCAAGAGGTGGAAACGGCCCCCGCGTCTGCTGATGGATGGCTGATGACTGCATAAGCAAAACGCGACGCACACTGACCACGGAATATTATCCAGCCTTAAAAAGGAAGGAAATTTTGGTATATGCTGCAGCATGGCTGAACCTTGAGGACACTATGCTCCGTGAAATAAACTAGTCGCGAAAGGGCAAACACTGTGCTTCCACTGATGTGAGGTCTCTAAAGTGGACAAAACCATGAAACACTAAGTCGAAAGAGGGCTGGGGGAAGGGGAAAGAGGAAATAATGTTTGGTGGGCATGGAGTTTTCAGTTTCACAAGATAAAAATGTTCTAGATATTTGTTGCACAACAACGTGAATATACTTTACTGAACTGAGATGGTAGAAAAGGCAGAGGAACCAGAGACCAAATTGCCAACATCCGTTGGATCATAGAAAAAGCAAGAGAATTTCAGAAAAACATCTACTTCTGCTTTACTGATTACACCAAAGCTTTTGACTGTGTAGATCACAACAAACTGTGGAAAATTCTTCAAGAGATGGGACTACCAGACCACCTTACCTGCCTCCTGAGAAATCTGTATGCAGGTCAAGAAGCAACAGTTAGAAGCTGACAGGGAACAAAAGACTGGTTCCAAATTGGGAAAGGAGAATGTCAAGGTTGTATATTGTCACTCTGTTTATTTAACTTATATGTAGAGTTCATAGGGTTGCAAAGAGTTGAACAGAGCTGAGAGAGCATGCACATTAAATGGTATGTGTTTGTAAGTACAAGAAGAAGTAAAATAAAAAAGATTTAAAATTCTCAGAAATGTTTCTACCCTTCTCCAAAGAATTCCGTTTCTGGAAATGTATCCTGAGAAGCTCCAGGGAGTTTTGCACACAGAGTTTGTCAGTGTGAGATACGACAGTGAAAAAAACAGAAACAACGTCATATCCAGCAATAGGGGATTGGATAAGCAAAGGATTATGTATCACCCAATAGAATATTCTGTAACCAATAAGAATTTTGTCATAAAGAATAGTTAGTGGCATTGGAAAATGATCATGACATATTAAGTTAAAAAGGCATGCTAGAATTCAGAACTAAAGTGTGATTCCCAATGTTACAAGAACTCAGGCATATATGCATAGACTAAAGACTGGAAGATCCATATCAAAATGTGAACAGGGCTTATCTGTGGGGCATCAGGATTTCACTGGACTTCTGTGTATTCCTGTGTGTTTGTCTCTATTCTCTGAGATGGACATGAACCATTTTATAAATAGATATAAGCAATTTTAAAAAGAGAGAGAGAAAGAGAAAAAAAGAGTGAATTCCCCAAAGAATTATGTCACACTCTGGAGCCAAGCTTGGAAGGGTGGAGAAGTGGCTTTCATTGTTTACTTTATGGACATTTTATACTTTTTCTTTTTACATTATTTATCTATTTATTTTATTTTTGGTTGCGCTGGGTCTTCATCGCTGTATGAAGGCTTTCTCGAGCTGTGGAGAGCAGGGGCTATTCTGCAGTCGGGGCTTGCAGGCTTCTGATCGGGGAGGCTTCTCTTGGGGAGCAGGACTCCAGGCACTTAGGCACTCGGGTTTCAGAAGGTGCAGCTCCTGGGCTCCAGAGCACGGGCTCAGTGGTTGTGGTTGCACGGATTTAGTTGCTTGGCAGCACGTGGAATCTCCCTGGGCCAGGATATATTTTTTCTATATAAAAAATGTACACACTCGTTTTACAACTAAAAAAAGAATAGTGAAGGCACAACAGAATGTGGTCTGCATCCTCTTCTTTTCCAATCCAGACCCTCCAATGTCTTTTCAGGGTCACGACTTAGGAGAGTAAATATAAAAAGCAACTGCCAAAAGTGCAGGTTTAGAATCTGTAAGTGCCAGGGAGTGCGATGGTGCCTCCCACGCACAGAAGCACGGAAGTGAGGTGGGCAGGGACTGGGCGATGGCACCTTCCCAAGGGAGTGGGGGCCAGAGGGAAGGACCTTACCCCATTTCCCTGCCGCCAGTGAACTAAACTGGACGTCTCTGATGGCAGAGCATTCCCAGTGAGAGCAGTCTCCTACAGTTGGGTGCAAACTGTCCATTTCTAGGATCTAGATTTTGTTCAGCGGCAAAACACTCAGGGTGACCCTTCTGTTTTGTCTAAGGAAGGGTTTGGGGTTTGGAGTGTTGCCCACATGTTCAGAGAAGCCTTTTGTATTTACTCACAACAGCTGCACGGTCAGAACACTTAGGAAGCCATTCAGCACCCGGACACGGAGCCACCCCTCGTTCTACCTGTAAAGGAGGAAAGCACCGTGAGCCTGTGGAGCCTGTGGACCACGCTGCAGCGATGTCAGGTTCCGGCAACATTTGCTGGGGTCATTTTGAGGGAAATCTGAGGCAGGGAGGGGTCTGTTTCAACTTGTCTAGGGATTTAATTTGCTTTTTAAGTTTGCTTCTGTATTTTTCTAAATGGTTCTTCATTCTTAGGGCAAATTTGGTTCCTTTCATTTTGCTTTCCACTTATAATTATGATATAACTATGTTTCTCATGTGAATACAAAGTCTTCAAAAATCCCCCAAATGGTATAAAATATCCCATCTTCTGACTGTGCCATAAATTACTCCTTTGGTTGCCATTGGGATTTTTGGCAATTTTGTTAATATCAACACTAGTGCAGCTAATAATTTTGTGCCATTCAGCTTTGTTTGCACTTCAGATTATTTCCTTAGGACTGATTCCAAAAGTGAAACCACTAGGTCAAAGGCATGCACATTTTCAAAGTTTTTTTAAATCAAATTTTATTTCATGTTGTTTGTATATTTTTTTCTTTTATTTTTTCAAGGTGGAAATGGTTTTTTCCATAATTATAAAAGATATACCCACTCAATGTAAATGATTTAGGTAAAAAAAGATATAAAGAGGTGAAAATTACCAGGCAAATTCATCACCAATAACTGTTAATGTTCCTTCCAGAGCTTTCCTTATGTGCATATGCATAAAAAATATGTAATAACTATATGTTCATCTTTAATTTATTCTTCCTTAACATAGCATGACGGAGAAGGCAATGGTACCCCACTCCAGTGCTCTTGCCTGGAAAATCCCATGGATGGAGGAGCCTGGTGCTGAGTCCCTGGGGTCACTGCGAGTTGGACACGACTGAGCGGCTTTGCTTTCACTTTTCACTTTTATCATTGGAGAAGGAAATGGCAACCTACTCCAGTGTTCTTGCCTGGAGAATCCCAGGGACTGGGGAGCCTGGTGGGCTGCCGTCTATGGAATCGCACAGAGTCGGACATGACTGAAGTGACTTAGCAGCAGCATAGCATGAACATCTTTCTAATAATTTAGGCAAGGATTATATAATTCTTTTGGCTGCAGAGTGTGCTGCTGTATGGAGATATACTTTATGAAACTGAGCTTAGACATTTTTTCGGCTTCGACTCCTATTACCAAAACACTTTCCAAATGGCTTATACCAATAATATCCACTCCTGCTGTCAGCACTGGACAATCTGTCTCATGACCAATGAAAACCATTTACAATGTCCTACTTTTTTTTTTTTTACTAAGCCATTTCTAGCCAGGAGTAGTGTCAAGAGTTCTGATGGATATGTGTGGTGGTTTGGGTTATTTTCCGAGAAAGAATGGAAAAGAATCTCTGCGACTTACCTGCCACGGCAGCTGCTGGCTTCCTGAAGAGGGGGCTGAGACAGCGCGGAGGAAGGGGGCAGCTGAGAGGACCTTGCTCAGTTGCTCAGTCGTGTTTGACTCTTTGCGACCCATGGACTGTAGCCCACCCGGCTCCTCTGTCCGTGGGATTTCACAGGCAAGGATACGGGAGTGGATTGTCATTTCCTTCTCCAGGGCATCCTCCCGACCCAGGAACTGAACCTGCATTTCTTACATCTCCTGCACTGGCAGGTGGATTCTTTACCACTGAGCCACCTTGGAAGCCCTGGCTTTCTGTAAATATAATTAGGTATTTGTAAAACCTCTGGCCATGTCTCTGAATTCAGATGGGAAGTTTATTTACTGTAATGTAAAGTATCTTAGGGGAACACTGTATACAGATATTAGCAATTAACTCAATCTAAGAATCACAATTTTTGCAGTTAATAGAGCACCACTCTAACACTCTAATTGCGAATTCTGCCCAAAAGGCCAATATGGCAGGAAGCAGGAAGTCTCTTAATGAGGCAGGACTTCCAACAGAGACTAAAAACTGAGACGGTAAGGGTCAGACAGGGAGACCCATGCATCTGAGCTGTGTCACCGAAGCTAGGGCTTTGCCACATACCCTGGCAGGGAGAGCCTCCCCAGCTCTGCCCATGAGAACAGCGGGCTCACACCCCCGCAGCGCCCGTTCCCTGGGGTGGAGGGGCCTCTGATAACCTGCTTTTGCTGGCCCTGGGGCCAGGGGTAAGTTGCCCCCAAACTGCAACCTCTGTGCCTGTAACCCAGGTACACGGGGCTGTCCCGGAAGGGAAGCTCGGGACGCAGTGAGAGCGATGTGGGTGGGGGCTCGGGAGCTCTGGAGGAGTCTTCCCGTGATCCCACTTGAAGGCTGGGGCTGCTCTGTGAACTCTGTTGATCCGACTCCCTTTCTAAGTTGTGTGCACCGAAGCACACCCTCTCCTGCAGACAGAACGCTATGGGCCTTGGGTTGCTTCTTAATCCTCCCCGTTAAGGTCCTGGAGGCAACGTGGGGAGCTAGAAGCATCAGCAAATCATGGTTTTTCTCTTATTCGCCTGTGACCTTTCCTTTCTGTATTCTGTTTTGTGGGAAAGCAGGTAGCAACCGGGGAAACAAAGTCCTGCAGACCCGTAGCTAACGGCCAGGGTGCCGAAAGAGACGGTTGGTTGGAAAAATCATTGACTCTTGTTCTGATTCATGATCTCAGACCTCTCCCTGCCTCTGTCTCTCTCTCACACACACACCACCACGTCTCTCCTTCCCCAGTACTCCTCCTATAGAACCCGTTTCACAACTCGTCTCCCCTGGTGGGAGGGGAGTGTTTCCTGCCTGGGGCTTCTCTGCCTCCCGACAGCTCCCAAAGTGTTGGTATTCTCCCCTCAAGCCTGGAAACCTGGAGAGACATTTTCTTACCATCTCTGGATCTAGAGCATGCTAGTCCAGGGCCTGCCACCTGGAAGGTGTGTCCTGGGTGTTTGGTGAATGGCAGAGTGTCACAGAGCATCAGGCTTTTGGGAGCAGCTGGCCCGTTTCTGCACTCAAACCTGTACCCGGGATTCATTAAGCCTCCTCAATGCCCTGAACCGGCAAGCAAGGAACACAAGGCTCCCCCTGCAGTCAGTCCCTCCAGGGGCTTCTAGGTGATCAGCACAGCGTACTGAGGGACTGTCAAGAAGCAAATCTAATAAAGAAACCAAATCTTTTTAACTATAGAGACCCAGGGCATGAAATGTCTGTGCCCTCAAAGGGGCTTCACTTCCCAGAAATAATACGAAAATAACCAAGATAAAGCATTCGGTTTTGTAAAACTGTTCTCATCAGCTGTTCCTCCCTTGCAGCTGGACTAGAGGCAGTGCAAGCATTGCCACCTGCTTTGACTATACTTGCTTGTTTCTAGCTTTGCTAGAATGTCTGAGTCTCACCGATCATCGGTTGGCCCAGGGGATAGAATGTGTGGAACAGTTTTCTCCCTCCCAAAGTTAGGAGCAGAAAGCTCAGAAGAACCAGTGCAGCCAGCGCAGGTTCTGAGACACTCCCAGAGGGGAATCCATTGTCCTGGAAGAGCAAAAGGCTTTTTAGGGGCTGTGGCATCTGAGTGGAATCTGGAAATTTCAAGGTGAATTGCTGGGGCTTCCCAGGGGGCGCTAGTGGTGAAAAAACAAGGCTGCCAAGGCAGGAGATGTAAGAGACGTGGGTTCGATCTCTGTGTTGGGAAGATCCCCTGGAGTAGGAAATGGCAACCTACTCCAGTATTCTTGCCTAGGAAATCCCATGGGCAGAGGAGCCTGGTGGGCTACAGTCCATGGGGTCGCACAGAGGTGGACACAACTTAGTGACTGGACAACGATGGCCGGAGCAGGTCTGACACCAACACCAAGCCCTGCATCCGAGGGCTTCTCCAAGAGCTGGCCACTGGGCAAGGCCTGGAAGGCCGACGATCTCCTCCAGTGTGGGATGACCTTGATGGAGAAGTTGAAGGAGGCAAAGAAGGCAGATTTGTGCTTTAGCTCTTGGCTCATCCTTCCTGCTCTCCCCTCCCCATGACTCTGTACTAAATAGTGACCTCTCCGAGCCAATGCCCTGCTCTGTGGAGGAGCCACCTGGGGGTTCCCACGGCAGTGGAAGCTCTGAGCTTGGGGGACCCCCCGTGCTGGGAGCGGGGCGGCCTCCCACGGAGACCCCAGGGCACATCTGGAACCCTGGGGGACCCACCACAGGACCCTTTAAGAAAAACAACGGCCTGGCTTCTGAACAAACCCTTTTTGTGGGAATGATTTTTATGTTCCTGAGTATTTGTGAGTTCAATTTTGCACACAATTAATTGTACTTACAAATGCCTCCTTGAGGGCACAATTAGTCACTGGCAACTCATTCAAAAGGTGCCAGAGGCTAATTGTACCCCCAAGTGAGAAGTTTCAGGTGTAATTAATTATTCTTTAATTATTAAATTCATTATTCGGCAGTCGGAGGCTCAGAGTTGTGCTCGGGTGAACTTGCTGGCGCAGGGACGGCCGGAACCAAGGGGTCCATGCCACCCTCTCTGCAGACCTCTGCCAAGGCGCTGTGGGAAAGGCAGGCCGGGCTTCTCGGCTGACCGGCTCAGCGTGGGAAATTCCTCCAGTGACAGTCAAGAGCCCGCTGTGCTGGGCAGACAGCAGGAATGCTGGCCCAGAAGGCTGGTGGCCGAGGGAAGGGCCAGAGTCTGAAGTTGTCCAAGTCGCCCCTGGAGCCACGTGATGGGGCAGATGGCGACTCCTCTGTGAGCCTCACCTGCAGGGCAGGCAGACAGCGCCCACCCACATGTCCTGCTGTGCTGAGGAAGGCTCTGGGACCACACGAAATGAGGTCAGCTCAGCAGCTTCCCTGAGGGGCAGCCGGGCAGTGGGGGTGACCCCGGAAGTTCCTCTGGAGCCTGACTTCAGTTCAGTTCAGTTGCTCGGTTGTATCCAACTCTTTGCGACCCTATAGACTGCAGCACGCCAGGCCTCCCTGTCCATCACCAACTCCCAGAGCTCACTCAAACTCATATCCATTGAGTCGGTGATGCCATCCAGCCATCTCATCCTCTGTCATTCCCTTTTCCTCCTGCCTTCAATCTTTCCCAGCATCAGGGTCTTTTCAAATGAGTCAGCTCTTCGGATCAGGTGGCCAAAGTATTGGAGCTTCAGCTTCAGCATCCAGTCCTTCCAATGAATATTCAGGACTGATTTCCTTTAGGATCGACTGATTTGATCTCCTTGCAGTCCAGGGGACTCTCAAGAGTCTTCTCCAACACCACAATTCAAAAGCATCAATTCTTTAGCACTCAGCTTTCTTTATAGTCCAACTCTCAACATCCATTGGAGAAGGCAATGGCACCCCACTCCAGTACTCTTGCCTGGAAAATCCCATGGATGGAGGAGCCTGGTGGGCTGCCATCTATGGGGTTGCACAGAGTCGGACACGACTGAAGCAACTTAGCAGCAGCAGCAGCAACATCCATACATGAAAACTGGGAAAACCATAGCTTTGACTAGACGGACCTTTGTCAGCAAAATGATGTCTCTGCTTTTAAATATCAGAGAAGGCGATGGCACCCCACTCCAGTACTCTTGCCTGGAAAATCCCATGGACAGAGGAGCCTGGTAGGCTATGGTCCATGGGGTCGCGAAGAGTCGGACACGACTGAGCAACTTGAGCATGTAGCGTGCGCACGTGGACACACACGTTGGAAGCAAAACCCTACCCGGTGTGTGGGTGACGTGCCCCACCACCCCTGGGCACCTAGTCAGGAACCTAGGTCTGCCAGGCGCATGGACCAGGAAGAGCAGATACCCGCCCCCCAGCACCTTCCAAAGGGACCCCTGCTGCGTGGAGGGCTGGGGCACGGACTCGNAAGGAATGGCAATCTACTCCAGTGTTCTTGCCTGGAGAATCCCAGGGACAGGGGAGCCTGGTGGGCTGCCATCTATGGGGTCACACAGAGTCGGACACGATTGAAGTGACTTAGCAGCAGCAGCTTTTAAATATAATGTCTAGATTGGTCATAGCTTTTCTTCCAAGGAGCAAGTGTCTTTGAATTTCATGGCTGCAGTCATCATCTGCAGTGATTTTGGGCCCACCCCAAAAAAGTCTATCACTGTTTCCATTGTTTCCCCATCTATTTGCCATGAAGTGATGGGACTAGATGCCATGATCTTCTTTTTCTGAATGTTGAGCTTTAAGCCAACTTTTTCACTCTCCTCTTTCACTTTCATCAAGAGGCTCTTTAGTTTTTCTTCACTTTTTGCCATAAGGGTGGTGTCATCTGCATATCTGAGGTGATTGATATTTCTCCCAGCAATCTTATTCCAGCTTGGGCTTCATCCAGCCTGACATTTTGTATGATGTTATTCTGCATATAAGTTAAATAAGCAGGATGGCACTCCTTTTCCTATTTGGAACCAGTCTGTTGTTCTGTGTCTGGTTCAAACTGTTGCTTCTTGACCTGCATACACATATCTCAGGAGGCAAGTCATGTGGTCTGGTATTCCCATCTCTTTAAGAATTTTCCACAGTTTATTGTGATCTACACAGTCAAAAGTTTTGGTGTAGTCAAAATCTTGACTTACCAGTTGTGAAACCCAGACATAAACATCTCTATGAGCCTCACTTTTCTCATCTATAAAATGGGAATTTATAATAACAACCTACTTCTTGGGGTTGGGAGGATTGAGTCAATTAGTGTATGCATAGCATTTTGGACAGTGTCCCTCTGAATATAAATTGGTGCAGGCACTATGGAAAATACGAAGGTTTCTCAAAAAACCAAAAATAGAGTTGCTCTATGATCCAGCAATCCCATTTCTGGGCATGCACTCAGACAAAGCTATAATTCAAAAAGATACACACACCTTTACGTTCACTCTTTACGTAGAGAACATCATAGCAGCACTATTTATAAAAACCAAGACCTGTAAACGACCTAAATGTCCACTGAAGATGAACGGATAAAGAAGATGTGGCACCAAGTGGAATACTACTCAGTCATCAAAAAAGAATGAAACAATGCTGTTTGCAGCAACAAGGACGACCCAGAGATGATCACACTAAGTGAAGAAAGTCAGAAAGAGGAGGAGAAACGCCACACGGTGTCACTCACACGTGGATCTAAACTACAAAACAAACGAACATCCCTATGAAACAGGAACAGACTAACAGACGCAGAGAACAGACTTACAGATGCCAAGGGGGTAGAGGGCTGCGGAGGGAAGGACTGGGAATTTGGGATTAGCAGATGCCAACTATTATATATAGGATGGATATATATAGCACAGGGAACTGTCCTGAATACCCTGTGATAAGCCAAAATGGAAAAAATATGAAAAATAATATATATATAACTGAGTCTCTGCTGTACAGCAGAAATTAAACACAACCCTGTTTAAAAAAAAATGCCCTTCCATCGAGAACATTATGACTATTTATAATTATTTACTATCATTACTATTATTTCTCTTGTTCCCCATGGCTATAAGCCTGCTTCCAAAGGGAAAGCTATTGCACAGTCACCCGAGAACTTGGTTTAAAGTGTTAGGCGTGCTACTTCCTGACTCAGGAAGAAAAAGCTATCTTTTTGTAGCCAAGACTAGAGGAGCTTCACTAAAACGTTCAAAGTGATCATTTCTGTGTGAGGAGATTTGGGGTGGTCATTTTCTTGTCTTTTTCACATTTTCTTACTCTTCCTTGTGTGTGTTAAGTCGCTTCAGTCATGTCCTACTCTTCGCGAGCCCGTGGACCGTAGCCCGCCAGACTCCTCTGTCTGTGGGATTCTCTTGGCAAGAATACTGGAGTGGGTTGCTGTGCCCGCCTCCAGGGGAATCTTCCTTGGTTTTTACTTTAAAATGTGCAATGTTAAAGCAAAGACAAGGGGATAATGTGTAAGTGTATTTGTCTGTATTCTTCTGCAGACTGATCTCCATGACCATACCTCAGGTGTCCTTCAGGCCAGGGTCATGCTGTCCAGGAGATGTGCCCTAGCCCCTTACTCACTGTGCCCACCTTCCCGTGATGAGTGGTCCTCTCACCCCAGCCCCTGGATGGCATGCACACACCCTTGCCTGCTGCTTTAGCCTGGCTTGATCGTCACTGCCTGCGCTATGAGCTGCCGGGGACCAGGGTCTCCTTCTGAACCCACCAGTCATGCCTCCCCACCAACGGCTCAGCCAAAATCTCAGCCCAGCTGCCCATGCCCCTGAGAGCTGGGAAGGCCTTCGTTTAATTTTCCGTTTCATTAGGACACAGTCGGAGGAATTCCTCCCCCACTTCCCAGGGGGAACCGTGGCCATGAACTTGGTGTGCAGCCTTCCCATTCCGTTTTAGAGGTTCTTCTACATATGTGTGCACCTGTGAACAATTTTCAGTGTTTTGTGTGTTTCGAAACTGTCTATCAGTGCGCTCATGCTGCCACATGCTTTTTTCACTCAGCTATCTGTCTTTGAGCTCTGTCCACACAGATGCCTGTGGATCCAGGGCTGCCGACAGACCAGGTGAGGAGGCCCTGGGGCCCTGCAGCCTAAGAGAGCGCGAAAGAGCCCAGCAAAGGAGCCAAGGACTGTCCCCACTGACCGCCTCTACGTTATATCCGGCATCTCTGGTCATAGCAGAGGCCAACGCCCAGCTATCAATGAGCAGAAAATGACCTTATTGTCAGACTGTCACATAGCATGAATTATTAAAGGGAGGCTAGAGAATCAGGTTTAAGAAAAGACGTACAATAATGGCAGTTCTAGGAACCTGGGGTGGTGGGCAGGAACTAAGCCTTCATAACCGTGAAATGAAGATGCTGGAATGAAGGTCCTCTAGCTGNCCTGTCCTCGGAGATGGCAGAGACTGCCCGGTCTGTAGTGCCTTTCGCTTCCAATTTTATGTGGAAAAGCCTCCGGATTGGACTTAAACATTCACAAGCGGTGTTCACGAGAGGAAAAAGACGATCGAAAAAATAGTTCATAAACCCAAACCAGTCGTTATTAGAGTGGCAAAAACACCGTACTTATGCACAGAATAGTTTACGTTAAATTAAAAACCATAACTTATCTCCAAGACACTCCATTTAGTACATCTGAGGTTAAATATGGTTCATAGCAGCTCTTTCAATTAAATTGTTCTTCCTTTGCTCTAGTAAAGTATATTAAACATAATTTCCTGAAAAGTAACAGAGATCATTACTCTGTTTGCAAATTGATACCATGTTATTAAAAATAGGAAATATTTGCAGGGATATTTCAGATCACCGTGAACCTCATATTGGCAGCGAGGATACACCTGAGATCTGGAATTCTGGCTTCCTGATCAAGGAGCGGGGAGGCCAGGGTTGGAGGATGGGACGGGGCCGTGGAAGCATCCGGACGAGGGGGCATCCTGGAGGAGTTTCCCAGAGTGCTGTCTTTCCGGTCTGTATCCCAGAGTCCTCAGGGCTGAGAGCTTCAGCCTGTTAAGCTGCAGGGTGATCTGAGTCGGGTACTCGCCTTTGACTTGAAGGGCTGTCATTTCTCTCACATAAATGGACTTTATGGCCTTGGCTGGCCTTATCTTTGCCCTTCCTGCTGGAAAGGCCCGTAACACAAGGAGCAAGGCATCCACCTCTGTCCCCTGCGTCATGTCACGGGATCACCTCAACTTCATAAACAAAGCCCCCAGATGGCTTTTCCGAGGTCTGACGTGCCTCAGGGGAGCGTGGCCTGGGTGCGACTCTGCCATCTGGGCCCAGGCTGGACCACCATCCTCCCAGGCCTCAGCAAGGGGAGGATGGGGTGGAATTCACCAATAGCAAAGCCCAGACTCAAGGCCTCCATTAGAGGCTGGAGTCTCTGGGAGCCGGGCGGACCATGAAGTCAAAGCCACCTGTCTGTGGAGGTCAGGTGTGACGTCAGGCCTGCCGCAGGGGTACACTCCCTGCACCCCGAGACTGTGAGGGCTTCAGGAACCGGGGAGCCCTGCTCTGACTGGAGTGTGGATTTAATACTTGTTGCTCTGGCCACAGTCCGGCTGTGAGTGCAGGGAAGCAGCATTCCAGGTTCAGCAAGAACACGCAAGAAGGATCACTGTGGGAGCTCCCTAGTGGTCCAGTGGCTAAGACCCCGAGCTCCCGATGCAGGGAGCGCGGGTTCAATCCCTGGTCAGGGAACTGCATTCCGCAAGCCACAGCTAAGATCACGTGCAGCCAAATAAATAAATAAATACTTTTTAAAAAGGAAAGATCACTGTGGGTGTGTGTGTGTCGGGGGGCAGGGATTCTTCAGAACCACCTAACCTACCCTGGGAAACGCCTCTCCCAACCCCTCGTGGCCCTGTCCCAGTTTTCACTCAGAGGCCCAGGGCCCTGAACGCAGGGTAGGAAATGCTGCTGCTGTCTGAGTCGGGGAGTGCAGAGGAAGCCTGAGATGTGGTCCCCTCCTGCCTCATCAAGCACACAGCTTCTGCAGCTGTGTTCTGGGCCTCTCTGGGGCCCAAGTCTGACCTGGGCAGCAGGCTTGTGTGTGTGACTAGCACAAGCCCGTAAGAGCTGCCGACACCGCTGTTGTGCAAAGTGAACTCGAGAAGGGAAGTTACGGGGCTGCTGGGCAGGCAGGCACACGTGGAAGCGTAAAGGGGCTTCTAAACTGCCCTCCGAAGGACCGGCTCAGGCTGCACCCTGACTGCACGCCAAGGCGCCGTCTCCCCAGACTCTTGCCCGTGGCCCACGTCACTCAGCCGAAAACGCGGCTAATCTGGGGAGTGAACAGGGTCTTACCGGAGCTTTTATGGGCTGTTCCCCGATTACCCCTGAGGTGCACGACTGTCCTTAATGCCTCCTAGCCATTTCCATTTCCTCTATGAACTGCCTCTTTGCATTCTTTGCCCATTGTTTAAATTGGGCTTTTTTTGTCTTTTCATTATTAAGTTGAAACAGTTTTTAATATAATCTGATTATTAACAGTTTTTTGTGTATGTCACAAATGTTTTCTCCCAGTCGAGAATTAAAATTCTCTTTTAATTTAGTTTATGGTTTCTTTCTTCTTTTTTTCTACAGAAATACTCAGTTTTCTCCAGAGAAATAGCCTGTCGAGCGTAAGAAGCCAAGACAGACTGTCCACTGCAGCAGTGTTTCTAATAGTGAGATGCTGGAAGAGACCCACATGTTCATCAATAAGGGACTAGTTAAGCCACAACACATCCATACTAAGTATTGGACAGCTAAGCTGCAGGAAAAAGACAAACGAGGCCAATATGTGCATGCTGACTTAGAGCATTTTGTAAGCAAGTTGCAGAAAGATGTGTATGGCATGATACCACTTAAATGAATAACATGCCAGCAGATAAAACCCCCCAACTCCACATTTCTTTATATAATATTTTGTATGCATGTATTCATAAATGTATACATATAGATCTGGAAGGATCCACACAACACAAATGCCAGTAGTTGCTTTGGGCAAGAGGCTTTGGAGTGATCAGGAGACCTAAATTAAGTTTTTTCTATTGTTTATTATTATGATATGTATTATTTTGTCCATATTATTTGAATATTTTGTGACGAGACCACGTTATGGACTGAATATTTATGTTTCCCCAAAATTCATATGTCGAAACCCAACACCCAGTGTGACAGTGGTATTGGAGGGTGGAGCCTCTGGGAAGTGATTAGGTCCTGAGGGTGGAGCCCTCATGATTGGCACTCGTGCCCTGGAAAGAGGAGCACTGGCTGGGACTTCCCTGGTGGTCTGGGGGCTAGGACTCAGTGCCCCCAGGGCAGGGGGCAGGAAGCTAATCCCACAGGCCACAACTAAGGATCCCGCGTGCTTCCGGGAAGACTGAAGGTCCCTCGAGCTGCAGCTAAGAGCCAATGCAGCCAAGGAAATAGATAGAAATCAGCATAAAGAGACGAGAGCTGGTTTTCGCCCTGCTGTTTCTCTGCCATGGGAGAATACAGCAAGAAGTTGGCATCTGAGACTGGGAAGAAGGCTCTCATGGGACTCTGACCCGGTGGGCACCTTGGTATCAGAACGCCAGCCTCCAGATATGTGAGCAGGACGTTTCTGTTGTTTATAAGCCCCCGGGTCTGTGATACTTTGTTAGGGCCAGAGCTGACCGAGACGGACGATGTTCCTATTTTTTTATGGGTTATTGAAAAAGAGAAGCTGTGAGATCGGTGAGGAGTCTGCACAAGCCTCATTGATCTCTGCCAAATCTGCAGAGGCAGCCCAGACTGGGGTGGGGGGAGAGCCTGGATGTGAGGAGGTGGGAAGAGATGGCACGTGTGGGGCACCGCCGGTGTCGCCTGTATCTGCCTTGTGTGGGCATTCTCCTCGGAACCCTCCAGGTCAAGTTCAAGTGTTGACTGTGTCCTTTATTCCTGCTGCGCCCCTGGGTGGGTCGTGTGACCCCTGGGCCCCTTTGGGCCTCACCTTCTTTGTCTGTGAAATGGGTGTGGCACCACCTGGACTGTCTTCCCGTGCCGGGCAGGGTGCGTGGTGTGAAGCAACCAGGCAGTCTCAAGGAAGAGTGAGCGCTGAGAGGGGGGCCTGCGCAGCAGCCGCATGTGCTCTCTGACCGCGCAGGGGCGTGGGACGCGTTCGAGGACAGCTCTGTAAAGACGCTCGTCTTCAATAAGGTGTCTGTTATTCTCGGGGGGAGGAGGCTGAGCCTTCTCTGGCGAAGGGCTGGGGTCTCCCGAGGCTTCCCCACCGGAGGCTTTGAACCTTCGACCTACAAGAGGCCTTGGGACAATAGGAACAGAGCGAGTGGCTTCCCTGGCATGGCATTTGTACAGTTAAGCCCACAGAAGACAACAGGGAAGATTCCGAAAGCAGAAGACCCTGAGTGTGGGGGGGCATTGAGATGAGATGAGCCATCCATTAGGGGTGCATCCGCCTCTCTGGGACCATCTCTGAGGCGATTCATCAGTGTCAAGGCCGATGAAAAAGACCTGCAAAGATCAATTCCTTTGTGCAAGATAAGTAGTTTAAAATAATTGTATATATGTAAGGGGGTTGCCTTCTCATAATTGAAGAGAACAGAGGGAGGCAAGAATGTTCCAGGGAGAACGTCTCTGCTCCGCAGCGTGGAGTCTGCAGCATCAGGCAGACCGGTTAACAGTTGGCAAAAAGCCAGGGAGCTTAATCAATCTCCAAAGTTTATTATGAATAACCCCCGCAGCTAATGGATCATTCTTAGCAAGAGCATCATCCCGGTTATTTCCTCATTTTTATAAATTGATCTATAACTTTGAATCCTGGTCCTAGAGAGAGGAGCAAGGGACGTTAGAAACCACAAACCCAGCAGAATTCTTTTATTTCCACAAAGATCAAGTGAGACTGTTTTAGCAGAACTGGGAGCAAGATTCCACCTGCTCAGACTTCACCTTCCTGGCCCCACAGTGGCCCCTGAGGCACCTCCTTGAAACCCAAGGGCTGTGGGGATGTACAGAGACTACTGGGCTCTCCAGACTCTCCTACTTTTCAGATGAGGAAACTGAGGCCCAGAGAAAGGAAGTGACTTAACCACAATCTCACGGCACGTACTTGTGGACATGGTTGGTTAGTCACGCAGCAGCCATTGCTTCACTCCCTTTTGCTTATTTGATGAGTCCTTCTCCCTTTACAGGGGTTAAAAATGGTGGATTACTCACTTTTCCAATCTCTCTTCCAGCTAGAGTATTGGTATTGACTCAATTCTGGGAAGGGTCTACCTCCCTGACAAGAAGAAGGAAGCAAGAGAAATTGTCTTCTCGACTTTTGGTGTGGTTGTAGTGAGGATGTAATGACTGGAGCTGCAGCAGCTATCTTGTAACCATGAAGATACAAAGAAACAAAGCTTGAGGATGATCGTTGTGTTAGCTGGGATCCAGCCAGGAAACATGAGTCACTCTAAGTGATTAAAAGAGAGGAAACCAATGCAGGGATAGCTTATATAGATGATGCAAGAGCTGATGCAAAGCGAACCGGGAGGCCCCACATCCCTACCCACCCTGCTTTAGAAGTTAGCAATCATGGGACACTGTTCACACTCCTGGGGCCTGGAAGGATAGGGGAGGAAAGACTATTGTTATGAGAGCCCAGAAGTAATCTAGAATCACGGCAAGAACTTCTCGGAAGGAGCTGGGGGTGGGGAGGAGGAGAGGGAAATTGTTTGATCAGAGCTTAAGCCGTGTAGAGCCTCAGTCAGGGGTGCCCTGGGACACACACACACAGATACCCAACCCCCTCCCTCCATCTGCCCTCCAGCCCTCTATTAGTGCTTCCCGGGGCCCAAGCCGCCCCAGGATCCCGGGCACTGCGGGTCCCCAAGATGCAGGCACAGCAGGGATTGGGAGTGACCCCATCACCACACTGAAGACGACTGGGCACAAGACGGAAAGCCCTCATGCCCACAGCAACCTCGCTGAGCCACGCGCCAGCGTGTCCTTCACCTTGTCCTGCGGAGGAGAGAGATTTGCATTCTTCAAGTCACGAGGACTTGGGGCAGATCTGATTCATGGCACTGAAGCAGCCTTTCTGTTGTCGCTGAATTGGAGCCAGACCCCCGTGTCTTCCAACCCACAGTCCTGAGACCAGCCTCCACCCTCTGAAGACCACAACAGACGCCTGAGACCTGCTCCTGCTCCTTAAAAAGTAGGTGACGGGGCAGAACAGGGAAAGCAGGAGTGTCAGGGTGGAGCCCTGGTCTAGACCGCAGGCCCCTGTGCTCTGAATAGCCCACAGCAGGGAGGAAGAGGAAGGCGAAGGGAGCTGGAGGCCCCACGAAGAGCAGGAGCCACTGGTGGGAGGGGCCCCGGGGCTGAATCTCAGGCTTTTCTCAGGGCCAGTGTGTGAATACGGAAATGACGTCAGCTGGAAGGGTTGCCTGGGCCAGTCGCTTTCATACTTTGTTGAGACTCAGTATCAAATGTGACTTTTTTGGAAACTCAAGTGGGGGTGGGAGCCCCAAGTCCCCCCCTCTCCATCCTACACCACAGCCCTGCTGGCCTTCCTGGTGTTCTGCGGACAGTTTGAAAACAACTGATCTAGTCTGCCCTCATCCACGCACAGCCGAGGACACCAGGACTTTGCTTCCCCCTCAGCTGGCTGCAATGATAGCTACCCTACTCAGCCCCCAGCAGCCTGCATGGCAGGACACTGGTTTATTGATAAAATTGATTCCCTGGTGGCTCAGTGGCAAAGAATCCGCCTGCCAATGCAGGAGAAGGTTTGATACCTGGGTCAGGAAGATCCCCTGGAGAAGGCAATGGTAACCCGTTCCAGTTCTTGCCTGGAAATTTCTGTGGACAAAGGAGCCTGGCGGGCTAAAGCCCATGGGGTTGCAAGAGCTGGACGCGACTGAACACTCGCGCACCTGATAAAACTGAGGGAGTCGGGACAGAGCGGGTCTGGGGCGTCTGGGTCAGGGCATCCTCAGGTTGCCACCAGGCCTCTCTCTTCCTTTCCCCCCACAGCCTGCCTGCAGCACGGCGGCTCCATCAAATCTTATTGCTTTCTCTCTCAGCGTGGCCGCGATGATCACTGTGTTGGCCTCTCCAGCTTAGTCCAAGGGCAACATTCCAAATGCCTCTCTCTTTTTAATTTTTGCTGCTGAGTCTCCCTTGCAGTGAGTTGCCTCACAGCATGTGGAATCTTAGTTCCCTGACCAGGGATGGAACCTGTGTCCCCAGCGTTGAAAGGCAGATTCTTAACCACTGGACCACCGGGGAAGTCCCCCAAATGTCTCTCTTTTTTTCAGTTTCAGGATGGAGACTCCTGGGGACACTCTTTGACCCTATGCCCATGGTCGGGACCTCTCACAGCATCAGGGGACTGGGTCTGATAGCTCAGCCTTAACCACAAGCTCAGTTACGGGCCTGGGGGCAAGGGTTTACACCAGAACATTTGCAGGCAGCCCAGTGCTGAGCCCTGGGAAAGCCTGAAGAATGGGACAGTCCCCCTCACATGGATACCTGTTCTAGAGTCAGAGTTGGAGGGAGAAGGGCCTGACCGGGCCCCCACTGAACCACGGGCTGGCCTGCGATCTTGGCAGCCCCAGAATCTCTCTGGCTCTTGGTGTCTCCAGCTACAGAACAAGGAGACCACTTCCCATCATGAGACTTCCTGCGCCCATCAAGCAAGATAAGAAGTTAAGAAATGCTTCGTAATGAAACCGACAAGGAACAGACATCTACCAAGATCGGTTGGGTTTGGGAATGGAACCCCTGACCCCACTTTCACGACCTTGCTGGGCTCCCTGTGGTTCCTCCCAGAGCTTGGGAGGGGGACGAATACCCAGCTCAGCCCCTCCCCCTCCAGGTGAGACCCTGACCCAGGGCCCCAGCTGACAGGCCTCCTGGAAGCAACTCTTCCCTGGGACTTGAGAATCTTTATTTCTAAGGGCTGTGATTCTTATTTGGTTAAATAACACATTTTTAAAAATTGTTGTGATTCCATACTGAAGCTTCCCATATGGTTAATTGGAAGTGTTCTCACCAATATTGCAGGCTGTAAAAACTAATGAGGTAAATGGAAAATTTATCAAGTGCCACGGTTAGAAATTAACTTATTGCTTGATGCCGCGCTCATGACTAATGAAGTTAGAGGGAGCTCTTCACAAAGAGTGAGAACAGAGCCCTTGCTGTTGGGGAAAACGCTTCTGTTTGCCCCTTTCTACCTCTCTCCCCACTTGTCCTACTCACACATACCAGATGAGTACTGCAAAAGACCAGACCAAGTCTGCATCATTTGAACACGGTGTCTGCATTGGATTACGTATCATATCACCGATAACAATAACTTGTGCTTGGTATTTTGTACACCTTATCTTGTATGCTTCTCACATCAGGGCTGTGAGGGAGGTACTATGATTGCAATTCACAGATGAGAAAACTGAGGCTCAGAGACATGAAGTCACAGTGTACTAGGTGGTGAAGCTGCAAATCAAATCTGATGCCAATCTCCATGTGCATTTCACTCAGTGATTCACGCATTCATTCATTCAATCAACATGACATAGAGGCATGGAATGCCTACCAAGCGCCAGGCACCAGGCGTTCTTGGAGACGCTAGGGTGGAGTGGGGCAGGGATGAAGGGCCTGGACGCTAGTCTGGGTCCCTCTGCCACTTGCTGGCTCTGGGAAGGCGCTGGGCCTTCCAGCTGGCTGGCTCTCCAGATTTACTCCATCCTTCTGCACTCAGCTCTGTGCCCTGGGAGCCCACATCCATGGGCTCCTTTGGTCTCTGGCTTCTGAAGGATCCTGCTTACGAGAGGCACAGACCAGAGAGGATGTGGGGAGGAGAGTGGGGGAGGGGAGTTTCGGCGGTGGGGGGAGCGGTGTTTCTTCAGCTCCCTCCTTGCTAGTTGCTGGTGGTTGGTGCCATATCTTCCCACACCTCCTTCCTCTTAGATTGTACCTCCCTCCCAGAGGCTTCCTGCATACACGTGCTCTCCGTGGATCCCCGTGGCCCTTACCCCTCACTCCCCCAGGCCCGGGGGTCAGGGGTCCTGGCTGCCACTGGCCAGAAAGATGGTTTCCTTCAGTCTTGCCTCCACTTTGTGAAATTGGCCCTTTAATAAACTCCCCTGTCATGATTTATTTTTTTTTAGGCCTTGGCATTCAGCTTGTGGGATCTTAGTCTCCTGACCAGGGATTGAACCTTCACTTTCTGCAGTGAAAGCATGGAGTCTTAACCACTAGACCAGCAGGGAATTATTCCTTGAGTGACCACTTTGCGTGGCATCTCTTCCCAGCTGAGGTGTGACACAGTGATCTTGCTCCAGTTATTGACCTGAGTCTCAGCTTCCTCACCTGTCCGCTAGGTTAATAAATTACCAAAACTAACTTGTGAGAAATGATTGGTACAATGCTCAGGAGATAATAACTACTCAATAGATGCTTTTCGTGTTAAGACAGGATCCTGCCTTTCAGGACAAACTGTCACACTTGAGCTTCCCATGGACTCCATGGAGGTTTGTTAAACGTGTGCAGAGTCTGGCCGCAGCCCGTGGGCCCAGGAGGAGCCCTGCAGGTGACTGGCAAGGCCATGTGGCTGGCCTGTGACTGCACAGTGGGAGGGAAGGAGCGCCCGGGGAGGGTGCACAGGGTGGGGTCTTCCTCGGAGTGCAGGCGGGTCTGGGAAGGCTTTCTGGAGGAGCCGCTCTCACCTGAGACCTCCGCGGAGCTTGTGGAGCAGGGCTGCTCGATGCCCAGGACACGGCCGGAGGTGACGGGCAGGGGTGGCATGAGCTGGTGAGAGACGGAGCTGTGGTCGGCTGTCTACTGGAGCTCAGATGTCATCTCTCAGTGAGTGGAGTCCCTGCAGGGTTTTCTCTAGAGAAGTGGTTCAGTGAGGGGGGACCAGGAAAGTGCCTCTCTGAGGGGACGTCACCCACCTTATTAAAGACAGCAGACTCCTGGGTGGTCCAGTGGCTAAGACGCCGCACTCCCAGCGCAGGCGCCCTGGGAGTGATCCCTGGTCAGGGAGCTAGATCCCACATGCCTTAGCTAAGAGTTTGCATGCCTCAAATGAAGATCCTGCATGCTGCAACTAAGACCCAGTGCAGCCAAAGAAGTAAATAAATATTTTTAAAAATTGGCAGACTCCTGATGATAGTGGGTGGCAAGGAGGGATCTGAGCTTTCCCCAGAATTGAGGAGACTCTGACCAACCTTAGAATTCCATGTCCCCAGCGCATCCCCACGTGCTTCCTGCACCCGACTCCACTGGAGAGCTGCTTCCACCTCCTTCCTTTCCTTCTCTGCAGCTCGTCCCCTCCTCCCACCTTCCCTTCCTCTTCCTGTGTTGGCCTTCTTCATTCCGCCTGCTGCTGTGGCCCCAGCCTTCAGGGCCCTGCGAAGGACCGCCTGCATCTAGGACTGTCTAAATACCAACTAACACCTTCTCCTCTCAAACCGCCCTCTGAGTCCTTTCTCTGACCTTGGCTCTGACCCCGAGGAAGAACGCATGCGTGGCTGATGACCACAGTCACCACGCTAAGGGTCCAGCCAGTCAGATCCCTTCCCAGCTCTCCGCTCTTGTCTGTGCCTGTCCTGAGCTCGTGGTAGCAGGCATGAGAAGCATACTTGCAGGCCTGGGAGAGGCCACCTCCCCTGCCGGCTCCCAGAGCAGAGGCTGTGTCTATGTCCTCAGACGTCCAGGCAGTGTCTGGCTCGCCTGGGGTTTCTTCTGTGTTCATTGAGTCAATGAAACCAGATGGAGTGATCATTTACAATTCAGTGTGGATGTACTGAATGCATCCTACCAGCACAGGCTAGGATTTCTCTAAAAGAGAGTGAGACTTAGTCCCTGACCCAAGGGAGTTAACAGCTTTGTGGCGGAGAGAAAGCAACCCATCTCGATCCACCACGGGGTCGGCATGCTGGACACCAACGCTCCCCAGCCCTGCGCATCCCTGAAGCCTCGGCTGTCATCACCTCCTCCCCGGACTGCTGCGAGGCTCAGAAAGGGTCTCTGTGCTGTTGGCTCCTCTCCTGCCCAGTCCTGCAGCACAAATCCCCAGATGAGAGTCCTCCTGAAGTGCAGATCGTAGCACGCCCCCTCCTCCAAGCTTCATGTTTCCCATTATTTGTGATAAACTGCAAGCTGCCCGCTTACGATCGAGGCCCTTCTTACTTGTCCAGCTTATCTTCCCAGTCCATCCTTCGGCCCTTCCTCAACACAGCCAAATGGGACTGTGCACTGATCTTGGACTTCTAAAGGCCCATCCCTGCCCTTGACATTTTGCTCAGCATTTCTTCTGTCGGGAGCATCATTGCCCTGTTCTCTCCACCGCTCTTTAGGTTCTACTGCAAATCCTACTCCCTCTAGGAAAACTGATGAAACCTACTGGGAAGTACTCTTTCTACTATAAACATTTTATAGTTCAGTTCAGTTCAGTCGCTCAGTCGTGTCCAACTCTTTGCGACCCCATGGACTGCAGCACACCAAGCTTCCCTGTCCATCATCAACTCCCGAAGCTTGCTCAAACTCATGTCCATTGAGTCGATGATGCCATCCAACCATCTCCTCCTCTGTCATTCCTTTCTCCTCCTGCCTTCAATCTTTCCCAGCATCAAGATCTTTCCCAATGAGTCAGTTCTTCACAGTTCTTCGCCGAAGTATTGGAGTTTCAGCTTCAGCATCAGTCCTTTCAGTGAATATTTAGGACTAATTTCCTTTAGGATGGACTGAGGAATTCTAAAAAAAAAAAAAAGCACTGCTAATTGGCCAGCAGACAGGAAGTAGATAATCTCTTCTCCATCCAGGGAAGGAACCTGAGTCTCATGCATGGCTGGCAGATTCTTGACTGTCTCGGCCACCAGGGAAGCCCTAGTACATTGCCAGTAAAGTTTAAATTGACACAATCATTTGGAAATTCAATTTGGCATATGTATCAGAGATTATAGAACTCTCTCTTTAAACCTAGTAAATCTACTTGTAAGAATTTGTATTATGGTCATTTCTTACAGAGGAACTTCTGTACCTTGGTATTATTTACATGTTTGCTAGAATCTAGACTTCAAAAGCTCATGGAGAGAGTCATTGGCTCCACGTACTACAGCATGGTCACGTGATAAAACATGCACTATTTACAAGCTGTGTTTTCCAGTGGCATGGGAAACTGCTTGTGATATAATATCTGAATAATGTAGGTATTTATAAAACATAAATATTTTATGTCTGTTCAAAGGCTGGAAGGAGACAGGTCAGAAGGTGCGGATGGTGATTATTTCTAGTTGGTGGCTTATAGATTATTTAAAATTTCTTCTTTATGTTCTGTATTTTCCTAACTTTCTATTTGCACTGCCTTGATGATAGAAGATAAGCTCCTTTCTCTTCAAAAGAAAGTATAGAGCTTTGCATTTCTCTTAGGGAGGAATTCTCCTGCTGTGATGTATAATTTGGGCGGCACTTGTCTTCAATTTATTATTAGATAATGTACCCTCCGAAGGACATGGACTAGCTTGCTAGCTCACTTTTGCAGCCTCTGAAAGCTGAGTTGACATTTGGATGTAGTAGGACATTATTGAAAAGGATGGGACTGCCTTTGTTTGAAGGCAGCCCTGGTGCCCCTGGGTCCCTGGGTCTCAGGAGGACATGGGGGCGGGGGGCTCGGTGTCCTGGAGGCACCGACATAGCACAGGTGCTGGGGGAAGGGCCAGCAGCCCTTGGTGGGAACTCAATTCTGGCCGTCCCATCTACTCGTCTGGAAACGGTTCCATCAATTGAGTAGATGATTGCTGAACAAAACCTTTTTGTTCTGTAAGAATTTACTCTTGTTTTTGCTTAGCTGTCTATTTTTGTTTCTTGCTGATTTTGGGGGGTCCATTTATAGACTCTGCTCAGGAGAGTAAAGCTTCTTCCCCCTTAAAACCCTTGACTACACCCCTCTTCCGTTCTTCTTTCACGTTTATAGTTTTGCTCACTTGATGGATCTTAGTTGTATCACTTCAGAATCTGGTGAAGTTGGAAACGGAACATGCACAGGCAACCCTCAATTTATGGTTAAACATTTTAAATAAATTTGCTACAAAGAAAACAAGGTCCCCATGGACTTGAATGGTTCCCTGCCCTCTGCTCTCCTCCTGGGGCTCCACTCTCGAGAGTCATCTCTTCTAGTAGCTGTTCTGGGTCCCAGGAGCAACGAAGTGTGTGTCTTTCTTTTGTACATTTTTTGAAACTCTGAAGAAAGTGAACTTCTCCCTCACTGCAAGACCACAGCTCCTTGGCAGTAGACCTTCCAGCTCAGGAATTTACAGAGCCCAAGAAAACACAAAGGTCATTGATTTCTGGATTCGTGGTCTTCCCAGCAGTGGGATCAGCAAGCCCCGCATGAACAGTATGAAAAGGCAAAAAGATATGACACTGAAAGATGAACTCCTCAGGTTGGTAGGTACCCAATACACTACTGGAGATCAGTGGAGAAATAACACCAGAAAGAATGAAGAGACGGAGCCAAAGCAAAAACAACGCCCAGCTGTGGATGTGACTGGTGATGGAAGTAAAGTCTGATGCTGTAATATACATATTGCACAGGAACCTAGAATGTTAGGTCCGTGAATCAAGGCACATTGGGAGTGGTCAAACAGGAGATGGCAAGAGTGAACATTGACATTCTAAGAATCAGTGAACTCAAATGGACTGGAATGGGAGAATTTAATTCAGATGACCATGATATCTACTACTGTGGGCAGCAATCCCTTAGAAGAAATGCAGTAGCCATCAAGGTTGACAAAAGACTACAAAATGCAGTACTTGGATGCAGTCTCAAAAATGACAGAATGATCTCTGTTCGTTTTCAAGGTAAACCATTCAATATCACAGTAATCCAAGAACTGAACTGAACTGAACTGAGCTGATGCCCCAAACACTAATGCTGAAGAAGCTGAAGTTGAATGATTCTTTGAAGACTTACAAGACCTTCTAGAACTAACACCAAAAAAACATGTCCTTTTCATTACAGGGCACCGGAATTCAAAAGTAGGAATTCGAGAAATACCTGGAGTAACAGGCAAATTTGACCTTGAAGTACAAAATAAAGCAGGGCAAAGGCTAATGGAGTTTTGCCAAGAGAATGCACTGGTCATAACAAATGCCCTCTTCCAACAACACAGGAGAAGACTACACGTGGACATCACCAGATGGTCAATACCAAAATCAGATTAATTATATTCTTTGCAGCCAAAGATGGAGAAGCTCTATATAGTCAGCAAAAACAAGACCAGGAGCTGACTGTGGCTCAGATCATGAACTCTTTCTTGCCAAATTCAGACTTAAATTGAAGAAAGTAAGCAAAACCACTAGACCATTCAGGTATGACCTAAATCAAATCCCTTACAATTATACAGTGTAAGTGACAAATAGATTCAAGGGATTAGGTCTGACAGAGTGTCTGAAGAACTATGGATGGAGGATTGTGACATTGTACTGGAGGCAGTGATCAAGACCATACCCAAGAAAAAAAATGCAAAAAGGCAAAATGGTTGTCTGATGAGGCCTTACAAATAGCTGAGAAGAGAAGCTAAAGGCAAAGGAGAAAAGGAAAGATATACCCAGTTGAATGCAGAGTTCCAAAGAATAGCATGGAGAGATAACAAAGCCTTTCTCAGTGATCAATGCAAAGAAATAGAGGAAGACAACAGGATGGGAAAGACTAGAGATCTCTTCAAGAAAGTTAGTGATACCAAGGGAACAGTTCATGCAAAGGTGGGTACGATAAAGGACAGAAATGGTAGGGAGCTAACAGAAGCAGAAGATATTAAGACGAGATGGCTAGAATACACAGAGGAACTATACAAAAAAGATCTTCATGACCCAGATAACCATGATGATGTGATTACTCACCTAGAACAAGACATCTTGGAATGCAAAGTCAAGTGGGCCTTAGGAATCATCACTACGAACAAAGCTAGTGAAGGTGATGGAATTACAGTGGAGCTATTTCAAATCCTGAAAGATGATGCTGTGAAAATGCTGCACTCAATATGCCAGAAAATATGGAAAACTCAGCAGTGGCCACAGGACTGGAAAAGGTCAGTTTTCATTCCAATCCCAAAGAAAGGCAATGCCAAAGAATGCTCAAACTATGGCACAATTGCACTCATCTCACATGCTAGTAAAGTATTGCTCAAAATTCTCCAAGTCAGGCTTCAGCAATATGTGAACCATGAACTTAAAGATGTTCAAGCTGGTTTTAGAAAAGGCAGAGGAACCCAAGATCAAATTGTCAACATCCATTGGATCATGGAAAAAGCAAGAAAGTTCCAGGAAAACATCTATTTCTGCTTTATTGACTACGCAAAAGTTTTTGACTATGTGGATCACAACAAACTGTGGAGAATTTTTCCAGAGATGGACCAGACCACCTGACCTGCCTCCTGAGAAATCTGTATGTAGGTCAAGAATCAACAGATAGAAATGTACATGGAAGAACAGACTGGTTCCAAATAGGGAAAGGAGTATGTCAAGGTTGTATATTGTCACTCTGCTTATTTAACTTCTATGTAGAGTACATCATGAGAAATCCTGGACTGGATGAATTGCAAGCTGGAATCAAGATTGCTGGGAGAAATATCAATAACTTCAGATATGCAGAGTATACCACCCTTATGGCAGAAAGTGAAGAAGAACTAAAGAGCCTCTTGATGAAAGTGAAAGAGGAGAGTGAAAAAGTCGGGTTAAGGCTCATTCAGAAAACTAAGATCATGGCATTCAGTCTCATCACTTCATGGCAAATAGATGGGGAAACAATGGAAACAATGACAGAGTTTATTTTCTTGGGCTCCAAAATCATTGCAGATGGTGACTACAGCCATGAAATTAAAAGACGCTTACTCTTTGGAAGAAAAGTTATGACCAACCTAGACAGCATATTAAAAAGCAAAGACATTACTTTGCCCACAAAGATCCATCTAGTCAAAGCTATGGTTTTCCCAGTAGTCATGTATGGAGGTAAGAGTTGGATTATACAGAAAGCTGAGCGCTGAAGAATTGTTGCTTTTGAACTATGGTGTTGGAGAAGACTCTTGAGAGTCCCCTGGACTGCAAGGAGATCAAATCAGTCAATCCTAAAGGAAATCAGTCCTGAATATTCATTGGAAGGACTGATTCTGAAGTTGAAACTCCTATACTTTGGCCACCTAATGCAAAGAACTGATTCCTTGGAAAAGACCCTGATGCTGGGAAGATTGAAGGCAGGAGAAGGGAATGACAGAGGACAAGATG
>SJYV01039606.1:4143676-4167985 GCA_006410875.1 Neotragus pygmaeus | reverse complement strand
TGGCAAATAGATGGGGAAACAATGGAAACAATGACAGAGTTTATTTTCTTGGGCTCCAAAATCATTGCAGATGGTGACTACAGCCATGAAATTAAAAGACGCTTACTCTTTGGAAGAAAAGTTATGACCAACCTAGACAGCATATTAAAAAGCAAAGACATTACTTTGCCCACAAAGATCCATCTAGTCAAAGCTATGGTTTTCCCAGTAGTCATGTATGGAGGTAAGAGTTGGATTATACAGAAAGCTGAGCGCTGAAGAATTGTTGCTTTTGAACTATGGTGTTGGAGAAGACTCTTGAGAGTCCCCTGGACTGCAAGGAGATCAAATCAGTCAATCCTAAAGGAAATCAGTCCTGAATATTCATTGGAAGGACTGATTCTGAAGTTGAAACTCCTATACTTTGGCCACCTAATGCAAAGAACTGATTCCTTGGAAAAGACCCTGATGCTGGGAAGATTGAAGGCAGGAGAAGGGAATGACAGAGGACAAGATGATTGGATGGCATTACTAACTCAATGGATGTGAGTTTGAATAGGCTCTGGGAGTTGGTGATGGACAGGGAAGCCTGGCATTCTGCAGTCCACGGGTTCGCAAAGAGTCGGACACAACTGAGGGACTGAACTGAACTGAGCTGACTCAGCTTTTTCAGGAACGTGGAAGGAAAAGGCGGGCTCTGAGTGTCGAGCTGGCGGCACTTGTGAGATTTCTGCTCCATCAGGTGATAGAAGTCTCTGTTCCTGTCTTTAACCACACCAGGGCAGTCACTCAGGCAGACAATCCCTACCTGCACATGTTCATTCATTCCATGAATGTTTGCTGAGCGCTTACTTGCTACCAGGTGCTGCCTGGGCTCTGGGAGGAAGTGGCACACGAAGGTTAACTGCCTTCTAGCCTCATGGAATGGGACATGGGGACAGGCATGGTCTCTTGGGGGTGGGGTCACTCATCACAAACCACACAAGTTATATTTTGGATGGGATCGTGTGGACCTCAGGTCAAGGACCCAGGTTGCGAGTTCAGCTCCGGGAGTCAGCTCCTTGGTAAACTGGGGATGATGCCAGTAGCTTTCTAAGGCACACAGCCTGCTCCAAGGTTGGAGAAAGGGGCACGCACCAGTGGAGGCATTCCCATCAGGTCTTTGGCCTTTCCACCCGCCTCCCACCCTCCTCTGAGGACATCTGCCTTCCTGGACGGGATCCATTTGCGTGGGCTACGTACGGGAGGGCTGAGACGGGCCCAGGCTTGGAGCCCTGGCTCAGCAGGAGTGTGGCAGGGGTCCTGTCGGGTGAAGGCAGGGCTCAGTCGCCCTGAGACAGGAGGCAGAGCCAGGAAGAACAGCCGGGCTGTGGAGCCTGCCTGTCCCGGCGCCTCTGGAAGCCTCTGCATCTAGAGGGGCAGCCACCCAAGGTTCCCACAACCTCAGGCCTCTCGGTGGTAGGAGGCGCGGGGGCCGTCACCAGCCTCAGGCCGGAGAAACAGAAAGGGAGGGAGACAGCGCCTCCATGTCCGCAGTCACGGCCACACAGCGCTCGGAGCCAGGTCTAAGAATAGAACGGGGAGGTCTCTGACTTCCAGATACACAGCCAAGCCCCAGACCCATGCTGGTTCTTGGCAAGGCCCCTTCCACACTCCCCTCTCTCAGATCCACCCTAGTTTGTTTCTGGAAATATTGTAGCTGTCATAGTCGTTGTTCTAATAAAACACTCATCTGACGACCTATTAGTAAGGCATGCTGTTGACAGGAAATGTGCATTTGCCGTATTTCCCATTATATTGTCTATTTCCTGCCTCATTTTTCTCTGGAGGGCAGGAGTCACGGGAGATAATAGCATATTGACAGAAAGGGAAAGCAAGGGAAAGAGATCGTTGAGAGAGGGGGAATTCAGCTCTAGTTGGCGGCAAAGGTTTCCAGCAGGAAATCTACACTCATTTCCTGTCGGCCTGCTCCAAACACCATCTGCCCCTTCCTCCTTCTCCCCTCAACAAATCATCCTCTGGTCCTGGGAGGCCGCGTCTGGCCCTCTGATGGAGGCCTGGCTTGTTGTTTCTGGGGGCCGAGGTTGGGGGAAGACTCTAAGTGTCTGACCCTTTGCAACTTCGAGGACTGTAACCTGCCAGACTCCTCTGTCCACAAGATTCTCCAGGCAAGGATACTGGAGTGGGTTGCCATTCCCTCCTTCAGGGCATCTTCCCAACCCAGGGATCAAACCCATGTGTCTCCTGCTTTGGTAGGCAGGTGCTTTACCACCTGGGAGCCCAAAGAATCCAGAGGAGAGTGTGAAACAAACCCTTAGTCACCATCAACAGGACTTTGTGGCGGCTGGTGGATCATGAAGGCAGAAAGAGTCTTGTTTTCTAGAATCTTCTTGCCCCAAACCTTTTCTCTTTCAATATCATGTGGCAAATAGCGTATCACCAGGGAAGAACCACTTGCTGCTTGTGCAAACGCCAGTGGCAGGCCTGGAGACTGCAGTGAGGGGCTCTTTCTGGAGCCCCCACCCGTGGGTGGGGATGGTGCTGGTTTGCTGTTCCTTTCAGGGACCTGCCTTGGTTCCATCACACCCGGCACACGTGTTCAAGGCTCTGGCTTGCAGGGTCCTGGATGTTGCCAGCTGCGGGTCGCTGGGATGGAGCGGGCTCAGACCTGGCCACGGATTCTGTGTCTTCAGTGGCCGGGACAAGGGATGGAGTGCCCGACTCTGGCTCCCTCTTGGCCACCCCTGTTCCCACTGCTGCTGACCCAGAAATTCTGGGAATGGGGGGAGAGGGAGAGAAAGGAGTAAATCTGTTTTGCCTGGATCTGTCTTGGTTTGAGCACCAAAACCCCTCAGTACCAGAACATCCAGGAAGCCTGGTGACCTTACAAATGTGAGTGAGTCGTAAAGAATCGTCGGGACGCTTTCCACCTCCATGCTCCCGGGCTAGTTCCCAGCGGTGAAGAAACAGGATTGGGAGGGAAGAGACACAGATGCTGACTGACACGTTATGGGGCTTCCCAGGTGGCGTTGTCACGTCGTGTCCGACTCTTTATGACCTCATGGACTGCAGCACGCCAGGCCTCCCTGTCCATCGCCAACTCCTGGAATTTACTCAGACTCAGGTCCATTGAGTCAGTGATGCCATCCAACCCTCTCATCCTCTGTCATCCCCTTCTCCTTCTGCCTTCAATCTTTCCCAGCATCATGGTCTTCTCTAATGAGTTGGCTCTTTGCATCAGGTGGCCAAAGTATTGGATCTTCAGCTTCAGCATCAGTCCTGAAGGTGGCTCAGTGGTAAAGAACCCTCCCGCCAATGCAGGAGACACAGGAGACGCGGGTTCAATTCCTGGATTGGGAAGACCTCCTGAAGGAGGGCATGAGAACCCACTTCAGTATTCCTGCCTAGAGAATCCCATGGACAGGGGAGCCTGGTGGCTATGGCTGAAGCAACTTTGCTTGCATAGAAACTCTATTTTNGACGCGGGTTCAATTCCTGGATTGGGAAGACCTCCTGAAGGAGGGCATGAGAACCCACTTCAGTATTCCTGCCTAGAGAATCCCATGGACAGGGGAGCTTGGTGGCTATGGCTGAAGCAACTTTGCTTGCATAGAAACTCTATTTTACAGTCTTTGGCAAAAGGGCAGCTTGGCTGGCTCAGGTAACCCAAAGCAGAGGGGGAGGGATCTTGTTTCTTTCAGACAGGGCTGGAAGGGTGGGCATAGATGGCTGCCCACAGCTCTGGGCTTCCATTCCTGTGAGGACAGTGCAGACCCTCCATATCGGGCCTGGCAACGCTTCTGGAACCCAGGTTCGCTACCTGACTGCCCAGGCCTGGGTTCCGCACTTGGGAAGCGGTCAGCTCCAGTGGATGGGGGCTGGGCGGGGTTGGTGAGTCCCCAGGGGTGGCTGGGGTGCTCTTGCTGGAGGTGAGGGTGCCGGGTGGCTCCAGATAACCCGGCTCATGTGTCAGGAACCCTGGCTTCCTTGGCCCCCCCCCCCGCCTCGCCTCAGGCTGGACTCTGTCCCCTCTTGGCATGCTGTTCCCCCTTGAAGGATTTTCCTGTGTGCACTTAATTGTTCCTCCTGCTCTGTGAGGCCTCGAGAGTAGGGTGGATGGGCCTTTCACATCTCTCTCTTCCCAGGAGATTCTCAGCTCTGAATCAGAGGGGTTGTTTGCAGTGGATGCCAAGTGTCTTTGTGTATTTATGTGTTTATCTGGCTTTTCCTTCCAAAGCTCNGAGGCCTCGAGAATAGGGTGGATGGGCCTTTCACATCTCTTTCTTCCCAGGAGATTCTCAGCTCTGAATCAGAGGGGTTGTTTGCAGTGGATGCCACGTGTCTTTGTGTATTTATGTGTTTATCTGGCTTTTCCTTCCAAAGCTCTACCTTGAAGATTTAAATCTTGCTTTTAAGGAATGTCGCAAGCCGGAGAGCTCTGTGAGGCCAACAGAGAAGGAAATGGAGAGAGGAACACTTTGGGGGGCCTGCTGTCTCCACGGTGCTGGGCTGGGGCTGGGCCGAGAAGGACGCCTGGCCCCTCTGCCTCGGAACCTGTGGCATGTGCGCACGTGAACCCAAGCTGGGGCCCTGGAGCTTGCGCGCCTGTGAGCAGGTGGCTGCACACTGAGGCTTCGGCAGAAGAGTCCAGACCCAAGGCTGAGCTGAAAGCTTCCAGCCTTCCCTGTTGCCTCCCCACCAGTGGCTCACAGGCTGTGCCTGACGCCCTGGCTGGGCCCCCCGCCCTCCCGATGCCGGCACGCTGAAGGCAGAGAAGCTCTGTCTGGTTCACAATTGTATCCCCAGAACTCTGCATGGTGCCAGGCACATAGTAGGCACTTCTTGTAGATGATAATTGCCGCTTATCAAGAGCTTTAATTTTGCTGCTACACTCTGTGTTGAGCACTCTACATGCATTATTTGATTTAATATTTACATGAACCCCATAACGTCAGGATTAAAAAAGAGAAAGTGATAGAATATATAAAACATAAAATTTACCATTTCAACCCTTTAGACAATTCACTACTATCCATCTTAGAACTCTTTTCACTGTCTTAAATAGAGACTCTGTACCTACTAAATATTAATAATAACCCCTATTTCCCATTCTCCACCCCCCGGCAACCACTATTCTACTTTCTGTCTCTATGAACCTGAGGAGTCTACATACTTCATGGAAGGGGAATCAAACAATATTAGTTCCTTTGCATTCGGTTTATTTCACTGGGCATAATGTCCTCAGGGCTCATCCATGGTGTAACATGCTTCAGAATTTCGTTCTTTTTTGCAGCTGCATAATATTCTGTTGTAGGAATGCACTGCTTGTTCTTTATCCATCATCTGCTGATGGACCCTTGGGTGCTTCCACTTTGTGGTTATTATGAAAAAGGATCAGCATTAACTGATTTAAAAAAATTTTTAATGTTTTTGAATGTGAAGTCAAGTGGGCCTTAGAAAGCATCACTACAAACAAAGCTAGTGGAGGTGATGGAATTATAGTGGAGCTATTTCAAATCCTGAAAGATGATGGTGTGAAAGTGCTGCACTCAATATGCCAGCAAATTTGNAAAAACAGAACTGTCATGTGATCCAGTAATCCTACTGTTGGGCATATAATCAGAGAAAACCGTAATTCAATTGTAAAGTAATTAGCCTCCAATTAAAATTAAAAAATAAAAATAAAATTTAAAAAAGAAGCAAAAATAAATAAATAAAAATAATCTGGGGCCACAACAAAAAGATACCTGCACCTCAATGTTCATCGCTGCATTATTTACAACATCCAGGTCATGGAAGCAACCTGAATGTCCACTGAGAATAATAGATAAAGACATGGTACATATATACAATGGAATATTACCCAGCTATTAAAAATAAGAGAGTGAGAAGGGATTGGTTAAGGCCAGGAAGGTTTCATGGCTCTTGTAATGATCCACAAATCTGTGTGGTGAACATCTTGACAGTGAGGTATCTCTAAATATTTGGCTGAATGTGCACAAGTTGTCAAGAAATGTTTCTTGGATTAAACAAGCACCTACTTCTCCAAGCTCTACACACACCAGACACAGTTACTCTCAGACACTCATGAGAAGCTGGCAAAGGCTAAGCCAGTGCCAGGCTTCCATCAGTGGAGGAAGGAGGGAGACAGAGGGTGTCACTAGACAGAGGGGAGCAGGGAGGGAATCAAGGTGAGGACTGTGTGGTTCCCAGATGTAGCCCTGGCTTCCTCCTCTGCACAGCCTCTACCCCCACAAAGTGCAGCAGGCCAGGCCAGGGTTTCTCACAGACAGAGGCCCAAGCATCCAGCAATCACATGAGAACCAGGCCTGGCCACCCCTTGGGGCACCTGTCTAAGCAGCTGGGGAGGGAGACACGGGCAGCCATCTGTTAAGGGTGTGGCCTGTGCCAGGCTCTGTGTTAAGTCACAGTTTATAGGCACATGGTNAAATTCTTTCCTCCAGAACAGCAAAACTCACATGGTTGCCCTCACTTGGGGTCAGAGTTTTAAAAATCTTCAGTTTACGATAAAGGACAAAGACGTTGAGAGAAAGTAAGCAATTTTCCCAAGTTACCTCAAGTCACAAAACTGGTCAATGCCAAAGCATTAACTCTAGGACTATAGGAGAGTGCTGGACCCTATTTCCTGTTCATTAAATGAATGATAGGTAACTGCATGAATTAGATCTTCAGAAAGGCAATAAATTGCATTACTGAGGACCTCGCTAGCTGCTGCAACAAACCAACCACTAAATTTCCATTGGCTTAGCAGTGAGATAGAACTTAACTTCTCCTTTAAGTCAAGCTCAGTGTGGGTGGCCCCAGGTTCCTCCCAGGTCCCTTAGGGTTCTTAGGTGTTGTAATTCCACCATTCCTGCGACTCCTCTGCCTCCAGGCATCTGAAGGAGAGAGGTTGTGGAAGAAGCCCAGGTGCTTCGAAAAAAATGTGGCCTGGAAGGGACCCCAGTTCCATTCATACTTTCTTGATGTAAACCACTCGGATGGTCATGCCTGAAGCAAGGGGGCTGTGAAATGTTGTCTCCAACTGGGCTGATGTTCCCAGCAACCTCTCTGCCTTCTGAAAGCAGTGGAGGGCAGTGAGATGAATTTTTTGTTGTTGGATCACATGAATCTGTCGCACCAAATGCTGTAAGATTCGAGTGGGTAATGCGTAAGAAGTGTGAAAAACATTCGTGTGTTCAGGAGGTTAAGGCATGGGGGCGGGGAGCAGACACGTAATTGGGATGCTGCTCCATCTCTGATGGTTCATCTCACTCTCCAGCTCCCCCAATGTCATGGGCTATCTGGAAGGTTATTTCACGTACCCGCCTTGTGGAAGCACATTTCCATAGACAGCAGATAAAGATCTCTTAACCTTGTATTTTCCCTCGTATCGTCATAAATAGTTTCTGCAATGCCATTTCAGTGAGCCTGACAGTTTCTACAATGAGATCTGGATGCAGCAGCATATCTTCTTGTTATATATAAGAAAGAGGGACAGCATTCATCGTTTACGGTGACATCAATGAAGTCTGCTCGCAGAGGTTCCCCATCCATCCATTCATAATACCTTTTATGACTTTAGGCTTTTAAACACGGCACTCTGGTCTATTTTTCAAATGCACTCCCATTATCAGCTCAGGGAGCCATTCTTCAATATTTCATTTTCCTAAGAATATCTAGAATATCTTAATTTTTATGAGGCTTCTCCATGGGGTAAGCTGTCAGGTATGACTTTATTGTGAAAAAGGGGTTGGGGGCCTGCTACCAGATCACCCCTCCTCTGTGATGCCTGACGACTTGTTTCCCTTTTTTTTTTTCCTTCCTGGAATACTCCCCAAATAAAGGCCCCATAAAGAGATGTGGTTCCTGAGCACAGCTGTCCACTCTGAAAGGGGAATCTAGAAAGGTCAGAAAGAGGGCAATTAGGACATAGATTGGGGGACTTCTCTGGTTGTCTACTGGTTAAGACTCTGTGCCTCTACTGCAAGGGGATGGATTTGATCCCTGGTTGTGAAACTAAAAGAAATGAAAAAAAAAGGAACACAGATTGGGTCTCATTGTGGGTCAGCCCCAACCTTGAGATGTAGTAGCTCTTCAAAGGCCATGAGTTTGACACCAGAAGAGCAGGGCCATCCAAGGCGAAGCAGAGTTCCTGTGCCAACAAGCGTTCGCGGCAATGACACTCCTCTCTGCTCCCCAGGAGATCCAGCTGTGATGAGAAGAGCCCTCTGGGCTCCCGAGGAAGGGACCCACGGGCATGTCTGGCCTTGCTTGCCCACACCGCTTCCCCAGCGTGGTGCCACCACGTCGCCCCTGGCCACAGGGTCCTGGCTTCTCTCTTGCAGGTGAATCTTCTACTCAGGTTGGCAAGATCCGTTTTAGCCGTCATCCTAGTGGGTTGGGAACAATGGCCTCTCCATCTGTGGATCCCTCAGACAGGCTGGGGGCAGTGGAGATTCTTCCTAAGTGACACAGATAGGAAAAATAATGTTGGATATTGATTTATGGAAGGAAGGAGATGAACAGACTGAGACCGCCCACAGCCAGCGATCCGGGGCATGTTACAAACATGCCAGACACTCCAAGGATGAGAACGTTTGACCTAATTTAGCAACAACAAATCCGCTTCTGCACACACACTTCTCTAATTACAAATGAGATCCTGATAGGCTCAGCAAGGGTAAATAAAATTGATTCTCTCCACATAGATTTGGAGATGATAAATGTGTTCAAGAAAGGGCTTCAAAAGCCTGCTTGCTGATTAGGAAAGGCAACATAATTGTGAGAGAGTGACTAATAGATGGAAGGCATTGCGGCAGAATCAGTCTCCTTGCAGAAATGTCACAGGTCTGATCTTTTTGAGATAATTACCATCAGATGTCTGTGTGTTTCATGTCTGTCCTTCGGTTGGTGGGAGCATGGCAAGGATCCCCGAATCAACTCTGCTCTGGGCCATTCTAGCCTGAAGCCTGTTGTGAAGCTCCTTGGGTTTCTTGGGAGCAATGACTGCACCCCCATTCATTAGTTCCCCAGTGCCCAGCACTATTCTTGGCACAGGGGAGGCGTGCTCTGTGTGATATTATATGTAACAAACAGGATAAAGTGTTCAGTTTGACCCACGGGAAGTTGCTGATATTTAGCTATTTTAAAAATTTGATAAATAGCAATTTAAAATGTTTCTACTCACTGTGTATTCATGATTTATTATTGCATAATAAACTGCCCCCACATTTAGCAACTGAGAACAACAGCCATTCATTATCTCATAATTTCCATGAGTCAGGGATCCAGGTGCCTCTGCCTCAAGGGCTCCAACAAGATGTCAGTTAAACAGTTGCCAAGGGCTGCGGTTTCATCTGAAGGCTTGACTGAGGGTGAGTGGGGATCCAAGGCTCAACTTTGGCATCAGCTACTCACGTAGCTCTCAGTAGGAGCTGAGGGGGTGAGGTCCCAGGTTCTTGCTGGCCAGAACCTGGGGGTCCCAGGCCCCCTCCAGTTCCCCACTGTGTTAACCTCTCTGTGGGGCTGCCTTGTAACATGGGAGCTGGCTTCCCTCAGAGTGAGCAGTGGGGGACAGAGAGCCCAAGGCAGGAGCCACAGTCGCTTTATAACCTAATCTTGGAAGTGACATTTCATCATCCCTGCCACGTTCTATTTGTTTGAAGCGAACTTTCCAGACTAGCCCGCACGAAGAGGGAGGGTATTATAAAAGGGCGTGGAAACCAGCAGTGGGAGTGTTGGGGTCCATCTAAGGAGCTTCCTATGACATGCGACACCCCATGCAGAGTCTGGCACACAGATCTCAAGAAACGGTGATTAAAGACGATTTAAAGGGAAGGATGAATAGCACAAAAATCGTTTCCATTTGCTTCTTTTATTTCTAAGTAACTTTATTTATTTATTTTTGGCTGTGCTGCGTCTTTGTTGCTTTGGGCTTTTCCCTGCTGTGGTGACCAGGGGCTGCTCTTTGTGGGTGTGTGGGCTTCTCATCGCCATAGATTCTCTTATTGTGGAACACAGGCTCTGGGTGCTCGGGGCCCAGCAGTTTGGGCACATGGGCTCAGTAGCTGGGGCTTCCAGGCTCCGGAGCACAGGCTCAGTAGCTATGGTGCACAGGGTAAGTTGCTCCGTAGCATGTGGGATCTTCCCGGATCCAGGATTGAACCTGTGTCTCCGGCATGGGCAGGTGGATTCTTTACCACTGAGCCACCAGGGAAGCCCCAATCTGCGTCTTAATTCAGTTGGTATAAAACTCTTTTCTCTTGAGGAATCATGTGGATAGAATAATCTAGAATAAATGTCCAGCACCAACAGTCCCAGGGAATTCCTTTCCTATGGAATCCCTTTGGCCTGTTCTACCTTATAACTTTGGAATCTTGCTGTGGTCATCAAATTCTGAGCCCCTGGCTTCTGGGATGCTTGAGGAGCCTTGAATTTGGCTGCTTGAGGAGCCTTTCAATGTCTGGAGGCCAAAGCTTGAGTCGTGCGGGCTTCAGAGTGCAAGTGAGGACAAGGATGGGGACTTCTAAAGAGATAAACAAGGGCTGGTGGGTGGGCAAAGAGATAAACAAGGGCTGGTGGGTGGGCAGTGCTATCCCTACTCAGAAGTTGCAGCTCAGGGACAGCCCCACCCCCTCCCCCCGGGAGATGCTGGAGGATGGGGGGAAGAAAGAGAAGCACACTTATCACCTCTGAGAGCACCGGCTTTGATTCTAGTTTATATCAAGGAGAAGCATCTGAGATGGAGCTGGTTGGAGTAAATGAGTTAGAAAAACTACTATGGTTGATGGGTTGGCACTTTTTAAAGCCACTATTTATTGAACACTTACTGTGTGCCAGGCTCTATGCCGAGTTCTCTAGAGCAAGCTCTCTTTGATGTTCTCAACAGTGATAGGAAGTGAGAGTTGTTGTTTCCCCTTTGCAGGTAAGGCTCAGGGTAATGAAGTCAACAGTCCAGGGTCACTCACAGACCGCAAAGCCAAATTCATCGGAGAAGTTCCTGGGGCAGGGGGCGGGGCAGATCTTCCCAGGACTCAGCAGCAGCGTCCAGGAGGAGATCACTGGTGTGCCCTGTGGGTGCCTGGACTGTCCCTCCTGGAGGCATTATCTTCTCCGCTCACTTAAATTTGAGTTGTCTTGTTGCTGATACCTTCATTCCTACCCAAGTGCACATGCCAGGTGGAGCCAGGTAAAGTGTGGGGGTGTGAGGAGACATGGGAAGTCACAGAAGATCAGGGAAGGAGAGCTGGGCTGGTAACTGGAGGATCCAGGCTTGAAACTTGACTTCCTCTCCTGCCAACCGGGTGACCTGGGTAGGCTCCTAGCCTTTCTGAGATAGTATTTTCTCATTTTTTCTGATGGCTACGATCATACCCATCCTAAAGGCTGATACCAATGGGTTTCACTGCCTGTGTAGACCCCTGTGGATGGAGGCAGCCTCCCAGAGTCTTGGGTTGGAAAGGACTGTTGATTACACGCTCTGCCGGAAGGAGTCCTGGCACTGAGTAGCCGTGTCTGCCACAGATGAGGGGAGGGCGTGAGGGTGTGTACACTGGGCTTCTGTCAACATCGTCTGAGGACTTCCCGTGAGGTTTAAATGTGATGATGCATGTGAAAGTTCCTCATACCTAGCTGGTACTCAATACTCCTCTGATATATTTCGATCGGTTCATCCAGGCACCGTCGATGCTCAAACTGGCATCTTAATTGGAAAATGCTGACTGGCTCATAGTAGATGCTCAGTAAGTATGCCCAGAGCGTTGACAGGATCAGAGGCCCATCCAGCTCTTCCTGAGCCCANTAATATGTTTCGATCGGTTCATCCAGGCACCGTCGATGCTCAAGCTGGCATCTTAATTGGAAAATGCTGACTGGCTCATAGTAGATGCTCAGTAAGTATGCCCAGAGCGTTGACAGGATCAGAGGCCCATCCAGCTCTTCCTGAGCCCACACTGACCCCCATCGAGGCTCCCCAGACCCACAGAGCTGGTAGAGGTAACCAACCCAGGACTCCGGGGCCACCCGAGCAGAGACAGAAAAGGCATCAAAACAGCAAAGGNAGCGTTGACAGGATCAGAGGCCCATCCAGCTCTTCCTGAGCCCACACTGACCCCCATCGAGGCTCCCCAGACCCACAGAGCTGGTAGAGGTAACCAACCTAGGACTCCGGGGCCACCCGAGCAGAGACGGAAAAGGCATCAAAACAGCAAAGGTATTAACTCAGTGTATTTACACCCCCAAGTGCTTTGCTGTCATCAGGAGCGGCCCCTTCATGAGATATAAGTAATTTGTGCGGCTGATCCTGGTTTTCTCATTAATATGCAAATGAGGCATGCCAGTTGTTAGGTTAGAAGAAAGCTGTCATGTTTATTGTGACAGATTTAATGGATGTGTTTGGATTGTGCATTCAATGTGTTTTCAAGAGCATGTCTTATCTTTGTTTAGGCAGTAAATCAAAAATGTAAACAACAATTCATTAGCATCTGTCAGAAGCTCAAAGCCACATTGTTTCGTTTGACAATCTTCCCAGAGGTAGAGGGACAAAAATCCTATATCTGACTTATTCAAGATTCGTCAGGAATTGCACTGGCTTTCCCCCTTTTTGCTCAGCAATGTCGAAGCAGTAACTGAAGAATGTCGCCTCAGCTTGCCAGAGAGCTTTGGGGGTCAAGGGGATGCAAGCAGGGACAGACAGCTTCATCCTGACACCTTGGCACCTTGCAGCGACCTGGGAAAACTCAGGGCCTCGGGGCACTGTGGAGACCAGGGCGCTGCTGGAAACCAACTCACCTAGAGGCGTGTTGCCTCATTCCGTAGGATGTCTGCTAGAAGACAATGGAACATTAGGCAGAAATTTAAAGATTAAAAAATATAATTCCAAGATCAGAGAAAACGCAGGCAGAGGAGTGGAAAAAGGGTTAGGGGAGAAAATCATTCCAATCTTCCATATAGTTTTAAAATTTGGCCTGAAGATTTAGCTCTGAGCTTCCTGGGGGCCAAAGCAAAAAGAAGGACATTTTGAATTTTAAAATTTACTCTGTCTCAGGGAAGAAAAAAAAAAATAAGGAGGGCATATTATTTAGAGAAGCACACCTTTTCATGAGACTTGTCTCTCTGGCTTCATGGCAGCTCTGCCGAGCCGAGTAGGCCAGGACCGAGCAATGGTGCGTTGCTTTAGCATCCTCTGGTCTAAGATGAAGCTCCATCACATCCAGGTACACAACTCACCCTTCATGGTCTCTTCTTTCTCTCCTGGCTTTTCGCCAGCCTTTGTACCTGACCTTCAACTTTCTTTTGTTTCACAGGCAAACTTCTGGAAGGAGCTGTCTGTCCGGTGTGTCCTGAATCCGTCCCTCACTTCCTGCTGAAGACCTCTCTGATACGGTCCAGCCCCCCAGCCTCCTCAGTGTTGGCACAGGGGACACTCCTTCCTTTGACGAAGGTCCCTTTCCCTGACCTCACTTTGCTGGCTTTCCTTCATTCTCCGAGGGCTGCTCTGGGTCACAGCCCCGCTTCCCCAGCCCTCTTTCCCTGCCTGCACCTTGGCTGGGTCTTTCTCACCTGCTTTTTCCTCTGAGTTTTGACCCTGCCTGCCCGTGAGGTCTCGGCACTTGAGCTAGAGCCCGGAGGCATCTGGTCTCCCGGCTCCTGGAGGTGCCCTCACCTGGCTCCTGCGCACCTTCTTTGTGGCCCCTCGGACCCTGCTCACCTGGATGGGGGCACAGCCTTTCCTGGCCGCTCCATTTCTACTCTGCTCTGGAGCAAGCTGTTTCCAAGATGCCCCTCTGAGCAGCCCCTTTACAACAAGGGGGTGGCCCCTCTGGCCCTCAGGAGGCCCTGGTCCCCGTACTGCTCCATAGCTCTGCAGAGCCAGTCACGAGCCCCCAGCACTCCAGCTGCGACCCCCAGTTTACTCTGTGCCTGGATGCAAACTGTCCTTCTCCCGGTCCTCATTGACCTTGAACCTCTGTCCGAGTCTCACCTCCTTCGAGAAGCCTTCCTGGATACCTCCTTGGGGTTGACTTCATCTGCTCCAGGTTTGCAACTTCACTGCTTCTTCTTCCCCAGAAGGGCCAGGACTTCTCACATCTTTAACCGCCCATGCTCTAAACCAGGGCGCCACTTCGAGCAGAGAAGGGTTTTTACACATGAACATTTGCAATCAATACAATGATAGGGAACAACTTTGAACCTCAGTTAAGCAAAAAGCTATCCTCCCAAAAAAAGAATTCCTTTCTTTCAGCAGCAGACTTGCACTACAAAAATTCATCAATAACAAGTGTAGATATTTGCTTTTCCTCTTGTTATATTTGTCCCTGCATAATATTCTTGACTTTGTCTCTTGGCCCATAAAGCCTAAATATTGACTAACTGGTCCTTCACAGAAAAAATGTGCTGCCTCCTGGTCTAAGAGACACGGATGGTGTCACTTTGCATCTTAAAACCCTCGACTGGTTCTGGTTCATGTCCATTGAGTTGGTGATGCTATCTAACCATCTCATCTTCTGACGCCTTCTTCTCCTTTTGCCTTCAATCTTTCCCAGCATCAGGGTCTTTTTCAGAGTCAGCTCTCTTTTTAAAAAACATATTTGTTTATTTACTTGGCTGCATCGGGTCTTCGCTGATTGTGGCGTGTGGGATCTTTCACTGTGGAGGACAGATTCTCTGTGGCATGCCAGCTCAGCAGTTGCTGCACGCAGGCTTAGTTGCTCCATGGGATGTGGGATCTTAGTTCCCTGACTAGGGATCAAACCCTCGTCCCCTACATTACAAGGCAGATTCTTAGCCACTGGACCACCAGGGAAGTCCAGTGAGTCAGCTCTCTTTATAATCCTGTTTATCCGACTTTCATCCCCACCTGCACCCACTGTGGGTTCTGTGCAGGCAGCAACTGCTTCATTCCCCACCTGCTGCCCTCATGTAGATGAATATGACCAAAGATCTGAGTGAATGAATGAATGAAGGCAAAGTTCTGAGGCTGAGGATGGCTCAGGCCAGCCAGAGGATTGGAGATGCAGCCCATCTTTCAGGCGAAATGTAGGTCAAGTTGCCTGAGCTTCACCGGTAACCAGGCAGTTCAAGGGTCAGTTCTCCAGTAATGATCCCAGGTTGACCACCCTTGGAAACAGACAGCTTGAGTTATTTCTGGACTTGAAGTACCACCAGCACCTAAAGGGAGAGGATCCAAATTCCAGCAGAAGCCCTTTTCACCTTCTGCAATTTGCTCAGGACATCACTATCCATCAGGACATTTCATTCTTGTCACGTCTCTCAGGCTGGACATGTGAGGCCCAGCTTGCAGAAGAGGAAGCTGAGGGTGGGAGGATTGCAGCAGCCGAGCTGGGGGGGGAACCCACTTGTTATAAGTGGTGCTAAAGCCCTGCTCCCGTTGCACCCTCCTGCCCTGCTAAATGCTGCTGGAGAAAAAAATCTTCCCATAGTCACTAGATCAGAAATGGCACTCAAGGTGGTTTCTGGCTCATCCAGTTTCCATTCCTCCTCTGTTTCGGGCTTTCCCAAATGGCTCCCATGGCTCCCATGACAGAGGCCTCACCACCCACTTCATAGTGGAAGTGAGGTCCACGGGGAGGGACCCCTTTAATACTCAGCCACCTTCCTCTCTGTTGTCTTAAATGATCCTTGAAGAGCATTTTCCAAAACTCCTATGAACACTAGTCTCCAGCAACAGGTTACCAAGTAAAAATCAGCCTTAGTTCAACCAGTCTGGAAGCTGCTGCATGCCCCCCAGCCTCTCCTAGACAGAGACATGAGCTTTAGCCTGTGACAGGGACCCATCTCAGTGGGACTGCCTGCAAACCGATGTCCTAGCCCCAACGCCTCCCTGCCACTGTCTGAGGAAGGGCCCATTGATCTAACCCCTGCTCTGTTGTCGAGTCATGATGGGGTGAGAAAGGGAAAGAGCCAGAAAAAAGCTGCTTGAGTGAGGTTAGGAGGGGCTCAGAGACTCATGAAGAAGAGAGCAGAGAGTCCACTGGGATGGAATGTGGGGGAGTGAATGCAGGGTGATAGAGGGGGAGAGAGAGGAAAAGAGGCTTCGGAGTGGGAGAGGACAAGAGGCTCTTTAGAGCTTTTGCCACAGATGCCTCTTCAAGACTTTCCAGAGAGTTACAGTCCTCCCTCCCACTCCCCTCTTGTTTCCCTCTATCCATCCATCCAGCTATTATCCACCTCCCTCAACCCCTCCCTCTCCCTCCCTCCCTGCCCTCCTTCCCTGCTTCCATCCATCCATCCATTCACCCATCCATCCATCTATTCACCCANTTTCACTGTCACAGTACTAGGTGGCACTAGTGGTAAAGAACTGGCCTGCCAATGCAGGAGATATAAGAGATGCTGATTCAACTCCTGGGTCAGGAAGATCCCCTGGAGCAGGGCTTGGTGACCCACTCTAGTATTCTTGCCTGGAGTGGACAGTGGAGCCTGGTGGGCTATAGTTTATAGGGTCGCAAAGAGTCAGACATGACTGAAGCACCTTAGCACTCCTCCTCAGTAACATACCCTACTACTAAGTGTTAGTAAAAGTATTACTATTCGCTTTCCTAAAGCTGTATATTGTCACCCTGCTTATTTACCTTATATGCAGAGTACATCATGAGAAACGCTGGGCTGGAAGAAGCACAAGCTGGAATCAAGATTGCTGGGAGAAATATCTATCACCTCAGATAGGCATACGACACAACCCTTATGGCAGAAAGTGAAGAGCAACTACAAAGCCTCTTGATGAAAGTGAAAGAGTAGAGTGAAAAAATTGGCTTAAAACTCAACAGAAACAAAGATCATGGCATCTGGTCCCATCATTTCATGGGAAATAGATGGGGAAACAGTGGAAACAGTGTCAGACTTTATTTTGAGGAGCTCCAAAATCACTGCAGATGATGATTGCAGCATGAAATTAAGAGACGCTTACTCCTTGGAAGGAAAGTTATGACCAACCTAGATAGCATATTGAAGAGCAGAGACATTACTTTGCCAACAAAGGTCTGTCTAGTCAAGGCTATGGTTTTTCCAGTAGTCATGTATGGTTGTGAAATTTGGACTGTGAAGAAAACTGAGTGCCGAAGAATTGATGCTTTTGAACTGTGGTGTTGGAGAAGACTCTTGAGAGTCCCTTGGACTGCAAGGAGATCCAACCAGTCCATTCTAAAGGAGACCAGTCCTGGGTGTTCTTTGGAAGGACTGATGTTAAAGCTGAAACTCCAATACTTTGGCTACCTCATGCGAAGTGTTGACTCATTGGAAANCCATCCATTATTAACCTCCCTCCCTCCCTCTTTCCCTCTCTCCCTCCCTTCCTTCAGCCTTCTCCCTGACTGTCCCTGAGTCAAGTCCTGCCCTCCCTGAGGGATTAGGGAGCCATACAGGCTTGGACCCTGGGCCCAGTGATGGGCTAAAGGAGATGAGGGTTAAGAACCACCACCTCCTACCCTTGTCAAGATTTAAACCAAAGCTAAAAGCATGCATTAACCTTCCAGCACCACTCAAAATCCGGCTTCACATTTAGTGGGAATTAAAGTAATTGATGAACTTGTACTTGAGATATAGGTTCCCATAAATAAAAAGCTACAAGCTCTAAAAATAACACTCAGGTTTTTTTTTTATTAATAAGGTAAAGATCAACATGCAACACACCCCAGGAGGCTCCACATCAAGCAATTAGGAAGCTGGAGAGGATGGATAAATGGAAATGTTTATTCAAAAATCAATATATTTACCCTAAAAGGAGTCAGAGGACCACATGAGTAAAATCTGGTCCCACTGCAGCCCTTAGGGTCACTCTGGGGTAAGGTAGCTTCCAGGCAATAAAGGGTTAAGATATGGATTTTTTTTTTTTTTTTTTTTTTTTACTCCGAAGCTGAAGGAAGACCCCTGGGTGAGCTTTTCATTGTGTCGACTAAAAATGTTTTTAAAATCAATAAAACAGTGTATAAAAGGATCTTCTAAAGATCAAGTTAGTTCTATCCACAGCCAAGTGGGTTGTGGTGAGCGGCAGAAAAGACGGATGTATAAGCCTCCCTGGCTTGCTGCTAATGAGGCAGGAGTTCTTAGGTGATGCTTGACGCAAGTGGAAAAGCTGTTTCTAAAGAGTTCTAATTGCTTCTGCACGAACAGATAGTAAAGACCCAGACCATCTCATCAGCTGAGACAGTAACTGTATGCTTTCCCTGACCCCAAACAGTCCAGCTTGTAAATTCTTGCAGTAATATAGTAAGTGTAATAACAAAGACTCATTCAACAAACGCGTGTTGTGTGTGAATCAAGGGCTAGGCTCTTCGCCACAAGGAGGCATATAAAGCTCACCTGGCATGATGGGGGTGCCCTCAGGGAGCTCTTTGTTGATACAGTGGCTTTCAAACTTTTAAACTGTCATTTATCAGAAGAGTATATATTACATTGTGATCATTCATGTGTACATTCATGTACTGTCTGGAAAAATAAATTCTGAAACAGTGTTCATTTTTGCTTTGCGTGATGCATTTCCTATTCTAGCTTATTTTACTGAGACAGAAATGAGTTAGTTGCAACCTTCAAAACTGATCTCATGACACACTGCTAACAGACAGTGACTGGAAGTTTGGAAATTTTGATCCACTAATACTCTTGCCTGGAAAATCCCATGGACAGAGGAGCCTGGTAGGCTGCAGTCCATGGGGTCGCTAAGAGCCAGACACGACTGAGCGACTTCACTTTTCATTTTTCATGCATTGGAGAAGGAAATGGCAGCCCACTCCAGTGTTCTTGCCTGGAGAATCCCAGGGACGGAGGAGCCTGGTGGGCTGCCATCTGTGGGGTCGCACAGAGTCGGACATGACTGAAGTGACTTAGCAGCGGCAGAAGAGGTGAAAAGTGATTCGAGAGAAAGTGCCATGTGTGGCAGTAGAGATGAGAGCAGACCCTTCTGGCTGGGATTCAGGCAGGGCCTCATGGAGGAGGTGACATTTGAGCTGGGCTCTGAATGATGGAGTGAAGCCTGCAATTTAGACAGGGTGAGTTGGGAAAACTAATTATACTTGTAATAGTGTCTGCGTTATTGTATTATTGCTATTAATATAATAAATAGTGTCTTTCTTTCCTATCCGTAACTTTATGGGATTGTCCAGCAAACTTGCGACCGAGTTAGAGGAGGTATTAGCTGCATTTTATCCATGGGGAAATTGAGGGGCAGAGAGGCAGACGACTTTGTCCAAGGACACGCAGCTCCTGGACTTTGGCAGAGCCTCTGGCTAGCAGCAGCCCCCGGGGAGCTCCCACAGCAGGAAGGCACCAGGCTGAGCTCTGCCTCGCTTCTGGTGATAGGAGGCTGAGGTCACGTTTGAGAGTTATCGCTGGGCACCGACCCACACAGCTCTTCTCCTTAGCTCCTCTCTCAGTGGCCCTCCCTTCCCTCCCCCAGTGCTCCTGCTGGTGCCTTTCTAGCTGATGCCCCGGGTACCTTGGTGGGCAGGAGGGGACTGTGTCCCCCTCCAAGAGACTGCGTTGGCTCTCCTGAGTCACAACCAGATGGCCCCTCTTCCAGGAGTCTCAGCTGGGAGAAATGAACTTGGTGACCTCAAGCACCCCACCCAGACTCATGGTTAACTGCCCCACCCTCTCTCCTCCTAGCCCCTGACCCGAGGCATCCATGGCTGGCTGTGAATCTAAACTTCAGTCCAGAGGCCGGGGCTAAAGCCCCATCTTTCTGGTCTCCCAAGTACAGGGTCTGCTCTCTCCCAGCCAGCAGGCTGAATCCCCAGCTTCATCTATTTGACTTCCTTTCTCTCAAGGAACTTACAATTTAATCAGGAGTCCCTAATAGTACACGCATTCTAAATTGCAATCATTTATTGCATCTAGCCTGGGGCTTTTCTGTCTGTTAGAAATATCAGGGTTATTTCCTTCTTTTAAGAGTTTACGTTAAAAAAAAACTTTACAAATAATGTTTGCTGTTTAATGTTCTCCCCTGAAATATCAATCTGCAAAAATAGAAATCCTTTTTTACAATTCATCTTAAGGATAGAGTTCCAGTTTCTTATAATGTAATGAATGTACTGCAGATAATGGTCCAATAGTGCAAATGAAAGGCGCATATAATCAAAATGATAATGGAGCGTATTGTACTGCTTGTATAATAAAATCCATACCAATATGGAAATCATATCTCAAGGCAACATTCCTCTCTTTGATTTTTGTAATAATTGTACATGTAAGAGCAGGGCAGCGAGAAGTGGGGAGAACAAAGGCCTTTATTGCTTCATTAGGCAGCTGGCGTTCTGATGGTCCGGCCTGTCAACAGCCGTCCCTTAATTTCCAAGGGAAGCTTCTCCCCTGCCCGCAGAGATGATTTACCGTCATGTCAGCTCCCTCCTCAGCCCTTTCTCTGCGAAGATTCACAATTAGACTAAGTGAGCTGTGATGGCCATTTTGATCGGCACCTTCTGCCTCCTGGGCCTCCGGGGCTCGGGGTGTGGGATAGATGGGAGCCAGGCCCCCAGAAGCTTTGGCTGGAAGAGGGGAAGAGGCCATGGTGGGGCATTACAGAGCCTCGGAGCTGGGTACCTTTCTGCCCCACTCCCGAATTCTTGCAGAAGTCACCCTGCTTTGGTTTACCAAGCCTTTGGTAAGATGTTCCATGTGACAGGCCGAGTGTGAAGAAGTCCACAGGAAGAGACAGAGGTCCTGGCCACCTGGCCTCAGAGTGTAGATGACAAGTCAGTGCAGGCCAATGAACTTGGTGGGAAGACCATCCTGGCGTGGGCCAAGCTGGGTCTTAGTTTATGCAATAACTTGAGTATGACTTTGGCCTTGGCCTTGACGTCTCCCAGGTCCTCCCTGGCCACGTGCACTGATCTCTCTACGATACTCAGGGCTTTCTCTGTGCATGCGCAGTCTGGGAGGGGAGAGGTGGAGAGGAGGATCTGATGGAAGGCCTGGATGGCAGCCTTCAGAGGCTACGCTCTGGCAGGGTCTCAGAGACCGGTGGGCCCACCGCAGTGTCTGTCCTGGTACAACCTTGCCCCAGGCTCCTCACTAATCCTTCTTCTTTGGCTTCTGACCTCAGCCTGCCCTGGTCTGACCATCCAGGCTTTTATGTGACCTTTTGTTCATGTCTCCGCCCCCTCCAGACTGGGAACATGGATGACGTGGTAACCCTGCCCTGTAGGACCTATATGGGTTGGTTAACATCTGCTTCCTCCTGGGCCAGCATGGGGTGAAGTTACTAGCAGTCACTGCCAGTTGTGGGGCATGATTTGGCATCATCCTGGTGGATTCTTCAACAGCCATTTCAGCAGTGGGTGCTTTGTTATCCCTGTTTTACGAATGAAGCTGCCGTAGACATCATGTGCAGACTTTTGTGTGGACATCAACCTCTTTATGTAAATATAAAAGAGCTTGATTGCTGGATCATGTGATAAGAAAATGTTAAGTTTCGCAAGAAACTGTGAAACTGTCTGCCATTGTGGCTGTGTCATTTTGCGTTCCCAGTGGCAATCAGAGTTCTCACTACTCCATATGCTCATCAGCAATTGATATTTTGGCCATTCTAATAGGTGTGCGGTGGTCCTCATTGCTGTTTTGATTTGCATTCCCTGGTGACATGTGATGTGGAACAACTCTTCACAAGCTTGTTTGTCATCTGTATATCGTCTTTGGTGAGGTGTCTGTTAAGACTTTTGGCCTGTTTTTAAATTAGGTTGGTTGTTTTCTTATTGTTTAGTTTTAAGAACTCTTTGCATATTTTGGATAACTGTCCTTTATCACATGTGTCTTTTGCAAAAATTTTCTCCCAGTTCTGTGGCTTATCTTTTTATTCTCTCGACAGTGAAGAATTCTGTCTTCTCTTTCACAGAGAAGAATTTTAAAATTTTGATGATGCTCCTCTTATCAATTTTTTCTTTCATAGACTGAGCCTATGGTGTCATGTCTAAAAAGTCATTGCTAAAACTAAGGTTATCTAGATTTTCTCCTATATTGATTGACTATATGCGGTTCTATTTCTCTCTCTATTCTATTCTATTGGTCTACTTGCCTATTCAAAGAAATTGACAGTGAAGAATTGATGCTTTTGAACTGTGGTGCTGGAGAAGACTCTTGAGAGTCCCTCGGACTGCAAGGAGATCCAACCAGTCCATCTTGAAGGAGACCAATCCTGGGTGTTCACTGGAAGAAGTGATGCTGAGGCTGAAACTCCAATACTTTGGCCACCTCATGCGAAGAGTTGACTCATTGGAAAAAACCCTGATGATGGGAGGGATTGGGGCAGGAGAAGAAGGGGACGACAGAGGATGAGATGGCTAGATGGCATCACTGACTTGATGCACATGAGTTTGGGTGAACTCTGGGAGTTGGTGATGGACAGGGAGGTCTGGCGTGCTGTGATTCACGGAGTTGCTAAGAGTCAGACATGACCGAGAGACTGAACTGAACTGATACAGTCTTGATTACTGTAGCTTTATATAGTCTTTAAAAAAAATATTTATTTATCTATTTAATTGGCTGCACCAGGTCTTAGCAATGGCATACAAGAACTTCAGTTGGGGCATGCAAACTCTTAGTTGAGGCATGTGGGACCTAGTTTCTTGATCAGGGATCAAACCTGGGTCCTCTGCCTGGGGAGCGCAGAGTCTTAGCCACTGCACCACCAGGGAAGTTCCCTATAGTAAGTCTTGAAGTCAATAGTGTCAGTCCTCTGACTTTTTAAAAAAGTTTTATTTATTTTTAATTGGAGGATAATTGCTTTATAATATTGTGTTTGATCTGACTTCAACACTATGTTAGTTATTCTGGGTATTATGTTTCTCTATACAAACTTTAGAATCAGTTTGTCAAGACCCACAAAATAACTTGCTAGGATTTTGACTGAGATTGCACTGAAATTTCTAGATGAAGTTGGGAAGAACTGATATCTTGACAATATTGGGTCTTTCTATCCATGAGCATGGAATATCTCTCCATTTATTTAGTTCTTTGATTTTGTTCATTGGTGCTTTATAATTTTCCTCATTTAAAAATTACACATATTTTGTTAAATGTAAAACTAAGTATTTCATTTTGGGGGAGCTAATATAAATAGTATTGTGTTTTAATTCCAAAGTCTAGTTGTTCACTGCTGTTAAAAAGGAAAGCGATAGATTTCTGTGTGTTGACCTTGTATCTGCAGACTAGCTGTAACTGCTTATTAGTTTCAGAAGATTTTGTTGTTGTTGAGTTTTTGCATTTTCTACATAGATAATCAAGTCATCTGAAAATATAGTTTTATTTCTTCCTCTCCAATAAATATACCTTTGATTTCCTTGTCTTAATTGCATTAGTTATGACTTACAATGTGATGTTGAAAAGGAGTGATGAGAGGTGATATCTTTGCCTTGTTCTTAATCTTAGTGGAAAATCTTCAAATTTCTTATTACTGAGAATGAAGTTAGCTGTAGGTTTTTATAGCTATCCATCATCAAGTTGAGGAAATTTCCTTATATTCCCAGTTTACTAAGTTTTTAACATGAATGGGTATTGGTTTTGTTAAATGCTTTTTAGGCAGTTTTGATACAATCATGTTATTTTTCTACTTTAGCCTACTGATATGATGGACTGCATTGATTGACTTTTGGCTGTTAAACCAGCTTTGCATACATGGGATAAATACCATTTGGTTATGGTGTATGATTCTTTTCATATATTGTTTGATTCAATTTACTAATTTTTTTGAGAATCTATGTTCGTGAGAAATATTGATCTGTAGCTTTCTTTTCGTGTAATGTCTTTGTTTTGCTATTGGGGTAGTGCAGATTTCATAAAATGAGTTACAAAGTATTCCTTCTGCTTATATCTTCTGAAAGAGGTTGTAGAAAATTAATATATCCTTAAATGTTCGATAAGTTCACAGTGAACATATCTGTGTCTGGTGCTTTCTGTTTTTGAAGTTTATTAATTATTGCTTTAATGTCTTTCATAATTATAGGACTATTCAGATTGCCTATTCCTTTTTCTTGTTCTGGCAGATTGTGTCTTTAAAGGTTTCAGTCCTTGCATTTAGGTTATCAAATTTTTGGGCACAGTGTTGTTCATAGTATTTCTTTTATTATCTTCTTAATATCTATGGGATCTGTAGTGATGTCCCCTCTGTTATTTCTGATATTAGTAATCTGGGTCCTCTCATTCTCTCTTTTTTTTCCTTCCTGGCTAAAAGCTTATTGATTACATTGATCTTTTCAGAGAATTAGCTTTTGTTTCCCTTGATTTTCTTTATTGATTTCTTGTTTTCAATTTTGTTGACTTCTGGTCTAATTTTTATTATTTCTTTTCTTCTGCTTTTTTTTTTTTTTTTTTTTGTTTTTT